>JACGCM010000362.1:0-439478 GCA_014058105.1 Kingdonia uniflora | reverse complement strand
GCGCTTCAAGATGAAAAATGACTATGAAAACTGGATCGGAGAACGCTGATGTTTGATGTCTGCGTTTGAAGGATGGAAAATCAAGAAAAATCACCCAATGTTCTGCCTGAGGGTGCCGAAGGAGTGACGGATCTGCGAAAATACGGTACAAGTAGAAACCGAACGAGGAATGGAGCTAGAAAGATAGCTCACCAACATACAAGCATAATCAGAACACTTCAAGACCAATTACAGCAAATCCGAGACCACGGAACGCTCTGCCTGCAACCTTAAGGGTGTCAGTCCATGATCGCTTGGGAAATCGAGGCAAAAGTCTAGCACCGTATCAAATTCCGCCAGAACAAGTTCTACCTCAGGGTCCGTCAATCCACAATTGCCAACTGGAGCGATAGTCGATCTGCAGCAACAAGAGGAACAAAATAGAGACAAACCTCGAGTTCAGTCTAGACCGCATGGGCGAAGCAACAGGAGAACATAATCCACCAGGAGGACATGCAACAAAACGAGCTGTCACGTCTCGACAACATCTCACTCCGGAGCAGGTGGACAAACGCATCAAGGAGCTACTTGAAGCTCAAATAATCACTGAAGGAACAGCTATACTAAAGTACAGAAGAGTCCACTCGTACAAGAGTTGCGGACGAGGAAGTACCCACCAGTTTTCATACTCTGAAGATTCTGAATACAAAGGGGGAGATCCTGTGGAGCACGTCCAAGAATTTCAAGATTCTTTGGGGCTGCATTCGACATCCAACCACATCTTCTGTCGTCTCTTCCCGACTAGTTTAAAAGGCAAACCTTTACGATGGTTTTACACACTCAGTGAAGGATCTATCTTCACTTTCAAACAACTTCGTAAACTGTTTGTCAAAAAACTATTCGTACAATAAAGACAAGGAGGAGAGTCACCAGATGAAAAATTAGAGACATTTACCAGGACATTTTTTGGTCTAGCTCGGAAAATTGACAACCTCGATAAGAAAATCACAATCTCCGCGTTCACCAATGTTCTACTCATGGATGGACGAGTCAAGGAACACCTAGTTCTCAACAAACCACTGACGTTGGAGGATATGATCGAGATGGTCAACAACTTTATCGACATCGAGCGACTGACAACTGAGAAACCAAAACCTCAACGCATCACTCTATCCACCAAAGATCATCCCGAAGAACGTGCTCACAATAGAAGAAAAGACTATGGGGGTGATAAGAAGCGATTTAAGTCCTATGACGATCGAGCACGCCAAGGACGAAAGAAACCAATTCCATGCATACCCCAGTTAACAACTACTCTTGCAGAGTTATACCCGCTAATACAAAAAGATGAATTCTTCAGAAATGCCAATACTCTTTCGCCCATTCCAGGAAAGCCATACTACATTCACTACTAGATTCAACATCATGACATGGAGTGGTGTTTCGCATTGATATTTCTTCTCTAGAGTATATTTGCACAGGGTCGAATGCTTGAGTATATTGTTGACATCAAAAGTTATAAGGATGGCAGCTACAAGACTGATGCCAAGATCGTCCAAGTTGACGAAACAAATGAAGAAAAATACTTGTACTTCATCGAGACCCTGACAATCAATAACTCTAACAAATCCAAGCGTAGGCGCGTCGGATAATGCCACAATCTGACAATGGTAGACAAAGAAGCTCATTTGTTGCCAGAATCCAGCAATCGACGAGCTGGGATTTCTTTTGAAAATTGTGACGTTCGTCACCTCAACTTTCCACACCACGATGCTCTCTTCATCATGTTAAAGATGAAGAACATAGTTCTACATACGATGATGGTAGATACCGGCAGCAGCATCGAACTAATTTTTCAGAGCACAATCGACCAAATGGGCTTATCAGACAAGGTTGAACCGAGTGACATCAATGTCTCTGGATTCAACGGCTCTATGGAAGAGCGTGTGGGGAAAATCACACTTCCTATCACAGCCAGGCCAGTCATACTTAACATAGTTTTCTACGTCATCAAGGTAAAATCCTGTTACCTGGGTATCATGGGACGACTATGGTTGCATAACATGAAAGCTATTCCCTCCACATATCATCAGGCATTATGATTCAACTGGAAAGGAGGGATCTACGAAGTCAAAGGAAGCCAGAAATAGCTCAAGCTTGCGATAATACTATTTCCATTGAAACTAAGCCAACTACAACCACTCTTGCATAGTAATTACAGTAGTCAATTCCAGCAGAACCTCAGCTGCCAAGCATCGAACCAACAGAGTACATCGAGGTCAGTGGCACGCACAGAGGAACTCACATTGGAACTCTCTTAAGCACAGAGGAACGCTTAAATCTTATACAGTTCCTCACAAAGAATAGTGATGTCTTTGCATGAACGTTTCATGAAATGCCAGGGATCGATCCAGCTATAGCATACCACAAGTTAGGATTGAAAGATAAAATAGAACCGGTCAAACAAAAGCAACGAACTTTAGCACCAAAACTGCGAGACGTATTGAATAAAGAGATCGGCAAATTGACTAGAGTTGGTTTTATTCGCAAAACTATTTACCCGGACTGGATCTCGAACATTGTCGCAGTCCCAAAGAAGAATGAAAAAATCAGAGTTTGTGTTGATTTCAGGATCTCAACAAACATACTCCAAAAGATAGCTTTCCACTTCCATCATCAATAATCTGCCCGATTCTACAGCAGGGCACGAACTCCTCTCAATGATGGACGCTGTATAAAGATATAATCAGATACCACTTCCTCCTGAAGATCAAGACAAGACTGCTTTCATCACTGAACAAGGTCTATATTGCTATAAAGTCATGCCTTTTGGCCTGAAAAACGCCAGCTCTACCTATCAGAGATTGATGACACAAATATTCAAAGAACACCACGGTAAAACAATGGAGGTCTATATTGATGATATGCTCTGCAAAAGTCTTAAGGAAAAGGACCATCTTACATACATACGAACAACTTTCAAGATTTTACAATCTTACAAGATGCGTTAAAATCCCGATAAATGCCAGTTCGGAGTGCAATCCAGAAATTTTTTAGGACATTTAATCAGCAAAAGATGAATTGAAGCTGATCCATCACGCATACGAGCTCTCTTGGCTATACCTTCACCAAAGACAAAGAATGATGTTCAAAAGCTAGCAGGGAAGATTCTAGCACTCAATAAATTTGTATCCAAATCATTAAACAGATGTCGACCTCACTTCAATCTGTTAAGACAGGGTACATCACGAGGAAAATCAAAGAAATATTTGGAGATCGAATGGACAGACCAATGGGAAGCGGCTTTCCTCGAACTCAAACATGATTTAGGCAAACTACCAGTTATGAGCACACCAGAAGATGAGAAGAACTCACAGTATACCTAGCTGTCACGGATACATCTCTCAGCTCCGTTCTTCTCTGACTCGAAGATAAGACTGAGAAACCAGTCTATTTTATCAGTAAAACTCTGACTCCCGCTGAAACGAGATACACCAAAATCGAGAAGCTTCTTCTCGCTCTCGTTTATACATCCCATAAATTAAAGTAGTACTTCCAAGCTCATACTATTCGTGTTTTGACGAACTATCCACTCCACGAAATCTTATCTAAGCGCGAAAAATCTTGACGTATTCAACAATGGTCAGTAACACTTGGGGAACGTGATATACATTTCGAACCACGTCATTCCAAAAAAGGTCAAGCCGTAGCAGATTTTCCAGTAGAGGATCCTAATTGGGAAGAAGATTTTATTGGTCAAAAAGATGAATTGCTCACGGACCAGTCATAAGATAAATCAGATTGGGTAAGAAAGAAAGGTTGGTGACTTTTGACCGACGGCTCCGTCGGACCAGTCGGACCAGGAATTGGAATTGTCCTTATTACTCCTTCCAATGATCGGCTCAAAAAATCTATTCGCCTCAATTTTGAAGCATCCAATAATGAGGCAGAATATGAGGCATTAATTCATGGCTTGGACATGGCACTCACACTGGGTGTAGCAGAGCTCTCTGTCTACACAGATTCGTTACTAATTATCAACCATTACACAGGCGTATATCAAGCCAATGGAAGAATGGTCGATTATGCTGCTGCAGTGGTCGAGTGAATGAGCAAATTTTAGACAATTTCTTTGGAGCATTTTCCAAGGGGGGAAAATAGACATGCAGATGCACTCGCTTACCTTACTGGTGTCCTTGGATCAGAAGCTCGTTACTTAAAAATCGACATCATTTCTAACCCCATGAGCACAAGATCATTGGAGACAACCTTATAGGAGACAACCTTTCATTACATACATCGCTTCCCCCAGTAATAATAGTGTTGGACCACAGTTCATTGGCTCTAAAATTGTTGCATTCCTCAATGTGCACAAGATCATTCAATCCCCATCAAATCTTTATTATCCACAGGGAAATTGACAAGTTGAGATTACAAATCGAACTATTGTGGATGACATCAAGAAGCGTTTAAACGACAAAAAGGGGAACTAGGTGAACGAGTTACCACATGTACTTTAGCCCTATCAAACAACTCCCAGAACAATAACAGGTTGTACTCCATTTTTACTGGCCTACGGGACTGAAGATATCATTCCCACTCAATATCATCATCCAATAGGTGATCACGAGATGACAAATGAAGAAAACAAATTTAGATCGCATGTAATCTGAATTTGATCAAAGAAACACGTGACAGAGCCATTGTTAATCTGGGAAGATATCATCTTGCTTTATCCCGATCCTATAATAAACGCATTCGACACAGAGAATTCAAAGTTAAAGACCTCGTTCTCAGAGAAATCATACAACATCGCAAGGCACCCAATCCTGGAAAGTTAGCAGACAATTAAGAAGGTCCTTTTATCGTAATTGGCACAAGTGGTTTAGGATCCTACGATCTCAGTACATATGAAGGTATACCTATACCTAATCCGTGGAATACCCATCGATTGAAGCTGTATCGAAGATAATCATACTGTAATATCCGATGTTATTCAATAAAGTACTTTTTCATCATCATCTTGCAAGTCTCCTCAGCATAGCTATTCAAATATACACGCTCTCCGAGGGTCGCTTATTGAGTTAATCAATTCAATCTGGCAGAGATGCCTTATACAACTATTCAATATTCAAGATATATCATTACGGTCGCTTATTGATATGTTCAATTCGACCTGTGACTGAGACCTACAACATAGCTATCCAAATATTCACGCTCTTCGAGGATTGTTTATTGAGTCAATCAATTCGATCTGGCAGAGATGCATTATGCAGCTATTCAATATTCAAGATATATCATTACGGTCGCTTATTGATACGCTCAATTCAACCTGTGACTGAGACCTACAACATAGTTATTCAAATATACATTCTCTCCGAGGATCACTTATTGAGTTAATCAATTCAATCTGGCAGAGATGCATTATACAGCTATTCAATATTTAAGATATCTCATTACTGTTGCTTATTGATTCGCTCAATTCAACCTGTGACTGAGACCTACAACATAGCTATTCAAATATACACGCTCTTCTAGGGTTGCTTATTGAGTCAATCAATTCGATTTGGCAGAGATGCACTATATAGCTATTCAATATTCAAGATATCTCATTACGGTCTCTTATTGATACGCTCAATTCGACCTGTGACTAAGACCTACAACATAGCTATTCAATAAATACGTTCCCCGAGGATTGCTTATTGAGTCAATCAATTCGATCTGGTAGAGATGTACTATACAGCTATTCAATATTCAAGATATCTCATTACAATCGCTTATTGAACTGCAACATAGCTCTTCCAGTGTACACGCTTATTGATACGCTCAATTCGATCTGGCAGAGACGCTATACGACTATTTAACATTCAATGCATCTCTTTACAGTTGCTTATTGACTTGTTCAATTCAGCCTATACAAAAGAGAATACAACATCGCTGGAATCATATATCTCTACATGGTCGTTAATTGATTCACCCAATTCGACCATACATAAAGATAACAAAACAAAAATATTTTGTTTTACTCAATGTTTGACATTTTTTTTCTCTACAGCAAAGACATATTTACACTCTATCTGATTGCAATTAACTATTCTTTACCTTCGGGCATACAACATTCAAACTTTCCCCATGCCCAGACGAAGGACAGGCAGGGAAAGGTATAGCCGTATCAACTACAGTAGAAGACGCATCTAGCAGTTCCATAACTCTCAGCATCAGATTATCTATATAAGATAACCGAGCTAGCTGCATATCATACTCTATGCCGTGTTCAGTTGAAGCAGCCAAGATCGAATCATGTTCTTGTAGCAATTTCTTTACATCCGCATGCAACATAGCCATAGTGCACAATGTAACATTATCTGCAGTCAACAGCATAGCTTCACAAAGCTCGTCCTTCACCTTATTTAGATCGTCGTCAAGATCCATGCATCGATCTGCCAGAAACTTTTTCTCCTGCAGTAACGAATCCCTATATTTCTTCATTATCTGCACACTACGCTCCATCTCCTTTTTCAGACGTTGCAACTTTACATACAACCCCTGAAAATACTCGTTATCGCCTTCAGTTGTATCCACCAACCTTTATAGCTCCTTACACTTCAGATCCAGCTCCTCATAAACCACATTACCATCCAGACACTCTATTTCCAAGGCTTGCTTTTCCCGCTCTAGATTGGCAATCCGTGTGTGACACTGATTGATGGTTTCGTTCAGCTCCTGATCTCTCTTTGTACATGCTTCTTCGTGAGTTCTGGCATGGTCACTTTTTCTCTAACAAGAATCTCGAACCTCATGCAAATCCCAGCCCAGCTATTTCAGACAATCTCGCATATTACAAAGTTCAGCATCTTTCTTCTCTAACAGATTAACTTTATCTGTTACTGCCAATTTATGATACGACAGATCAATCTTCTATTTTTCAATTATACTTGACAGATTGAGCACTTGTTGGTTCGCAGTCATGGTTTCCAATTTTTTATTCTTTAAAGAATATTTCCACAGTTCAGCTTCATTATTAGCAGCCTGTATCTCTGCATCCTTACATGACAACTCTACAGTCACAACATTTAGCCGACTCTATAGTTCTAACATATACGCCTCCAACTTCGAGTTCAAACAGGTCATAGTTTCAACCGCCAACAAACACTGCTGCAATTTAGCAGACAGTTTGCCCTGTTTATTATCTTCAGCCCAGAAGAACAGATGACAAGTGGCATACATCTATCAACATATATTCATACAAGCAAGACATATCATTCAAGTAACATTTATTAAGATATGGTATTATTTCTACAACTACATACTCAGATCAACTACATTATGCAAAGCACAATTATATGCCACAGTTCAGTTGCCTTATGGTGGAACCCTACTACTACTCAGATCTACTTGCAGAGGTTCATCAAACATTACGACCTCTTGATGATGAGTCTTATACCGTTTGTGAGGTAACAGATCTTCAACCTCCTCCTCCTCAGGCTCCTTAGCTCACGGTTTTGTGGTTGAAGCTCCCCCACCCTCATTATCTTTTGCAAACCACATATTTTCAACCTTATCATTCTCTACTTCAACATATTTAACACAACTCGATATATAGCGTCTAAATTCATTCTCTACTCTCGAGAGCTCGCCCCCATAAAACTCGAGCATATCGGCCATCTGACGTTCGTGATCTGCTTTACCAGAACATTTTCCCCACTTTGGAGTAAGATACCTCTTCAAACGTGATTGGGATACTTGTAGACGTTTCTGCGTATCTAGTAAACACACTTCTAACAACCTCACTCTCTTCTCTAAACTCTACAACAACTTCTTATACTTACCATTTCTCTTTCCAGACATGCATTATGATCCTTACATCGCTCCAGTTCGTAATAAGCATACTTTAAATCATTTTCTAATTGTGCCTGGACCCTTCTATCTTCTTTCTTTATATTGAAGAAAAGGATCCTCATCATTCTTCGCCCCTATAAAAGTTAAACTCATTAGGCAATGGACCTACACCACCCCATATGATGGATACACCAGCCCGGGCTGAACATTTTTTCGCCTCTATACTATGACGATTACGTGCTTCTTGTGGTAAGAATTTTATCCGAGCTGGATCTGGAACTATACCTCTCTCAGTTAACAGTTCTAAATAGGCCTCCTTCAAGCCCCGTTCACTATCAACTTCGGCCTCAAAGTAAAGCGTCAAAGACATTAACGACCTTTAACACTTTAACTTATCACTCTCATCTACGAACTGCTTATCCTTAAGGGATTCTCAGAATAAGACAAACTTATCACTCTTTTTCCACAAAATCTCATCCCTCTCAATTTTTATCTTCCCATATGTACATTGAAGCTCGAATACTTCCTTAAAGGTGTTATCAAAATTAGACTTATGAAGACGTCTCTCGTATTCAAGTTTATTATGTACCTGTTGAGTACGATTGATGCAATCCCTTACTCGACTGAAGGCCTTATCCATCTCACTCACTTTTCCCCTCAAACGAACTACCTCATACATATAAATTATATATTCACCATCAAAATAGCATATATCAATAGCAACCGCAAAAAAAAAATCAAGTCTCAGCAAAAATAGTTATATCACCAATACAAAGGACAAATTCGACCAAAGAAGTCTCTGAACTATATTACAACTGCATAATCAAGAATTAGCTCCTGCTACCTCCTTGGTCATATCATCAGCCACTGGAGGAGTCAGGGTCTGCTCAGAAGGTCGTTCAGCCACTGGAGAGGCATCTTTCTCTGGGAAAATTATCTCACCACACTTCCCAGCAATAGCAAGATTGACATCATCTTTCCTCAACCCCTAGAAGTAAAAGGCCTGAATCAGACTATTTTGAGCAGCCACTATACTGCCGAGAGCTTTTTTACCATCAGCTTTGAGCTTTTCCTTCAACACAGCAATCTCTGTCTCGAATTGCTTCTTCTACGAAGTTTTCTCATGCTCCAGCTGCTCTGACCATAAAGCCTTTTCCTTCTGCAACTACTCACATAACGCAGTTTGCTCCTTCAACTGTTCATTCAATGTTACTTTCTCTACGTCATGCTAAGCATGCTCCACAACAGCTACCTTCAGCACCTCCACGGCTGATCGCCAAGTAACAGAAAACTATACCACAAATACAACAAAGCCGTATTACAGATCGAATCATTACTTAAACAGATATAATCATCATGCATACCTATGATATACTGGATTGAATTTGAGTACCAAGTTGTATTGGATCACACTTCGCAAACTCTAGCGCCTCCTGCTCCACTGCTTTGAGATTGACCACCTTTGAAGAAGCTCGGCTATCTTTCCCAGACTCTTGTTTCTGCTTCTTTAGAGGAGGTGCCACATTTACAGCAGAATCCACCACCTCAGTCTCCACCTGCGTCGTCTGCGCAAGATCTGCTTGCTCTGAAAGAGGCAACGCCCTTTTTCCTTTAGGTCATCGAGTTTGGATACTCGAAGTACTCGCAACACAGACAAGAATCTCCAAAATGTCATCATAAATAGAACCAGAAGTAGTTATAGCTCAATTCTGATGAGCTCATTGTACTTTTCCAACTATAGAGTTCAGCCTCTTCTCTCTGCGGATACCTAGTTCTCCAAGAACTTTGTTCAGTTCATTTCCTTCTCGATTAACGATGCTAGACAGACTCGACGTATCAGCAACACCTTTGGGATTAGGCTCTGCCAAATCAACAATAAACTATGTTAGCGGCTCGCAACAAGTCGAAAGATGAACTACAGGCAGAATAAAGACACTTACTCTCGTTAAAATTCTTATATATCAGCTCGAGCGCCGGTTCCCCAGGCAATTGCATACAATTACCCCGCACCATCACAAGATGGTCGCACCAGGGTCTCCCAGCAGATTCCAAATCAAAGAATTTTGGCCTCGCCGAATCACTAAACAAGTATCCACTCTTTCGATCTTTCATATATTTAAACTTATAGTATTTCAAGACATCGTCCGCAACGAACTGTCTCGCAATACCACCATCTCTCCATCTCTTGTTAAGGGTTTCACAGACCTTCATCATCTCAAAGGCATTACCATTTAATTTGCCAGGGCAGCTCTTTATAGCATTCATTACCTTCTTTTGAAAAAAGGTTAGGGGAATGCTCAACCCATATACAACCTGGTTCAGGTAACAAAGGAATCCTTCCCCTACAACCTCTATACCAGTCCCGTTGTAATAAGAGATATCTATATCATCTCCTATACCCAAATTTCTCTTCCACTGATCCAGGGAAGACACCTGATAATGCTCTATCTTACCACCTGGTCTCACTAGAGCCCTAAACCATAACCCCGCATTTATCACATAATTCCCCCATTTTCCATCTAAACCTTTTTTATACTGCAAAAATTTGTTCGCTACGTCTATATTCTCGGGATACCTAAAAAATTGCCTAGTCTCAATCCCCACATGCAATCCCTCATCCTCCCCAGAATGAACAACCGGTATATCAGCAGTAATGGTACCACTCGCCTCTATATCATCTATAGCCCTACTAGACGCCGATGATTCCTCACTGGAGGATACAACCATTTTACTACTGGGTTTTGAATTATTGGAACGCATCTACCACATATAGGAAAAGTCTATTCAGTGTTTATAATCAAACATGCCTCTTCCCTCAGCCTTACCCAACAAATTATTCAAACTATCAAAAAATTCAGTCATACAACTATCATCTACAATGACAAGCCACAGACAACAATAAAAATGGTGGAAACAGAGTTACTAACCTGTACTAGAAGAGCAGCAGTCGTCGTTTCCGATTACCACTTTTACTTCAAACGGCAAGACGACAATTTTCCCAGCGAACTCACAGTATAACGGTAGACTACAATCAAAGTTTGAAGATTTTCTCTCTCTATAAATGCTCATTTCTCTCTCTGGAACTGATTATGGTTTAAGAGAAGAAGAAGGACAAGCTTTTATATTATCCCTCGGTTTCTGAAGCGACGTCTCTTTGGGACACGTGTCAACATCATCTCTCTAAGTTGGCACGTATTTTCGTTTGCCCTCATAATGATTTCTGAAGTAACGTGTTTGATTATCACATCTGTCTCTCTCACCTGCCATTATTAAGGACTCACTGCCCAAGAAGATTTGTACAGATCATGTAGCACGATTACTTATGTACAGTAATAACTTTCTGCGGCTGCACGATCCTACTACGCCTTTTATAGCATGATTCCAGTTCAAAACCCAAGTACAACTTTTACAGTTGTCACTTACCTTACTTTTGATCCAACAAAAGCAGAAAATCAGCCACAAATTCTGCTCCAAATATATCGCATGCCACCATTATCACAGATGCAGAAAAGCGATGACAAAACGACCTCAACAAATACAAATCATTTTATCATCCGACTTTACATGTAATTACAGATAGATGGAATGATTTCCCCACCAGCAGCTCTCTCATCTTCTTTAGCAAGTTTATCCAACGCGATTTCTCGAACTGCCGCCTCACATAGTTCTACATCTAGCAGAAGTTCGCAAAACACACCACATCAGAAGTTGCGACCAAGTTCCACATCAGGATCGCAATTATTCAAGTTGACTATGATAATACTCTCACAACAAGAGCTTATATGGAGCACGAAAGATATCAGACATGACAGCAGTATATCTCAAACAAGGCAACAAATATATAACGCGATCTACACAATTCAAAAAGATATACTTTCAAATATACTTCAACTCAACAAAAATTCGATCTACACATCTTCGACCTATTTGACAGTTGACTATTTCAAGAATTTTCAAGTACATCCTACAACAGTTCGTTCAAGCAGATACAAGCCAAGATAAACAAGTTCGAATTTATTATTCAAGACAAAACATTTACAAGGACGAATACTTCAGTCAGTTCAAAAATCAAGATTACAAGTTCTACAGACAATTATTTATTTTACAAAGAATAACCTACTTTACAAATGACAGTGCAACACTTGAGCAGAAGCAATGACAGACCCAGCTGAAGAACTCAAAATCCAAGAAGAGAAACTGGAATACATCAACTTCCCCAAACGGTGGAAGTCAAAGTTAATCCCACCACTCCTCCGTAACCCCCACCATCTCCGCAGCCACTGAAGACGAAGGACCACCTCCACCATTACAACATCCAATCCTTCGTAAGGTATCGACAATACTTCACAGACGACACCCCAGCCTTCTCATCTTCGCCGCCACCGCATCCTCTGCAAACATCCGCAGACAGGCCCGACGGCGAGCAACAAACAAGACCATATAGTAGAATCACCACATTTGGTGATAATCATCCTCTGCCTCCTCTACTTCTTCCAACGACATCCCATGAAAAGTTGGAAGAATAGGGATTGGAGTTGGTAGAGAAAGACTTTGGTTCCCAAAATAACGAGTCTGAAGAAGATTCATCTTATTCTGAACTCTCTCCTCGTAAGCCTGACACTGGTAGTCACCATCACTATCACTTATAACAGACGACTGACAGGTTAAACCAGGATGAACAGTGATAACAGCTGGTTACCATTTTATAGCAGAGCATTTAAATGCATACCACAACTTCCAATACAATCTTTATCACATGCACACATCTCAAGCAGAACTTTTGGGAAACTCAACAGTCAAAAGAATTATTCTTCCAGATACATGGAAGCCATCAATACAGGATTTAATACCAAACGACTAAACTTCTCAACCAACACTACTCGCCACACACGTTTCTCATGCTATTGGCTTAGAGGAGGCAGTTGTAAGGGCTTATTTATAATCCTAGTACTCAGCCCGATATTTGAGCTCACCTAGTCCGTATAAACACACTGGCAATCATCCAAAGAGTGAGAGCAAGCAGATTACAATACAGACTTCTTCACCTACAGTTCGAGGATATTAAAGCATCTAGTAACATTGCACTGCAAAAGACACTCAGATATCCATCAACAGTTCGTATACATTAGAAACATCGTTAGAGATCGTATCTTCATCAACAGTTTGAAGTTACAGCTAAGGTCATCAATAGATCCGTTACAGATCAACAAGTATCAAGACGTTATAAAAGACTTCATAAAGACTCATCAAATACGGACCACCAAAACGTATGTCATCAATGTAACCAACGGTCATATTATAAGACCTATAAAAAGAGACCTGGAGATCAGAATCCAGGACGACTATTATCACTTACAAAACACTTAGAGAAAGTTATCCCTACCAAAACTCAGATATTCAATCTCTTTCTCTTTGTAATAGCTAGCATCTATAAAAACATCATTCTTTAAGAAATACTCAAGAGAGGTCGTGGTTTTTAACCCATTCAAGGGTTTTCCACGCTAGATCTTGTGTAATTTACTTTCAGTTCTTAATCAAAATTTTATATTTCAAGGGTGTAAGGCACTATCTCGTCCAATACGAAAATAAGCTATTACATATATAAGCAATTCGTGACGGTTTCTTCTTTTTATTTATACGGTTTCATTGCTTGTGTTTAGACGGCCAAACCCAAACATGAAGAAAATTTGGGTTTGAGTCCGTCCTTTCAACTTGATCAATATCATTTCATTCGAGATTGTTTTGAATGGCAGTTATATATAGAGAAAATTTGACTTTGCCCCTCAATGGAAGATCTAAATTTAATTTTGCCCCCTCGAACCGAAAAATATTGTGGTCTACCCCCCACCTGTTCGATTTACCCCCGGTTCAACAAGTTGACTTGACTTGACCAGTCAAACTTATGTGAAATACCTAGACTACCCTGGGGGCAAGATCAAATATGTTATTTTATCTGGAGGGCAAAATCAACGGCTCAGATTTAACGACTCTCCACCGTCGATCTAGTGCCACGTATTTATATCTGACGGTCGTAACAATTTGAGGCACCTTAAAACCAGCCCTCCTTTTTCTCAGATTAAACGGCCTAAACACAGTCGGCGAATCCTCTTCTTCTTCTATTTCTTCTTTTTCTTCCCCTTCTTTGCAATCAAAACTTTCATGTTATCCGCAGCATTAAAGATACAACACAGCAACTTGTCCCTAATTTCGTTAATCTCATCTTCTTCAATCTCGGAGATAACATAATGCCACGTGGGTGAACTGCAACCATTCATTATCTCTTAAACAAGGTTTTTTCAAGGCCGCGTCCATCCAACGCGATTAAAGATGTCGATGAAGGCGAGTTATATAAGATCTATCCATCCAAACAAACTAGGTCTGTTATGTTAACTCATCCAAGATCTATTCATCGGAACGGAGGTGCTGATTATAAATGATCTGAGATTCGAGTCGTGGGAAATTTGAAGGTTACTGGAAATCTGAAGAAGTGGAAACTTTGAATCATGAATTGAAGGAAGGTGGATATATAGTTGCCTTGAAGACAACTTTTGCTTACTATGAAGGAGTTCAACCGGAAGGAGAGAAGAGAGATTGGGTGATGACGGAGTATGAGTTACAAAACCAAACTATAGTTGACAAAGATGGATCTACAGTGGCAATCGCACATCAAGATAATGGAATACTAGTTGTGAGGATTTGGAACAAGATGGATTATAAGGAGGATGAATGGGTTTTTTGCGGAATACACGACAATCGATTATGAGTACTACGGCAAGAAACAATCAGTTTATTATTATCGTTTTTGGTAGTAAAGTTTGTTTGAGTTACGACTCAAAGTGATCCTTATCTCAGTTATTTGATCCTTATCTCAGTTATTTCAGAGAGAGTTTGCTAAGGCAAGAGGGTAATAACAGTTTCAAGTTACCAATCTCGTTAGAACGAAACCTTATTTCGTAGCTAATGTGACTTCGTTGGAGGACAGACCCTCTGCCTCGGCCTCGACCTCTGCATCTTCGGAGACGAAGAAGAGGGTTTTGAGGCGTTGGCGAGCGAGGTGGAGATGTATATGAAAGATGTGATAAGGTTATCGAATAGATTGAATGGGAAACCGGAGAAGGAAGCGCAGGATTTGAGAAGGAATTTGTTTCCGACGCCGAGGGAGTACATTTGAAGGTGCGCCGAGGGAGCAACAGGCATTGTTGGAATTGGAGGATACATTGGCGAGGTTGAAGAGGGAGAAGGAGACGTTGAGGAATACACTTAATGTCCACCTTCCTTCAATTCATGATTCAAAGTTTCCACTTCTTCAACTGTTATATGTCCACCTTCCTTCAATTCATGATTCAAAGTTTACACTTAATATCCACCTTCCTTCAACTGTTATATGTCTTTTTAGGCTTGACTATTTGAAACTAATTTGTGCCTAAAGTCGTAATTAGGTCTGAAATCAAGTAATTAGTATTTACTAACTTTTTCCAGTAAGGCTTTTGGTTAGAAGATTCAAAGTGGTTCTGCAACAGTTCCTCTTTTTATTTTATTTTATTTTTGTATACATGGGAATTATGTTATATTTAGAGTCATTTAAACGTGAAAATAATTTACTCACAGATTGGTACAGTACTGGAAATGTTATTTTTTATTTTTTATTTTATTGGAAACCTTAGATTAATAAGCATAATGTGTTACAAAAATAGTATGACCTCCCGGGAGGGTCATATATAGCCACTCGGGGGGGGGGGGGGGGGGGGGGAATCACCAAGTCCAAAGAAAATTATCACCCAGTGCCCGAGCAGCTAAAGCATGGGCGACCGAATTAGCGCTCCGCGGAGCATTACAAATACGGATATCTACAAACATAACAAAAAGGGCCAAACACTCCTGTAAAATAGCTTTTGTAGTCCAGGACATCGCTGCATAGCCATTCCGACAAAAAGAAACAAGCGCTTCAGCATCTGTCTCAATAACCACCTTCTGAACCCCCCGCTCTCTTGCCCAATGAACACCGGCCAAGATTGCTAGCGTCTCGCCTTCTTCACTAGATGCGAACCGGTAGGAGGAGACTCGTACTGCACCAAAAGTATTGTGAGTATCACGGATAACTAAACCAATACTGTTGTAGCTTTTATCTATATAGAAAGAGGCATTAACATTAATTTTTTCCCATCCAGACTTTGGGGCCCCCCACAGAGTCATGATAGGAAGACGAGCAAGGCGAAAAATTGGATCAGTAAAATATATTTTATTGACACTAGAAGCAAGCCGAAACGGATCCGACTTTATAC
Source organism: Kingdonia uniflora (assembly GCA_014058105.1). NCBI lineage: Eukaryota > Viridiplantae > Streptophyta > Magnoliopsida > Ranunculales > Circaeasteraceae > Kingdonia > Kingdonia uniflora. The sequence goes on along the minus strand of JACGCM010000362.1, from coordinate 423,378 downwards.
TTTGAAAAACCCAGGCACAACGGGCCTTCCAAAGCATCCAATAGAGAGAGAAGGCTACTAAAGTCCAAACATTCTGGGGGATAGACCAATCCACAGGCGGGGATATCCACATTAAGATCCATTCCTGAACGGAGAGATGGGAGATCATATGAACCCGACCACCAAACGCTGTACCGAACCAGACCGCACGCGTAAAGGAGCAATCCATAAGGAAATGTTGCAAAGTCTCTGAGGGTGCCGAACACAAGGGACAAGAAACATCCGTTAAAGCTAGACGTGCCACAATCTTAGCCCGGCAGGGGACCATATCCCTTAAAACATTTCCAGACAAAAAATTGGGCCCGAGGAGACACCTGATTTTTCCAAATTTTTAGAAGATAGGAGGGGGTCCCCGCCACCGGCTCCATCTGGGCATTCGATATTAACACGTGATAGGCCGATTTGATAGAAAATTTACCATCTTTAGAATGACACCACTTCAGCTCATTCAAATCTCCCTCCCTAGGGATAAAAATATGGGAAATGAGGGCCGCCGAGGTATTATCGCACCACCCATATAATTCATCCCTACACCCCAGATTCGCCGTACCGGATCAATAAAATGGCTCACCCACTGGGGCCGTCCCTCCACTGGAGTATCAGCCCGTGGGACCGGTTTCCATCCCACATTCAAGGGTACCCAATTATCCATCTAGAACCTTACCCGTATACCCGTCCGGACCTGCCAACAAGAGTGATTATTGATCGTCGGGATTACAGACTCGATACTGCGCCAAGTTCAGGAAGAATCTGCTTTCTTCAAAGCCTGTAGGATAGCACATTCCGGGAAGTACTTTGCTTTCAAAACTTTACTCCATAAAGTATCTGGCTGTTGATGCAGGCGCCAGAGCAATTTGGACAGATGGGCTTTATTAGTAGCGCCCGCTTCCCGAATATCTAGGCCCCCTTCCCTTTTAGGGCGGCAAACTTCTTTCCATTTTTTTAGATATATGGGTTTCCAAGCATCCTTCCTTTTACCCCACCAGAAATCCTGCTGAAGGTCATTAATGGTTTTACACGTAGAGTGTGGTAGGGTAAAGTAGGACATCTGATACGACGGAATATAAGAGGTAACAGATTTTACAAGGACCGTGCGCTCAGCCTGGGATAGTAATTTCCCCCGCCAGGACTGTAGACGATTAGAAATACGCTCTTCAATACTCTTAAATGTCACAGCCTTGGAGTGATTAAAATAGAGGTTGGTCCCCAGATAGCGCTCATCAGACGGCATAATTTTAACTTTGAGGAGACGGGCAATAAGGCGACAATGTCGATGAGGGAAATTCTTACTAAAAAATGCGCCAGATTTAGTCAGATTGAGTTGTTGACCAATGGCCTCGCAGAATTCATCAAGGATAGCCTTTAGTGTATGCGCTTCAGCCATATCCACTCGACAAAAAAGGAGACAGTCATCCGCAAAGAGAAGGTGGGAGACCGGGGGAGCTCGCCTGGACGCTTTAATCCCGTGAATTTGATTTGCCACCTCCTTCGCCCCTAGGGCACACAAAAGATATTCCATCAAAATAATAAAGAGGAACGGGGAAAGGGGGTTGCCCTGCCGGAGACCACTGGTAGGGGTAAGTAGACCATTGGCAGAACCATTAATAAGAACAGAATAACGCACCATGGAATTGCACTATTCAATCCAATTACACCATTTAGGACTAAAACCAAGGGATTCCAATTTACGAATCAATGTACCACATTCAATCCGATCGTAGGCTTTGGACATGTCCAACTTCACACCCATAAGACCGAACCGACCTTGTTTCCTTTTCATCGTATGAATCAGTTCATGAGCTGCCAACACATTGTCTGAAATTTGACGACCACTCACGAAAGCACCTTGATATGGCGAGATAATCTTCTCCAACAAGGGTTTAAGCCTAGTAGATAAGACCTTGGAAATAATCTTATAAATAACATTGCAAAGACTAATAGGCCGGAAATCCCGAGGATGAGCCTTGGCACCATTCTTAAGAATCATCACCACATGCGTAGCGTTAATATTCGTGGGCATGAAACCAGACTCGAAAGAAGTATTGACCAAGCGGCATATATCAGGCCCTACAACATCCCACAATTTCTAAAAGAATTGTGTTGGGAAGCCCGTCCGGACCTAGAGCTTTAAGAGGACCGATACTATCGAGAGCGGCCTTAATTTCCTCAGGTGTAACCGCCCTCTCTAGGGCCTGATTATTAGCAACCGTAAGACATGGGTAAAATATTAAAGGAAATTCGGAATACCAACCGGATCAGATGTCTGATAATTGTAAGCCATATCGCAAAGAAAGATCTACCCAATTTCGGTCGTATCCCCTATCCATTGGCCAGTCTCATCCCTAAGCCAGTCAATGGAATTCTTTTTTTTTCTTTTTTAATTACGAAACTACCCTCCAAACCCTAAGGCCTCTTGCTAAAAGCAGTTGCCCTAGAAACACAATATTAGACCAGCCGCCAACACGTTAGCCGGTACCTCCACATCTTATATACCATTCCAGTCATCCAACCAATACCCACATGTTCCCACATCTGCAGCAAACACACAAGGAGAGCACCCGCAAAGGAAAGGCAAACACAAAGAATCAAAGAAACCAATCCACAAGCTAGCAAATGAAATCAAACACAAACAAAGGTAACACTTAAGAGAAAGACATCCTACAAGGTCATGATATCGCCCATTAATCACCGGAGGAACCTACAATGCCGAATAATGGAATACCCACCAGAACCTCACCCGAGGCATCCATTCGGTTCTCCTGAAGACAAGGGAGAAGAGAGAAGATATACAGGCGCGGGATAAATGACGAGGGAAACCTACAGATACCGGGCAAAGAGAAACCCCATTTCTCTAGCTATTCCTCTTTCGTACAAAACCAGACTCTCTCTCTCTCTCTCTAGAAGTCCCCTAACCTATACCTCCTAGTACTGGAAATGTTTTGGGATGATAGGATTGTTTATATTTTCGGTTATACGGCAATTTAAAAGTTAAGCTATCATTACATCACTAGAAATTTTTCCAATCACAATACTCCCGATGTAACAATTGAATTTAGGGGTTGTGCATGAATGTGCAAAGAGATTTTGGGTTTGAAAGGTGAACTTACAAAAAAAAATGTCTTTTGGCTATATGCCCTAATCTATCTATACACCTAAGGGAATAACTCATTAGCTTAGTCGTCATTCGTTACCCATCTCTTGTGAGTTGATGATTATTTAGGCAGCTCGAATCTCTCCTATGCTTTAAAATTAAGTCCCAGCCGTCGGATCCTACAAAAATTTTATAATTAGTTCAAACTTTAAAACTGCCAAATTATCTGTCAATTTAGCCTATATTTTAGTCAACCAATATTAGTTTTAAGTTTTAAAGCCAAATCATATGGCAAACTTCAGTCTTTCTCAAATCAATAATACTCCCTCCCCTCCTCCTCTCAATCTTTTAAAATCAATCTGCCGAATTAGTTCCCCTATTCTTTAACCCGTGAACAAATTGATGATGCGATAGGAAGAGTAATGGATTTTGATCTCAAAATAGCATTTCTATCCTTGTCAAATGATGAGGTTGAGGTAAATCTACTTCTACACTCTCTAAATGGTATTTTGATATGTCTTCTTATGTTTTCATCTGATGTTTATGTATTTGTGATTTTGATTTTTGAAGCTCTGGGGTTTGTGAAAAAGCAAATTTTTGTAGAGTTTTTCAGTTATAGTTTCTGATTCTGAAGTTCTTACAGGCTTACAGCTAAAGGGTATGTTTATCTCTCTTTACAAGTTTAAAGTTATCCTTTTTAGGTGTTTAATCTGCATATTGTGACAAATTTATGAAGTGGGGTTGTCTTAAAATCTCTCTAAGAGCCATTAATTCGGTTTTGTGATTTTGCAGCTACAGGTTTAGCATGAAAGCTAAAAACTGTTAGTGTTTTCCATCTCTAACTTCTAATCTGAGCCCCTGGTTAATTGAAGAGTCTCAAAACATCCTTTATATTTGATGTGTTCTGATTTCATAGTTATTTGCTTCTAGTCTGAGTTCTTGGTGCTAATGGGTAAGTTCCATACTTCTCATTTCTTTAATTCTCCCCTTTGTGTGGCTTACCTTCTCTCAAACAAGCATGCATCATTTCATCTACAATAAAAAAACTGCAATCAACTACTCTCGCCAACATTTATGTATAAAATTGTCTTGCTTTAGAAACCATGTTAATTTTATCAAAGTACTATATTGCATCAGCAATGCTTGCATACCCTATATAGCTGCTGAACTCACAGTCAAACAAGGTATTGTCCGACAAACTAAAGCATTTTGTCAGTCTCTATAAGCCAAGAAACAAAAACCGTCGAACTAGGACTAGAATTATTATTGAAAATGCATTTACATAAAAATAGATGAACATACTGCGCATCCCTCCATTGCATTTATATATGAAGTATGACACAATGCATTGTCTCTCGGCCCAATTGAAGTACTGAAGAGCCAACTCGGGGTCATTCCTATTGTTTAATGGTTCCTCAATAACACGGACTTGTGGGAGAACTCTGTTAGACCTCTGTGAACTAATTTCTTGTTCAACCTGAAAAATGGGTATTGGGTTTAACTGATCATACCTCGATTCTGACATATTATGAACCTCTGGGACTTCTGTTTCTGTAATAGGTACATCCAAAGAGTTTGATCTTGAAATTGGTATTTGAATCGTTAAGTTTTAAAACCTTCTATGTATCATCAAAGTGAAGTAGATGCAGATATTCTTTCTAACATGTTCTACATAATACCCATACTGCCATAGCTAGTTTTAGTTTTGTGTTTGTTAATTAATACTCTCCAAATTAGTTGCATGTTGTGTACTTTGGTTCTCAAGTAGAATACAACCACTCTCTTCTCTCTCTCTCTCTCTCATCATGAGTGTCCAGTATTTTGCATATATCTATGGAGATCTCTTTCTATGTTATGTCTTTGCTCATGTTAGATTCTACTTTAGATTTGGGATCAAAATGCAACACTGGGTCACTAATTATTTTACTTTTTTGTAGATTCTCAAAACATGGACACATCCGATACTATGTATTTTAAGATCGATCATACTTTTTTGTTACCATTTCACATGTAGTTCTGCAATTCATCTTATCAAGAATACCCATGATGAAGGCCTATATTTTGGCGACCAACTCAGGGATCTAAATTCATTTAGATTTATGTATAATGATGCAAATATCGTAATTGCTGTGACGACGAGGACTTACCCACTCAAAAACGACCAATATAGTACATATTTTGGGTTTTTATTATTATTTTAGAGATAATAAATAAATTTTATTTTATTTAAATTCTAGAAATTTTGCATTTTCCATATTTCTTTGTTTGAATCGCACATACTTTTCATACTATTTACCAATTTAAGGCTTTAGCCATGTGTTCAAAATCTATTGTATCTTCCACTTCATTATGCATCCTCCAAGTTCTAAAGCATTCAAAACAACTTCTAGTAATTAGAGTACTCTATGGTTTAATCAACTTATCTCAAGTAATCCAAAAGCTTTCGCAATTGGGATTTTAAATGGATGAATTAGAGTCTGGTTTATAGGATTTTCATAGCTACAACAAAAATGTTAAAAAATGAGGGCAACAGTCTATCGTTTTTACTTAAAAACGATAGGAATTACTGTCGCTTTACCCATCGCTGTTTGTTTGCCGCATTTTTTTGCGTAGCTATTGACCGTAATTTTTTTTAGGGAAATACGACTACTCACACCCGTCGCTAAATTGTGATAACATGAACCGTCCTTTTTTCCCTTGTCAAACAAAACGTTAACGACTAAACCAGTCTGTCGCTTAAATGTGACTATAGTGTACTGTCGTTTTTCACCTTCCAAAACCATGTTACTTTCACAATTAGCTACAGAGTACAACCTTCGATTATCTAATGACGTCATCCCCAACGGTCACCAAAATATGACTAAGCGAACTCGTCGCTTTTGCGGCTAACATTAATAGAGATAAACGACAGCCAAACCCGTCGTAAATATCAAAATTAATTTCAAAAAAAATAAAATTCCCTATTTTGATTAATTACAAAAATGCAATATTATACTGAAGTAAAAATTTTCATTCATTAAAAATGATTAAATAATTATTATTCAAAATATATTAGCCATCATTATTCTAAAAATTGTTAACAATATATAAGATTGGAATCAGTAATAAAACAACTTTCTCCATCCATAACCACTATCTCGGAGGCTAAGTCTTCATTGAACAACTTGTTTTTCATGGAAAATAGAGACATTTTGTATTTGTATGCTTGAACTTTGAAATGCCTAAAAACTCTTGGCACAATACCAACATATCAATCACCCTCGCCATCAATAGAGAACTTGAGATAAGTACAAACAAAATATGAGGAACCACAAACATAAAATGTGAATAATGTTAAAGACAATTGATTTTAATGAAATTCAGCAAGGAAGGGCTTAAAGTTTTAAGTTTAGTACCTGATCAACTAATCATGTTCATGGAAAGCATTGGAGACTGGTGATGTTCCATATAAGCAAAATCAATAAATCAAGTATTTGTCTTTTTTTCATTCAAATATAGACATGAAAGTAGAAAAAAACAAATACTATCAGAAGTGGAACTTACAATTTGGAGCTGAAGAATAAAGACTAACTTTAGAATTCAAGAGATTAACATATGCAAGCTGAGACATGTAAGCCAAGCCAAAGAAAGTAAGCTCATAAATGAAATTAATAACAAAAAAATGAGGTGGTAATGTTAGTCTAAGAATTGATATACATACCTTAAATTGGTGCTTCTGCCTTGTTATTCTCAAGAAGTTTGGGTTCTCAAAGATATGGTGTACTGGATTAACTATATTCTTCTCGTATAATGATAAATGGTGGCCCATGTGGGTTCTTCAAAGCTTCAAGAGGTCTTAGGCAAAGAGATCTCCCCTCTTCTTCTGGTTGCACTTGCTAGAGAGCTTGTTAGTAGGGGTATTTCTTGGCCGGGCCAGTTTTCTGTCAAAGCTGCACATGAGAACATCAAATTAAAATTTCCTGCTTACTGGTAGAGAAAGAAAATTTCAAAAACTTCTAGCTCTCCCAGCCACTCTAATCTTGCATGGTGAATCGTTCATAATGTTGTTTCAATAGAGGAGAAATCCAAGGTAGAGCATTTCAAATGAGAATCATTCTCAGTGCAGGCTATAAGATAATTTCGTAGGGAACAATACTCATTTATGTTTAAACTGTTCTTATGCTCATAATTTGTTGCCATGGATTAGCAACTTGTTTGATTTAAAGATTGATACTTGGACTTTACAAGCAATATCTAAACAAACTAATACAGTTAGCTCCTATATATACGATCTTTGGGTAAATGGGGATATGGCCCGCCTTAACTCAATTTGGATGGTCAGAAACAAAACTCTTCATGATGGCACTACTCCAACAATTAGAGTTGTAAAGCAGTCTATTGCGATATCTATTCAGGACGCTGCAACAAGGTCCAAGGGGTTTATGAAAAATCTTCAATCTGACCTTGTTATTTTAAACAGGCTGCAGGTTCCACTGAGATATTGGAAAGCAAAAATAATTAGATCCTGCATTTGGGAGCTTGTTGTAGTGGTAATCAATGGATTCAAGCCCATAAATGAGACATTAAAGCACTTTAGCTAGGATCATATAACATAAAAATTAACAAAATTTCTTACTAAGATTGGTGAGATACAGTTCCTTGTTCAGCCCTTGGTTCCTACACAAAGAATTTAATTATCTGAGTTACTTCTTTACAATTGTTCAATGCCAAACACAAAAAATAAATTAACCTTATTACAGTGATATAGTACACGTGATCTCCTATAGAACTTGACGTCATAATTGAAGGGGTCATAAAGACTTTTTATTTTTGATACAAACATTTGCAATATAGAAGTTAACCAATATGTTAATTTCTCTACAACAATGTAAGCGAAACCAAATTATCAAAAGAGGAGGGGGATGTACCTTATTACCCCATAAAACAAATATTTTGAATCTCTTCTGCAAAATAGAGTTCCAAAAATCTGCGTGAAAGTGCAAAATAACAAAGAGAAATAATTATCTATAGTAGTCAACATTATTATAACCATTAGAGGAATGAATCTTCGCCGATTTACTTGAACAAAATGATGATCTCAGTTATAGTTGTAAAAGCACATTGATGAAAAGATTTGAGCCAACTACGACACTCTTAATAAGCAAAACATGATTTTACTGTTCATTATTGGCGACAAATACCTCCTATTCACCAATGCCTTGTGAAAATTCAACCTACGCGACATCACCTCTGCTTCAAACTGCTATGCTGCCCGAAATCAGCTCTCGGGTGCTCCAATGCTTAAAAAAAAAATAGAAGGCAGTTAGAATAAAATATAAAAAGGGTGGGTTCATCAATAATAAGTGCAGAGTTGTCCAATGATCTTAGATGAATTACTAGTGTAAGGAAGAACAAAGTTAGAAAGGCGGTGATTTCTATATTTATTTTAGGGTAGTGTCTATAATAAAAGTACTTGAAGATTTGCCTAAATATGGAATAAAATAGTGGGAAAAGGAAGGACTAAGTTAGAAAGGTATACCAATTAATCCACATTTTCCCTTTATTGCGAAGAAGCTAATTAATTCTTTCGCGTCATGGCAAGAACTGCCCTATGAAGAAAATCATGTACAAATGATCTGAAGCTAATATTACTTTAATAAAAAATCGATGACAACCATAACCAGCTCAGAGACCAATTCCAAAACCCGTAATTATGCCATCCATTAAGAATGTTCACAACAAGCATGATGAACTACAAGTTTCAATACATAGAGAAAAAAATAGTAACATCTATAATACTTAGATCAGCCAGGAGTTAGTTTCTATTCGAGGACTACTTATGATGATACTACAATTACTAATGATATTGATATTTATGATGGCCCCAGTGGGATGTTCACTTCATGGCTTCAAACAATGACGGTGGTATTAGAGACTTTGATCTGGAATACTTTCAATGAACTAAGCATTTTTAATTTCCTTGGCTTCTTAATCATAGTTCATTGAGCCCTGATGGTAAGCAACTTGTGATTGCTGGAGATAACGCTGGTGGATTACTACTGGTGGACTATATCACTAGAAAGACAATCGCACCTCTGGGTGGGCACTTTGAATTCTCATTTGCATCAGCATGGCATCCCAACGGCTACGTCTTTACGAACGAAAATCAGGACCAAACCTGCCGAGTTTAGGATACTCAGAATCTGTCTAAGTTTTTTTTTCTTTTTTGAAATAAACGGTGAAAGTTTATTTATGGATGAAAACAGATACTGACATACACCATCACAACAGAAACTGTACTTTTCTCAAATCTGGCCAATAGTATTGCATGTTGGATTTATAGGACACGTGTTGCTCATACAACCCATCTGATCTAACCAATAATTAAAAAGAAGAAAACTTAAGACTCTAGCAGGAGCCCAAAACCCTCAAACCATGGAGGCCAGGGTGTCTTCTCAGCTATTCGAGATACTTCATAGGGGTAAATCGTGTTCTCAAGATAAACAACACAGTCTGGAAACAAATGTTAAAAAGTTACAGCTCCAAAAATTACCGCCCTGGGAAAAAATGCCGTAAAACTATGGCTACTTTCCAGACCTGTAAGAAGATGATGAAAGGATGAGACCATCTTTGAGAATCAAGCATCTATGCTACCCTCCTTGCAAAACTCTCTATCACCAATGTCGATGTCGTCGGGAAGTTTTCCAAGCATTGCAATAGTTACGTACTGTACATGTATCTTGGATTTCAAAGTCAGTATAATCAGCCATCATCATAGTATTAAGTCTTGTGTAAATTAGATCCTCTAAAGTATTGTCAGACTCCTCATTTATCATTTTAATTTGGGCAACATCGTACTGCACATGTATCTTGGATGAGCCTTTTTCATCATTAGCACTGAAAGGGTAATAAACAACCTTTGACAACTCTGCAGCAAAATCGTCCATTTCACTTGGATGGACCATCCTTTCTACAACATAGTTCATGCCATCTTTTACATCGGTCTGCTCATACTTAAACCATCGTACATAAAGGACGGGTTAAAAAATGCGGCATCTATATGTATCTTATGTAATATATGTCCATCCCTTTTTAACTCAAATAATATCACCAGTTTTGAATATTTCAAGGGATCGCTATTATGATTTTGCTCAAACTCTACCATTACCTTTTCCATTGCCTCGTATAGATAACCTGCAGTTGATCCTCATCCATCAACTAAATGAAGTACTTCAATAAGTGGATCTTGAGCAAATATTACCTCCTTCACTCCATTTCCCTCAATACTTGCTAAATATTTTGCCTATTTTGCAGTTTTTCTTTTCTTGTAGGGGAACTCTTTTCCACGAACAACATGGAGAGCTAAAGCCTGGACATCTTCTGGCACATTGGCACACATTGCAATATCACATCCTGGTTTTCTTGAAAATGAGATTTAATACGTGCTATACTCCCAGGATAATTTTTATTACAATATCTGTAAATAAAACGTCCCTTTAAATCTTCCGCATAGTCCCAAAATGGATCTTTTCGTCTTACCATTCTCCGTTCACCTCAATTAGGCGAGAAGAGATGGAGAGTGCAGTGTAACTAACATGCACACCATAGGAGAGAAAAATGAGAAGTTCATCAACATCGACGACATCAGGGGATTAGAGACTAGGCGAATAATCTTTATGCGTTTTGCCATCTCAAATTTGTCCAAGTCAGTTTTTGTTCTTAAGGGAAACCTTGGAGTTGTCCAATCAATCCAATTCACATCTGATGAACATTTCATGGCAACGGCTGAACCAACAGATAATGTGTGCATGTTTATAATGAACAAAATAAATATGAGAAGCAACAAGAAATTGATATCTTTGGGGAGATATCTGGCGTGCCTTTTAGAACTGATACAGACTTTCTTTTTATTGGAGTCTAGGATCTAACTTATGGTAGTCTTCTTCAGTATAGCAGATGTCGAAACTATAATGTGACTGGAAATTTTATCTACTATTCAATTTTTCATAAATATTTATGGGCATGGCTAATAATGCTATATTTGAGCGCAAAGTGAATATTTCCTCAGTGTTATGAGTGGTAAGGTTCGAGAAAGTACGATTTTGAAAAAAGGGATGTGTAATGTAGAGCAAAAATTGCATTGCGACAACATATATGTGAAAGTAGAGAGAGCTTTAATTGCCGATGAAGAATTTTACTATGGTCTTCATTTACGTCACGTTTTTGAGCTCTTGAGGTAATACGGGATATGTTTTATAGTGCAAAGTTGGATTAAAATAACTACTGGTATGTATGGCCACCAAAAACGGCATACTTGATGTCCACCATCGAACCATACGCATAGTGTAAGCTTCAAAATTTTGACAACACATCCAAATACTTAAATAACATGTAAATTTAAGAAGTCCAAAAGTAATACATACATTTGGAGAAATAATTTGCAAACCAAATAAATCAATTTATGAGTAAATGAGACTTACAATTGAGCTTAAACAGAAACTCTCACTGTAGAGATCAAACGTAAGTGACCATAATTCGATATTCCCTGCATGCCCCTAATCATGAATCACATGGTCTTGATGGTTCATATGCTTGTCATACTCGCAACTATAAGATCAGAGAATTTATGATCAATCTCAAATCCAATGGTCTTAAATCTGTGACAGACACTCAGAAATCATAACGAGAAGATCAACAATAATACTATTATTGATAATACGTAGTTGAAACCCATCAATTGCATAAGTAGAATGAAACCCTATAAATCTCATAATCTTTAAGAAAGGCTTAATAAAGATAAAAAGAGCAAATAAACCCTAGATTAAAGATAAAAACTCTAAAGGTAGAGATGGAGAAGTTGTAACCTGATGATAATTGAGAATGCAAATTAGGCTCTTTGTCGATTAAATTGTAATTTCAAGGATTAACAAAATCATTCGGCAACAAAGAGGAGAAGATAGTGAAAATGTGAGAAGGGGATGTGAAAATAAAAATAGGGTAAGCATGCGGAAAGATGACAAAGCACGCAAAAAATACGAAGGTTGTATAGTTGAGTATTAACTACACGGTATGAAGTCATTTTCTCAAGTAGTTTTTTAGCCTTTTTGTTGTAGTATAGTAAAATGCTATAGGTATGTCTAGTAGTGGAATGGTTCATATGACTCGAGAAGATCACACATCTTCGTCAATACCTAATGTAATCTACCATTTTCATTAAACAACTATAATAAGAAAAGGTAATCTTTGGGAAGAATACCTGATGTAATCTTTGATCCAAGCCATTTGTTACCCATCTATCGTGAGTCGAGGATTATTTAGGCCGCTCAGATCTCTCCTAGGCTTTAAAATTAAATCCCAGCCGTCGGATCCCACAAGAAATTTCAGACTTCCTTCAAACTTTAAAACTGCCAGATTATCTGCCGAATTAAGCAAAATTTTCAGTCAAACTCTGCTTAAATCGTCAAACAATTGGGCAAAGTTCTGAAATCTTTTAAACACAACCTCAATTGACCTATCCCTGAACTCTTCTTTCACTAAAATCTAGCTTAACTTCTCCAACTCTTAAACTCTTTCGATACTTCTAAACCCTCTCCCTCTTTCCCACCTTTACACGATCGAGAACCGCCTCTCGATCTCCACTTACATCTTCCAAGGTTAGATCCCCTCTATCTCTCTATCCTCTGTATTTTATTGTGTGATTGAGTTATGATTTGGATTACAGAGGGAGTATGTTATGTGAAGGTTAGCTAGACATCTCTATTTCTCGATTCGAAGATCTGGTGATTTTAAACACTTTTGGCTCTAATTTATATTTTTTTTCTTATTAAACTTACAGTCTACTAATGAGAATCCTTGGGGTAGTTTCAGGGGTTGCTTAAGGTGCAATCGGTGTACCTTGTTTGCATCGTTTGAAGCTTAAGATGAAGAGAAATATGGCATCGAGGTAGGTTTTTCAAGTATCACCTGAGATATTCTACACCGATGCGGAAGCTCGCAAATATACTTTATGTTATCCTATAGTTGAGATTCATGCAAGTTTGTTTTATCCCTTCTTAGATTAGCTTAAATAGGTTTTTTGGAATTTATATGTTTCTTATAGGTTTAAAATTCACATTAATTTGGTTATAATTGAGGTCTAATTGAAATTCCTAGACGCTTGAGACTAATCAATTTCGATTGTTTTAGGTCTAAATCGATTAGGTCTGAATTCCTTAGAATTAATGTTCTAACCTTAACCTAAATCAAATCGATACAATTATTTAGTGTTCACAGGCAATTGAAAATTAAAGAACACAAGCAAATTTTTTTAACCCTGTGGGAAACCTTTCTCAGGAGAAAAACCCATAGGTCGCTGTCGAATCGCTCGACAGCTAAATCAATCTAATATTGAAAAAGAATTACAAGTATTCAATTACTTACAGATTCGATAAGCACATCCCGTGGTTACCTCTCTTATAATCGAACTCCCCGCAATCAATTCTCCGTTCTTGCAACTTCCCACATCCTCGCAACGCCTCGCTCCAATCTCTCGTCGAAGCTCCAAATCTTGAATCCCACAAGTTCTTCAAATCAAAGTTAGGGTTTCTAAATTATTGATTGATTCAAGGTTGAGTTGTTGTTCTCTCTTGAATCTCTCAAAGAAAATCTCCTCTCTCTCTAGAATACAAGCCCTAGGTTTTTCAGTTTTTAGAGAAGTTGGGTTAGAAAAAACGAAAAATTCTCTTTTATTAACAAAACTGAGTTTCGCGATTCTTACTCGAATATTTTCTATTATATTCGAATATTTGAAAATTTTAAGCAGTAAAAAAATATTCGAGCAAGATATGAAATATTCGAATATTTTTATTCTGCCAAAAAATATTGGAGCAAGATATAAAATATTAGAATATTTTTCCAGTTTTCAAATAAACTCTGTTTTATCATTAAACAAACATTTTTCGTATTTTTCATACTCCTTAGAATACTCAGGGCTTAATATTCTAGAATGAAGAGATAAAAACCCACTTACCTGTTCAGTGTCAGTCCAGCTGTAGTCGCTCCATGTACACTCACTGACGACGGATAACCACGAGATAGTGCGGACACCCATACTAGACACTAAATGAAACAAACTCCAAAATGGAAGTTTCAATCTCCCCCTTTGGTTCATTTTGTGTCAAAACTAGAACTAGGTAAGAAAAAAAAATACAGACTCTATGGACTGACTTACTCACTGAACATCCATCCACAAGGCAACGATCCTTTGTAATCCCTGCACACTAAACAAGGTACATAACGTAACCATTCACATTTAAAATAAGGGATTCAGAGGAAACACAACTTACCTGACTTACCTGTCAGGAACATCTCTCGCCCTTTTTGCCACAGATGAACAAAGGGTTAATAGCAAATAAAATGGAGAAATAAACCAGTAACACAAAAGATAGTTCAAAAAAGAGTACTAAAACACCCATACTCCAAAAATAAGAACATCTCCCCCTCAAAATAATGGTGACCCCCGAACAAAGAAATAAAAGAAAAGTACACTATAGGGAGTGTCTTTGAAATATGAAAGCAACAGAAGATAACACTCCCCCTAAACACAAGGCATGATAGAAATATAATGAATCTAAAATATCTTATGTAGGCCAAGACAACACCCATGTGTTATAAAACAGTCATTACATGAATTACCTGGCGTGTGTGTGTGTGCATAGTCAGATAGATGCCCGATTTTCAATGTATTACTCAGCTGTAGTTAGAATACGATATCGAAAAGTTGATTCAACTTAGGCCTCTCTGGGGTTGTCACTCAAAATCACTGAGAATTGACTAGCAAGCACTCTGTGTGAAATATGAATATGAATAATATGCAGATAAAAAACTCATATTTCGTCAAAAAACGGCGTACAGTGAGCTGGAAGATCTCATGGAAAAGAACCTCATTTGTCATTAATGGTGTCAAGTGTAGACTAATATAGATTCTCTATCTCTCATCTCCACTAAACTAACTGTGTTAAACTCAAGATCAAACAGGTCTTGAAAATGTTATAATGTAGGCACGGGTAGGCAAATGACGGAGTAGGTGTTTTGCTGGCATTCTTAGACTACAGATACACTTTATCTTCTTCTTCCCTCAAAAACTCATACTTCATCCCCACTTTTTAGCCTCCTTTTTTTTTTTTTTTTTTTTTTTTCCAGCCACAAATTTACATACTAGTTAAAAAATCAGGGATAGACGATCCATTCTTTCATTCAATTTTTTCCCCCAAAACATCATATTATTGCGATCCGAACCCTCCTATTTTTCACTGTAAAGTCTCAGAACAAACGGGTAAATAAATAAATGATTTGGGTATAAAAACGAAAGACTTATTTTTCAGGCACAAAGGGCTACAAGTGAATAAAAAATATGGTTAGACAAAACGAAGGCCAAAAAAATGTGTAGCAATAAAACGCCTATTGTCATATCTTCGGTCTCACATAGTATTTTTTTCGTCTTGAATCAAGAATAGGGAATGTTCTATTAAATTAACTTGACTTTGATGTTACCATTGACAATTGAGTGAGGAAATGAAAATGAGATCAATAACAACAAGATTAACAGAAGAGTAAATATCTTAACACTCGAAGCTCATAAAAGGCTAGATCCTCACATAACATTAGGTATGAAGTTTCTACAGATATCCTCACGATAAGCTTTTAGTTTAAACAAGAGAACCACTGACTATCGTGATTTGTGGTTTTTCCAAATAATTATCTCATGAGTGAATTATAACACAAAAGCACAATCTAAGTCTAGCAAGAGTATTCTATAGACAAAAGCTTCTGATGTGCAAAGTGTAGGTAAAAAAAAAAAGGCTAATATCCTACTATCCTCATTATAAGAAAAAAAATAAAGACTAACTGAGACAGGACAAGAAACATACCTGAACATTGGAGCATACTGATAGCCCGTCCCAGTTATGATATATTACCTTATTTGTGGTGACAAGTCATCCTTTCGCACCCAAACTGCACGAATCACCTTTCGAGGTGATATTTTTGGAGTGGACCACCTACTCACATTCTCACTTTTCACATTAGAAAAATTCACATATGACTTATATTTATATCCCTTGAAAAAGTGTGCATATGTTGATAAGGACCAACAAATCTACAATAAGAAGTAATATGTCCCTTTTGACCACATATACTACAATAATAAGTCTGAGAGTGAGAGACCCGTTTGGCGTGATTATGAGTAGTAGATATCATGTTATGCTTGGGCACCGAAGTAGAAGCTTTCACAAACTTTGGGCTTTGAGGAGTCTTGGCATTAGTAAGAGGTTCATCATATCCTTGACCCCTTTTGTCACTATCCTTCTTTCCCATATATAACATTTTATCAATATTCTTGGCCCCATGACAAAACTTCTCAAGTTTCTGCTGAGATAGAACTACATCAAGCTTGGCCGAACAGAGTTCGTCCAAAGCTGATTTCATGTTCTCCTTCGCATCATTAACTTCTTTTTCTAAAAATAGAGCTTTGTCATGAAGGCCTTGTTTCTCATTCTCAAGTACCTCTATCTTGTGACTTGTACTCTCAATTTTGTTTTGAAGATCGCATGTAAGTGTATCAACTTGGTCTTTTAAGACTTTGTTACGTTTACATAGTTTTATAAACTTAGCGAGAGCTTGAGCATACAAGTTCTCAAGATTCGGGTCATCAAATTCATCTTGCTCTTGATTACTCTGATTTTCATCAGAATTTTCAAGTTCAAAGACATCAAAATTATTATTGCCACAATTAAGAAAAACAGGATAAGCAATATAATTTTCGTTATCAACTACTTGGGTATGACTCTCATTGTTATCATGTTCATTATCACTGTCATCCCAAGTAACACTGATACTCATAGTTTTATGATTAGTTCTAGATTTTATGTTAGGACAACTATGGGCATAATGACCAAGCTTATGATACTTATTACATTCAATTTGACATTGGTTAGTGTCAAGGTTGGTCTGCCGGTTAGTCAGTTTCAGTTGATCATGAGTTCGCGACTTACGATTCACTGATTGCCCTTATTTTTGAAATTGACGCTTTTGCACAAGGTTTTTAAGCTGGTGACTGATCGAGGCAATCTGTGAATCCATATCGGACCCATCATCATTATCTGAACTGGATGAGTTGTCAGCTTCTATGGTACCCTTAGAAGAAGAAGAAGATTTAAAGCAACACTTTTGTTCTTCTCAGGGTTTTCCATTCTCATCTCGAGTTCTAAAGTTCAAAATTTACCAGCTAATGTATCTGGTTTCATTTTCTTAAGATCCTGAACTTCCTCTATAGCATCACGTCTGGATCTAAAGCTCTTGGGAAGGGATCTTAGTACTTTACTAACTATTTGAACGTTCGAGTAAGCTACTCCTAATGCGGCACTAGTGTTGACAATATCACTTCGTCTCGCATAAAACTCATCAAAGGGTTCACTCTCATCTATTTGAATATTCTTGAATTGTGAGGTGAGCATCTGTAATTTTCTTTCCTTAACTGTATCATCGCCTTCATGAGTTCGAACTAATATGTCTCAAGCTTTTTTCGAAGTGGTACAAGCAGAGAGATGTCGAAACTCACTTTGGCTCACAACCATAAAGATTGCATTGAGACCTTTAGAATTATAGCCGGCGACATCCTTTTCATCATTTGTCCATTGATTCCTAGGTTTCCGGACCTCTATGGCATCTCCTGGTGCTCCTCGCATCTCAGTAGGATACGACCAACCATCCTTAATGGCAATCCATACATCTTCTCCGATTGATTGTAATAATGCAACCATTCGGACTTTCCAGTATGGGTAATCTTTGCCATCAAAGAGTGGAGGGTGATTTACAGGACCTCCAAACTTCTCGGAACTCATTATTCTCAAGCGAACTATCAAGGATCCACGCGTAGGTTGTTAAACCTCAAAGCGTGACCGCTCTGATACCAATTGAAATTCCTAGACGCTTGAGACTAATCAATTTCGATTATTTTATGTCTAAATCGATTAGGTCCGAATTCCTTAGAATTAATGTTCTAACCTTAACCTAAATCGAATCGATACAATTATTTAGTATTCACAGGCAATTGGAAATTAAAGAACACAAGCAAAAATTTTAATCCTGTGGGAAACCTTTCTCAGGAGAAAAACCCACAGGTCGCTGTCGAATCGCTCGACAGCTAAAACAATCTAATATTGAAAAAGAATTACAAGTATTCAATTATTTACAGACTTGATAAGCACATCCCGTGGTTACCTCTCTTATAATCGAACTCCCCACAATCAATTCTCCGTTCTCGCAACTTCCCACATCCTCGCAACGCCTCACTCCATTCTCTCGTCGAAGCTCCAAATCTTGAATCCTACAAGTTCTTCAAATCAAAGTTAGGGTTTCTAAATCATTGATTGATTCAAGGTTGAGTTGTTGTTCTCTCTTGAATCTCTCAAAGAAAATCTCCTCTCTCTCTAGAATACAAGCCCTAGGTTTTTCAGTTTTTAGAGAAGTTGAGTTAGAAAAAATAAAAAATCTCTTTTATTAACAAAATTGAGTTTCGCGATTCTTACTCGAATATTTTCTATTATATTCGAATATTTTTCTACTGTCGACAAAAATCGACAACTAGAAAAATAATCAAAATTTGAAAATTTTAAGCAGTAAAAAAATATTCGAGCAAGATATGAAATATTCGAATATTTTTATTCTGCCAAAAAATATTGGAGCAAGATATAAAATATTAAAATATTTTTCCTGTTTTCAAATAAACTTTGTTTTATCATTAAACAAATATTTTTTGTATTTTTCATACTCTTTAGAATACTCAGGGCTTGATATTCTAGAATGAAGAGATAAAAACCCACTTACCTGTTCAGTGTCAGTCCAGCTGTAGTCGCTCCATGTACACTCACTGACGACGGATAACCACGAGATAGTGCGGACACCCATACTAGACACTAAATGAAACAAACTCCAAAATGAAAGTTTCACTAATGGCTCTACATTTGGGTGCTTGAATCAAAATTTGAAACTTTCATTGAAAGCGCTTGAGCTTCTTGACTTACCTAATGATGGGGTTCCTTGGCTTCTTTTCGATACAGGTGAATAAATATCTCGATTCTTTCAAAGGGTCTGTTTCATTTTGATTAGCTTATTATTGGATTTAATTATTATGTAAGATAACAATTGAATTGGATACAAAGTTGCAATTTCGAATACGGTTTGAAGTGGGGGAACTGTGAGAAGCAACCTGGATGATCTTTAAGTTTCTATGCAATTTGGATTTTCTTGAAATTTATTGTTGAGTGGATTCGAGGTATGTTTATGTTAAAACTTCTTCAACTTATACAGATAATTTTTGGGAATAGGTGGAGACATCTTTTAGGGGAAAGAGATTTTTGGGAACATGTTGGCGGGATTGATATTTCACTAGCTCCATCCAGTTTTGGTCAAGCAAATACACAGTTATACTAAATTATGTTCCTTAAAACTCTTAGTATTTCATATTTCATTGAAAGCACCTTTGCTCTTTTTTACTTGAGAAAAAATCACTCATTGGCTTAAAATTGGTCTACTTTGAAAAATAACCTAAATTTGTCAATATTTGCAACAGGTAGGAAAAGAACTAAGAATGGCATTTGAAATGTTTCAACTTTCCCCAATTTCTCATATCCAGCAACCGAAATACAAATGCTAACGAAGTTTCACTATGTTTATCATTGTAGGCTTTTGATTCCTTGCTCCGGAAGTTGCACAAGTATGTTCCTTATGGTTCATCTGTCGCTGATTTGATTTATATGCAGGAGCTGGCTCTATTAGATTATCTTTAGCTGTTGCCAGAAAATGCAAGCAAGTAATTGGATGACTCCAATTTGCCTCGATAGTTGCTTTATATATTTGTTTGGATAGTTGTAGTTATTTTAAGTTTGAACTAACTATTTCCTACTTAAAGGTCTATTAAATGCGTCGAGATTAACAAAGAATCAAAGCTATCTTTCGAGAAGACAGTTGGCCGGTTATCGGAATCGGTGGATAGTAGTATCAGTTGGCACCAGGCACACACTTCAGATGTTAGTCTCCAACTTTAATTGAACTTCCATGTCAATGTTTTATTATCTCATTTTAATAATATTGGACACCTGACAACACTTTCCAATATATACATAGTAATTAAGGACAAACTTGAAATTTTGAGGAAAAAGTAGGTACAATATGTTCTCAAGGCTCTGATTTTTTAGCTTAAACATATGTCCTATAAACACTTTGAGATACCCTCATGGTCCATGGTTATGGGGCCGCTTTTCTGTACTCCCCTTCATCTTCAACGTTAAAAAATACCACTAATTTTCCCTCGACTTGTACCTAAAGAACTTATGTACCCCTATTGCACCCCAACCTGCTGTAATTCATTGCAGTTTCCCCCAAAACGACCATCACCAGGTTGGGTATCACAAAAGATCCCAAAACATAGTGGTAGTATGTGTTTATACATGTGAGGTATATTTTTATTAAACATGCAATGGGTACAAAACGTCAAAAGATACAGTATAAGGATACTTCCAAATTACCATGTTTAGTGAGTTTCTGATTTAATTTCAATTCCCCTTACGGTCAGATTTCTGACTGCTCTAATAGCTATAGGTTGTGCTCTGAAATAGTTTAATTTCCTTTCTTTACTTATTTATAACTGTATCATGTGTCGGGAACCTCTTTCTTGGTTTGAGGGATAAGATGTTGTTGTGGTTGATCCTCCTAGGAAAGGATTAGATTACACTCTAGTTGAAGCCTTACAGACATTAGCATCATCTGAGCGTAAAGTTAAGGCATCTAAAAGGTAGTTTCTTTTCTATTTCAGTAACCAGATCCCACTTAACAATTTGGCTTACTAAAAAAAATGTGTAAAAAGTTTGGATTAAATTGAGATATAGCACGCTTAAGTCATTAATATAATCGGCAAAATTATAGAACTTTATGTTTATGACCAGGCTGATTTGTGTGCTTCTGAACACGCGATTGATATAGATATCTGAGAATGCAGATTATAAAATAACTATTTTGTGATTTGTCTTGCTTACCACAGTCCATTCACAAAGGGAAAAGATGAAAAGGACAAGAAGAGGCCATGGATTTTATGTGCAAGAGAATCTTCGGTGCAGATAGAAAGCAAAACACCTTGGGAGAAAAACCAATCCTTTCCAAGAACTCTTATCTATATAAGTTGTGGATGGGAGAGCTTCAAGGAGGTATTCTTTTGTCATGGCAGGTTAATAATATAATGGATTTGGATAAAGTTAACCTAAAACAAATCAACTATGTTTATCACCATTGAAGATGCAAAAACAGACACTTCTCGTGTTTTACTTTTGTAAACGTTCATCAGAGGCTCACGACGGGGCTATTATGAGTATCTCAATGATACTATACGATCAACATGTGCAGAACTTTTGTATTTTATGCATGTAGAGGCATACAAATATCTTTTAACGTTCCCTCAAAGACTCTAATGTAGCAATTGTTAAATAGGATTGCAGGTCTTTATTGTCTAACAAGGCATGGCGTTTGAAAAACGTTCATGGTTTCAATTTTTTTCTTGGCACCTAGAGGTATCGATATCCGTTAGTTTATATCATTCATGTGGATACTATTTACAGTCCGTCACTATTTCGTTACTCTAACTGCAAAATGCATATCACCAATAAAGACGGACGTCTTATAGCTTAATTTTCATAAATGAACCAAGTACGACCCGCTATTTATTAATTTATTTTTTTGAAAGGCTAGCTGGGGGCAAACTCCCATGAAATTAACAAAAGAAAATAGAAGCATGTACAAGGTAGGGACAACTCCGCCCTCCTACAAACAAGAGGAAGAAGGGCTGAACACCAGAGAGAAGGAGATAATAAAAGACCAAAAAAGGGATTAGACCTAAAAACCTAAACAGCCATCCTGGCTTCAGTGCACCCCAAAGCCAAAAGAGTTAGGTCTATCCTCAGTTCTGCCAGTGCAAGTAGTCCTCTACTCATCATGCCTGACCATTGGAGCAACCTTGTAACCTCTGTCATGTCTAAACATGTCAATCTCTATGCTATTACTATCCATGCTGCAAGTGTCCCAACTACACCTCTCACCCCTGCAAAGCAGGCTCAAGCCCAAAACCACCTTGATCAGATCCTGTAATAAGTCTTGATGATATCTTCTTGAACAATCAGTTTTAGATCATCAGAGAGATCTTCTGGGTCAATCTCATTGAAGTTATTTGAGGGTTTAATGTTAGCAAGCCCATCAGCTAGTCTGTTAGTCTCTTTATAGGCTCTTTATAGGCATGGGCAATTTCAAACCATTCTAGCTCACTAGGTCAGCAGCTTCAACAACAGCCCCTAGGTCATCTCTAATCATTACTCCAATGCCTCTCTCTGTTCTATAGGTGATGAGCGCGTAATTATGACATTTTTAATATATTTGAACATGTATTTTAGTCGTCCATTATATTTAATTTTGGGTACTTATGTACGTTTGTTTGATTGCAGCTATTGAAGATGGATATTAGAAACTAAACTCTTAAAGTCAAGTAAAAGTGTCTCCAGCAGTTCATAACACAAAAAGTCAAAACACAATATATTTGGTCTCAAGATTGAATAAATATATACATAAATATTCTTGGAGAATAAGATCAAAAAATATATTACATCAAAGATCCTAGAAAATATTTTATATTGAAGATATATGCAAGAGTTTCCATGAATAAAATATTTACATCACTCAAGGGAATTATATGCAAAAATATTAGGAAAATGGTTGTAAAATTAGAATATATTATTGTGAAAATATTCTTTAAAATTTAATATATAGTTTATAAATTTGGGCTCCTTCTCCTATAAAATGAACCATTCCCCATTGTAATTGGGCATCTCATATTGGATCAAGTTTCAAATTAATAAAGTCTTAATTTTTATTTAATTGTCTTCTTCTCTTTTAGTTAAATTTTTGTTAATGTTTTCATTAGTTGTTAATGCGATAAAGTCCGAGATGAGCGGCTAATCTCCTAGCTAAGGCTAAGATGAGGCATCTTCTTGGATGAACAATAATTGATATTAATTAGGTTCTAATTAGTTTTCTCTTAGTTTTACGATTGATAAGTTAGTCCATCATATCGAAGGCTTGGCCATAGCTTCGGTTTGGTGTACGATAACTTTGGATACAAACAAGTGCTACTAACCATAGACTTGATTTGGAGATCTAGAAAGAGGAAACACTAGAGAACTCACTCAAGCCTAGCCATGGTCGAGTTGATAATTCTCTAAGATGCTCTTTACCATCACTTAAAAGTATAACCACTAAATGCTTGACCATAGATTTAGTGGTTTATTTAACAACATCGTATATGCCTTAACATGAACATATGATGGGTGGAGATACTATGATCTAGTTGTATATCGATTAGTGCATTGAAAGGTAGAGGCCAAGTCCAAACCTTAGTTCTCTTTCTCATTAAGTTTTATATTTAGTTTTTATTTACTTCTTCTTAGATTTATCTCTTATAAAACCGTAATTCGGTATAAAAAATATTTGTTTTCCCAAACCTCCATGTGGATTCGATCTCACTCATCCGTACTACAATTCGACAACCGTACTTTGAGCGGGTATTCAGTTAGAGGCCCAAACAATCTCTTATCAAATGGTGCCGTTGCCGGGGAGGTATCGTTGAAAACTATTCTCTCTAATACTGAATTTTCTTTGTTAAATTTCTTTGTTAATTTTATTTATTAATTCTTTCTAATACCGTGCAAATGATTTATAAATTCATTGTTTCTAAAAGTATATTTGGCCGGTAATAGCATATAGTGTTTCTATTATTATCGTTTCTCTAGTTTAGTTTAAAAAGAAGAAGATTATTTCGAGTTTTTGGCGCTACAGTAACTGTGAAGTCTGTTCCTGAATATTTTACCATTTTTGATCATCTATACTTAATAGTTGTGAAATACGTTTGCTACGAAAGTTTTAGATAATTCAAAACCCTTTCCAAATTGCTATAGATTATATTTTTATGTTTTGTTGTTTGTGAGTTATAGCCTTTTGAAAAAATAGTAAAAAAAAGTCTCCGTTAAGGACGCCGCTGTACATTCGTCACCAGTTTTGAGCATTAGAGAAGCTAAATTCAAGAAAAATTCTTTCTTAAATATTTTTCTTTTCAGAAATATTTTCCCAAATTGATATTATTTATTGTTCTTTATCAACCGAGCTAAAAAATATGCGCATTTGAAAATCATGATATCATAGACTACAATAAACTTAGAAAATGAATTAATATTGTTGTCACAAGTTCACTAATTTTTTTTTTTTTCTTATTTTGCAGGATAGTTATAAAGTTGGAAACGAGACGGATAATACGCAAAGCTAAAATCATCATCAAATCTATCCATCTTGTGCCCCCTAAGTGAAGGGGCACTTTCTTCTTTCGCCCCCTAAGTGAAGGGGCGGCCACAGCTTCACCGGGAAACACTTCCCGTAGGTTGGTACCTCTCTAAACTTGACATCTATAAGGGGTTCATATCCGCTCTGCCCCGGCACTAGGAACATAAACTCGTGTGGACTGTGTAAATACACGTTGCTCTAATAAAATATTTTTTGTGGTTGGATTGACCTATTGACTTGTTTAATTTTTTTTTCATTCTAACATTAGTAAAGGTAAAAACTGTTAGAGACTTGCAGGATTTCATCACCCAAAAAACTCTCTAACAAGTGGGACCACCCATTATGGATACGAAGAAATTTGTATCACACAAAAATTGAACGTCCCGAGCATGAAAATAACTGATAATAAAAAAAAGTAGCAAGGTTCCCATGGGATTTCATCACCTAACGGATAGGTATACTGGACCTGAGTACAAACATGGGTTCGCAGGATATGGCCCCAGCCTAGCGCCGCGAAATACTGGTTGTTGGTTTGCGGAGTCACCGTTCCGAGTGCTGACGTATGATAAGGCGACTCATTCGGGCGTAAGTACTGAATATTTACTCTAAGCTAGTACTAGCATAGTAACACAGGGGAGTGTAGGAACCAAAATATTTGATCATCCTACCCTTTTGTGAACATAAAAGTATATTGAGGAGACCTAATTATTTCTTCTAAAAAAATGTGGAAGTGCTAGAGTTTTAGGCTTGATTGATTTTTAATTGCATTGGGTGTTAATTTAATTGTAAAATGTCGTACATGCAAGAACATTAGAATTCATATGACTTACATTTTGACATCCCACAATATCCTCAAAATATTTTCAATCATGGGATCACCAAAATTCTCAATATGTGGAACCTTTCCAACCTCATTCCTATATGCATACCCACCCGTTGTACCAAAACCATATTTGGAAGACACCCTTGCTCTCTTCATTCAATAATCAATGGAAAATAAAAAATAGGCGTCGTTATTTCAGCAACAAATGATGCAATTCCGACAACAAACTTTAGTGAATCAAACTTTTACGACCCAATCTATCTTTAAGTTAGAGACTCAGATAACTCAGTTGTCAACCACGTGGAGTGAAATAGGGCACGAAAAACTTCTAAGCAATGAAGATGAACAACTTGAAGTTAAATCCCCATGTGAATTAGAAAATAATGAATTCAAGCGTAATCACGGTATGTTTTCCCCGTGGGGTGAATGGATACCATATTACGAGACAGATTTAGAAGAAGAACATTTTAAGGTTGGCGATCCTATGTCATAATAAGTTCTTAAAGAAATGGCTATCATGTTCAATAAAATTCTTTCTCAATCACTACCTAATTCGGCCCTCAACATTCAACTACCGCTGTCATTGTCCATCCCTTCATCGATAGAGCCCCCACCAATTCACAAATGATATCATGACAGAAAGTGAGTATTTTTTCCAAATTTTTAGAAGATTTCTCAGATGATGAGGATGATGACAAATGTCTGGAAAGTGCGAATTCAACATCGATTCTTGAGAAAATTCGAGCTCCATCTTTATCCAGACCAGTGTCACCTTCTTCATCTCTCTTCCTTGAATCCATACCTCCATCACCTGGGCCTAATAGGGGTACCATGACCATAAATGATTTTGAGGACTTGTACGGAGATAATTCTTGTTGTATTTCTGTTGATGAATGTTTAAATTATTTTGAGGACTCGAATGATCCAGAGATTCGTGAAATGGTACAATCATTAGCATCGGAAAATATGTTTCAACTTTGCCTTGTCCCAAAGCCAATGAATATCCAAGTCAATGGTCAGGATGTTCCCCGTGAGATAAGTTACAATTTTTGGTATACAAATTTTAAATGTTTATTAGTTTCAATTGTTCCCCGATCCCCAGATTAACAAATATGTTATATAGTTTTTCTTCTACTAAAAGAACACATCTTTTTGAAAAATTATAATTTTGGGGATGCCTCATGGACTTACTTTGTCATAACCACCTATCACATTTTTTGGAATATCAACGATAACATGGGGGTTTTGAAAATTTTCAAAGAAAATATCTTTCCAGGAAAATTAAGTTTTGAATCTAGTATATTTTTGGGGTTGAATACTTGTATACCAATCTTATTATTTACTGCAACACGTAGTAATCATATGATTATATTTAAAATTCTAAAGGAAAATATGTTTTATGGGTATGTGTTTACTTTATCTTGGAGAAAATGGTTTTTCTTGATTTGTTTAAGATTTTCAACTTGGAATCATCAAATGATAGGTAAAGTTTTTAACATAATTTTTTTTCATAGAGAATTAGTTTTAAACTCTCTTTGGTTTTTACAGAATATATCTGCCCATTTAGGGGGAAATATTAAGGATCACCATTCATGTATTATCTGGTTTTTGAAAGAGAATTTGCAACCAGGATAGTACATCACCTTTTCAACTTCCTACTGTAGGGACTTATCCCTCGAGCTAAGGACACTCGATCTCATCTGTACCTCGATCTCTATAATACTCGATCTTATCTAGTACCAGACTCGCGCAGTTACAAGCACGTTAACAGTTACACATCGACCACGAACTCAAGCAGAACGTGGATCATCCGTAACAGATGTAAACAGAATAGATTAACATACACCTGTCTCTTACGAGCTAACAGTTACACACTTAACTGCCCATGACTCCCACTTTTAGAAAAACGTGTTCGAGCACGATGTCAAGCTGAGAGCAGGGTCTATAAAAGGGCAGAGCTCCAAGGGAAAAGGGGGAGATATACATACAATTATCTGAGATCTAGCTGTTGGATCATTAGATTAACTCTTGTAATCAGATTCTCCCACTCTCTCAAGTAATAATACTACTTTCACAAAATCCTCCACTCGAGGTCGTGGTTTTTACCTATTCAAAGGTTTTCCATGCTAAATCCCCTGTGCCAAGTGTTATCTCTTATTTAATTCTTGGCATAGTAGTTCTTGGTGTAAGGATCGATTTCAAGCCAGTTCGAGCTTTACAAAATCTGGTCCCTACAACTACTTTCACAAAATCTTCCATTCGAGGTCGTGGTTTTTATCTATTCACAGGTTTTCCACGGTAAATCCTCTGTGTCAAGTGCTATCTCTTATTTAATTCTTGGCATAGTAGTTCTTGGTGTAAGGATCGATTTCAAGCCAGTTCGAGTTTTAGGAAATTTGGTCCTTACATTTGGCGCTGTTTGTGGGAACGTACGATTTTTCCACGTACTTAAGGACCACGATTAATACTCATCAGTCGAGTAGTATCTAATTATGGTTCAAACACGTCAATCTTCAGGAGCCCAGTCTGAAAGTTCGAGGGAACCTGATCGGGTTGCCGAGCTTCGGGCGAGTTTAATTATTAAAGCCGAGAAACGGAGTCAACTCGAGCGCCAACTATTAGAAGATCGAGAACTCCGCGAGAAGGAATCAGATCGAGAACGTCAAGCTCGAGTTCTGGAGACAAAGAAACAAGAAGCTAAGATGTTAGCTTTTCAAACAGCTCTTAAAGCATTACAGGGCAGGCAACAACCACCATCCCTGAGAGAGCGCGAAACAGTACCAACAATCTTAAGAGTTTCTGCTCACGAGAGGCTAGGGGCACATGAGGTACATAGTACAAACATTTTTAGGATTCATTGTGAGGATCCACCAGTACCGATAGTCTCAATTCATTTGAGACAAGAGGCACAAACAGATATCAGCAGATATCGCAGACCTTCCAAACATCCCGAGGAAGCCTTGCGACCTCTTTACCAAGCCCCACTTCCTGAACGTGTGAGCGAGAAAACAGGTGACCACATTCCTAGACTCATACGTCAGACAATTCCGATAATTCCAGCAGTTCCAGTAGTTCCAGCGGCTCCAGCAATTCCAGTAGTTCCAGCAGCTCCTATCCCTCAACATTATATCTCTCAGGAACTCATAGACCAGCGTATCAGGGAAATCATCGAAGCAAGGGCTTTAAACGCGAAGGATGACTCACACAAATTACAAGGTAGTCCAATTGCTAAAGAATTATTTGATATGAATGTCCCAATAGGTTTTCATGCACCCAAGATCATCAAATACAAAGGAACTGATCCTGGTCAACACGTTCAACAATTCCGCGACTCATTGGGTTTGTATTCTAATCTGAATCACATCCTTTGTCGGCTCTTCGCTACCAGTCTTCAGGACGAACCTCTTAGCTGGTTCCACTCTTTACCGGATGGTTTGATTCATACCTTCGAGCAGTTGCAAAAATCTTCATCAAGGCTTATGCCCACAACAAAGACAAAGAAGAGAACTTATATTCTCTTATAAGTCTCAAACAAACACATAGGGAGAAGCTCGAGGAGTTTTCAAAGAAGTTTCTCAAACTTGTTCGGAAGGTCAACAATCTAGATCAGAAGACAGCCGTGTCCACATTCACAAATGCTCTGCAGTTCAATTGTAAAGCTAAAGAGTATCTCTTCCAGAAGAAACCCAAGACCCTCAAAGATATGATCGAGAAAGTCAACAATTACATCGATCTGGAGCGAATGATGCCCGAACCGAATAAACCTGTAAAGGCAGTCCACAACACCAAGGGTGCTTCTACAGATTTTAACAACAACCGCAGCTCGAGTGAGCCAGGCGATCCTAAACAAGCAATAACAGAACCAGAAAGAGACAACAATCAGAGGTCGCAGAAACCATCCAGAACAGTCATACCGAAGTTGAATGTCAAGCTTTCTGAGATCTATCCTATTCTACAGAAAGATAAATGTTTCTGTCCAGCTCGACATCTTGATCCAATAGCAGGTCGACCTTACTGCGAATATCACAAGATTAATCACCACAAGACCGACAATTGCTATGGTTTGAAAAGACTCCTGGAAATCATTTTAAAGGAAAGGAAGATGCACGAATACATCATCGATCTTCCGAGTTATAAAGACGGGAGCTATCTAAAAGAAGGTGACGTGGCTAAAGCAACAAAATAAGCAGAGAAGAAGCATCTATATCATCTCTATTGCAGAAATATGATCGAGATCAATCAGGTTTCAAATTCCAATAGAGTCAAGCGGAGGAGGTTGGGCGAGTGCTATGATCTTGTCGCCCAAGACAAGGAGGCCAAACTCCTCCCAGAGTCTAGCAGTTGTCGAAAGGGAATCTCCTTCGAAGACTGCGACATAGAACATGTGAAGTATCCTCATCATGACGCACTAGTAATTATGCTCAAAATGAGGAACTTCGTAATGCACACCATGATGGTAGACACAGGAAGTGGGGTTGAGATCCTATTCCAGAGTATAATTGACCAGATGGGACTCTCAGATCAGGTCGTTCAAAGTGAGACAAACATCAGTAGATTTAATGGGTCTAAAGAAGAACGAGTTGGGAAGATCACTTTCTCGATCACAGCAGGGACTATCCCTATCGACGTTACTTTCTACGTCATCAGCGCCAAATCAAGGTATTTGGGGATACTAGGACGCTGTTGGCTGCACAATATGGAGGCTATTCCGTCCACTTTCCACCAAACACTCCGGTTCAAGCATAAAAATGGTATTTATGAAACCAATGGAAGCCAAAAACTCTCTCGAGCTTGCGAGAATACAGTCTCACCAGTTCTCGACCATTCAAAGCAGATTGCTGCATAACAATCACAGAAGGCTGATCACTCTGATGGTCAGTCTTCTCCAGCCGAGCCTGTGGAATACGTCCAGATCGATGGAGCTAACCGAGGTACTTACATTGGTACTAAATTAAT
The DNA here is from genome assembly GCA_014058105.1 of Kingdonia uniflora. Taxonomy (NCBI): domain Eukaryota; kingdom Viridiplantae; phylum Streptophyta; class Magnoliopsida; order Ranunculales; family Circaeasteraceae; genus Kingdonia; species Kingdonia uniflora. The sequence goes on along the minus strand of JACGCM010000362.1, from coordinate 393,082 downwards.
TCAAACAGAGAAATAAGCTCTTATTTCTTTCCTTCAATTCAACAAAGACATTTTCGTGTGGAACTTCCAAGAAATGCCAGGCGTAGACCCCTCAAAGTCTTGCCACATCTTAAACATCCGCGAAGGCACCGCAACAGTTAAACAAAAACAACGCAGGTTATTTCCAAGACTCAGAGACGAGGTGAACAAGGAGATCGACAAACTTATCGAGGTCGGTTTCATCCGAGAAGCCAAGTACCCAGACTGGATTCCTAATATCGATTCTTTTCCAAAAAAGAATGGGAAGGTCCAGGTCTACGTGGATTTTACTGATCTCAATAAACACACGCCAAAGGACATCTTTCCTCTTCCAATCATTCATCAGATCCTCGACTCTACAGCAGGTCACAAACTCTTGTCCATGATGGACGCCGCTTCGGGGTACAATCAAATTCCACTCTTGGAGGCAGATCAAGAAAAGACTACGTTTATAACAGAAAGAGATCTCTACTGCTACAAGGTCATGCCATTCGGCCTTAAGAACGCTGGAGCCACTTACCAAAGGCTGGTCACAAGTATGTTCAAAGAACACTTGGGAAAAATAGTTGAAGTTTATATTGATGACATGCTTTGCAAGAGTCTAAAGAAAGATGATCACATCTCTTACCTCTCCACAGTATTCAGTATATTAGGATCCTACAAAATGGAGCTTAATCCTGAAAAATGTCAGTTCAGCGTTCACTCAGGCAAGTTCTTGGGACATCTTATCAGCAAGAAAGGGATAGAAGCAGATCCTGATTAAATTCGAGCTCTTCTAGACATGCCTTCACCATCAACAACGAAGGATGTACAAAAGTTTGCAGGAAAGATTGCAGCAATCAACAAATTCGTATCCAAATCCTCAGACCGATGCAGATGGTTATTTATCCTGCTCAGAGGTTCTACTCAACAAGGCAAAGGCTCAAAGAACGACGACATCAACTGGACACTGGAATGCGAAGTAGCTTTTCAGGAACTCAAAACTTACATAGGGAGGGCTCCAATCATGAGCACTCCAATAGGCAACGAGGAACTGATTATCTACCTCGCAGTTACTGATATATCTCTCAGCTCGATTCTCATTCGGCTCGAAGGAAAAATTGAGAAATCGATCTTCTTCATCAGCAAGACACTCACTCCAGCGGAAACGAGGTACTCTAAAATTGAAAGATTATTTTTAACTCTCGTTTATACCACACAAAAACTCAAACACTATTTTCAAGCACATCCTGTCAAAGTCATGAGGAACTACCCACTTCGGGAAGTATTGTCTAAGAAAGAGAAATCAAGAAGAGTACAGCAGTGGTCCGTAAGTTTGGGGGAGCACGAAATCAAATTCGAGCAGCAAATTTCCAAAAAGGGTCAAGCAGCCGCTGATTTTCTAGCAAACTTTCCAGTTTCAGATCCTGATTGGGAAGAACATGATCCAGATCTCGCCGAAGATGCAATAGATGAGATTCCACCCTCCAAATCTTTTGATGATCGAACATCATGGATATCTCAAGATGGGTGGAGGCTTCTCACCGATGGTTCAGCGGGATTCGCAGGGTCAGTAATTGGGATCGTTTTCATTACACCTTCTAACGACAGAATCGAGAAATCCATCTGTCTCGACTTCTAAGCCTCGAACAATGTTACAAAATATGAGGCACTCATTCACGGCCTGGACATGCCCTCGAACTTGGAATCACTGAAATCTCAGCCTACACAGACTCTCTTCTAATCGTTCATCACTACTTAGAGCATTACAAGAAAAATAACATCATGGTCGATTATGCAGCTCTGGTTGCAGAAAAACTAAACAAATTTCACAAAGCTACACTCGAATACCTCCCTCGAGGAGAGAATTGCCACGCTGACTCCTTGGCTTACTTAGCCAGAGTATTGGGTACAGAATCATGGCACCTTCAATTCGAGGTTATTTCTAGCCCCAGTATTTATCGTACTACAATATATGCGATTAACACTGGGGGCGATGAGATGGCTGAAGATGATTGCAGAAAACCTTTTGTTATTTATCTCGGTCAGGATAAATCATACTACAAACCACTGCCAGATGATCCACAGCAGCGCAGACACATCATCAAGAATTTAAAACGCTGCACAGTCCAACCAAACGACAATCTCTACAAATGCTCGGCCACTGGTCCGTACCTCAAGTGCCTCTCTAAAGAACTTGCCGACAACATGCTTCGAGATCTGCATGAAGGAATTTGCGGATCCCATACAGCAGGACGAACTCTTGCTAACAGAACTATTACCCAAGGAGTATTCTGGCCAGGGATGCGGAAGCAAGCTGAAGAATACTCAAGGAAATGCGATGCATGTCAGCGTCATGGAAATCAAATTCAGGCCCCTGCCCTCGAACTCCATGCAAGTAAGGTGTACTGGCCGTTCAAGCGATGGGCACTCGATCTAGTTGGTGAATTCCTTAATACTCCGAGTAATAGGAAATTTCTTCTTGTTGCCACGGATTACTTCACCAAATGGGTCGAAGCAGTTCCTCTATGCAGAACTCGAGATGAAGAGGTCATTTCTTTCATTTGGCAGCATATTATCACAAGATTTGGTTGTCCACATTTGATCCATATCCATAACGTTCCTCAGTTCGTTGGAGCAAAGGTCGTAGCATTTCTCAACAAACACAACATAATCCATTCTCCATCAAACCCATACTACCCCCAGGGAAGCGGATAGGCGGAGATCACAAACAATATCATCGTGGATGGTCTCAAAAAGTGCCTTATGTTATAGAAGAAGGGCAACTAGATACGTGAATTACCTCACGTCTTATGGGCTTATCGAACTACGCCCCGGAAGTCAACACAATGCTCTCCTTTTCTGCTCGCCTATGGAACTGAAGCAGTCATCCCAACAAAGTACCACCATCCTGTGAGAGACCACGAGCTCACAGGCGAAGAGAATGAGTTTGAATTGGCTTGCAACCTCAATTGGATCGATGAGACAAGAGATCGAGCTATCGCGAATCTTGGACGATATCATCAAACACTGGCAAGTTCATACAACAAACGAGTTCTCACTCGGGAGTTCGCCATCAACGACTGGGTCCTTCGAGAAATCTCAGATAACAAAAAAGATCCACATGCTGGGAAACTAGGGAAAAATTGGGAAGGTCCTTTCATGGTCATAGGTCGAACTGGTCTGGGTTCTTACTATCTTATGACGAAAACTGGTGACAAAAATTCCAAATCCATGGAATACGAGAAGATTGAAGTTATATCGATGCTGAATAACTCCTCTATCACTCAGCAGCGTTCAATCCGCCTCAAGATTTCACCTCTAATGCATGCACAAACTCTTTTCAATCAATGAAATCTCATTTTGTCACAAATCACTATCAATCAATGTAATCTCATCCAAGGGTAAAAACGCAGTTTATCCTAGCTCGATCCCTAAAGGTAAACAACATCCAACATTGGTAATGGCATAGATAATACTAGCCTAATTCCTACGGATTCTCATACATCCGAAGGCGGGGGCTATAAAGAACCTTTTAGCCTGAAGATAACAAGCCTAAAGCACGAGTGAGGAAAAAACTTGTTCGCTGCCGCTAAGCTCCAACATCCAACATTGGTATCAAGGCATAGATAATACTAGCCGAACTCCTGAGGATTCTCATACATCCGAAGGCGAGGGCCGTAAGGAACCTCTTAGCTTGAAGATAACAAGCCTAAAACACGAGTGAGGAAAAAACTTGCTCGCTGCCGCTAAGCTCCAACATCTAACATTGATATCAAGGCATAGATAATACTAGCCGAACCCCTGAGGATTCTCATATATCCAAAGGCGGGGGCCATAAAGAACCTCTTAGCCTGAAGATAACAAGCCAAAAACACGAGTAAGGAAAAACTTGCTCGCTGCCGCTAAGCTCCAACATCCAACACTGGTATCAAGGCATAGATAATACTAGCCGAACCCCTAAGGATACAAAACCTCCGGGCTGGGGCCATAAAGTGCCTTAGCCTACGGATCAGGCCTAAAACACGAGTGAGATGTTGCTCGCCGCCGATAAGCCCAACTCTCCAATATGGTATTAAGGCATAGATAATACTAGCCAAACCCTTGAGGAAGCACAGATCCGAGGCGGGGGCCATAAAGAACCTCTTAGCCTGCGGTGACTGCCTAAAGTATGAGCAAAGATAATACTAGCTCGCTACCGCTAAGCCTCTCTGAAGTCCAAGGGTTGAAGCACAAATAATACTTACTTCTACACCCACGGACTTCTTCTAATTCAATGGGTCAAACCAAAGAATAACTCTACTGCAGGTGTGAAAAATTATTTTCTCATATCAGCATTTTAAATTACAACGCTCCTCTCAAAGTCTTACATCGAGCACTGAAGCATCAACATCTGCTACGTACAAAAGGTACTCATTTTTAGAGTTCAATTCTATTTCTTTTTAACTCTGCTGGATTTTCTTGATGGGAGAGCAGTCGACCTTCCTCCCACAATAGGAGTAGGTGAGACTACACTCGACCTTCCCCCTATTTCAGTCCTGGATGGCATATATTGTGGAGCTCGTTCAGCAATAATTTCTCTCCCTCGAGCTATATGTTCAGCCGTCGTGGTCCCGATACCACGATCCATGACACCAATTGGATCTATGCTCGTGATTTCAAGTTTACATACACAAGTCCTTCCAGAGAAGCAATCTTGCACCAAATCTTTCTCAACTTACAGTAATTTTATTTCCTCGATGAAAAATGCAACCAATGTGCTTAATTATCGTTGATGCAAAACTTCCTCATCACATTTTTCTTGTTCATGAACTACTAGTTCCTTGAAGGTTTGGTGAGTAACAGCAGCTCGCTTGTTATCCTTCCAACGACGAGCTTTCGATTCAGCCAGTTCAGCTGTTAATTGATCAATACGTTCACTCATCTACCTTGTAAGATCTATCGACTTCTGCTGAGAGTTTGCGAGATCAATATGCATATTCTCCACTAACTCTTCTTATCGACGAAGAAATTCCTTCATCTCTCGACTCCCCTCACCAGAAGAAATTTCACAATCCCTTTTATCCAATTTAAATTTTAGATCTTTCTGATACTTCAATTCACGTATACGTAACTCCCGCTCCGATTCGGAAATTTGCGCACAAAGTTGATTAATTCTTTCCTTCATCTCTTTCTCACGTTGCGTAGCCCTCCTCACATTTCTGCGAGCATGGGCCAAATCATCCACCAAATTTTGGTTCTTGGCTTGAATCTCTACTAAATCAGCCCTGCTCTGAGCCTCTTTCCCTTTTAAACGACGTAAATCAGCCTTCAAACGATCTAACCTGGCAATCAAACTATCACGTATTTGTTCAGAGTTACGCAATTCTCAAACTTTACCTACAATACTACTGCTCAATTTTTCAAAATCAGCCTCAGACACGACCAAGTTAGTTCGCGCAGTATCCAGGTCAATCTCTCTCTTCAACAACTGCTCGTTCAGAGCACGAATGTTACATTTCATATCAGATATCTCTTCATTTAACGCTCTAATACGGTATTCGACTAACTCAGCCTCGTGCCGAGAACCTGACGCAGCTTTTTCCTTCAACTCAGCAAGTTCGCTGGTAAGCTGGTTTAAAGCCAAATCCCTGCTCAAAATTGTTGCAGTCTTTTCCTCGGCTTGTCTCTTAGCTTCTTCGAGCTTAAAAGAAAGCTTCACATTATCATCCAATCGATCTTCATACTGGGAAATCAAAGCCTCATATTCTTCTGGATACTCAGCATTAAGCAAAAGAGTCTGTTCTTCTCTCTCCCTAACAGTATCTAGCTTCTTATGCATAACATTTAGCAGGGACTCACAACATCAATACCTAATGGAGAAACAGGCCGACAGAAGCATATTGATAAACCTGCAGTACAGACATCTACAAGCTCGAGGCAACCAATTCCTCCTTAGCCTACCGACAATAATAAGTTTTGGGCACAAGACAGAGGATACATACACAAACATTCTGAACTAGACTAAAGATACAAGGTACATATCATTTTATTCTTGTTCATCTAGTTATTAATTTATCTAAATTATCTAACCTGCAATTCAGCAGAAGATTTTTTCTCCACTTCAAGCAGGCCCTCTAAGTCTACAACTCTGAGGTACGAGTTTTCTATCTCCTACAATACGGAATTTCATAAGTAAAATGTTGTTGGCATCAAACGGCAATAAAATTACGAAGCTCGATTTCATTTTTCACAACCAATGTTACATTACACGATTATCCTACCTGATTAATAGTTTCCTGATTATCGGCATCGGTCTTTTCCGCAGTATTCAGACCACCCTCCCTTTCCTCAACCTTCTCTTCATCCATAATTTCCATCTCCTCATAATTCCCTCCGCTTCAGCTTCACTTTCAGCCCTAACTTGCTTCAGTTTTAGGGCAGCAGCTTCCTTTTCTTTCTCCCGCTCCAACTGGAAATCTACCCTCTCCCGAGTCAGTTTTTCTTCCAACTGGTTTTTCTCCCCCCCCCCCCCCGAGATGGGAGATCTTTTTTTCCAGCTCCATCGACCTATCCTGGGAGCCAAGCTGAACGTCCCTCAGAGTGCGAGCAAACTACAAAAAGAAATATGTCAGCTCGAGCAACAAAACGGCTCGAAAAAATCAACTTTTTACTAACCTTCTTAAACTCCTCATCTATAACAGCAACCATCTTCTCTCAAGCTTTAGCTCGACATTGTTCCTCCACGAGATCTGCTTTGACCTCAAAACGCAGCCTCAAGTCCGCTCCCTCAGCGATCTTATCGCTTTCCTTTAGCTTCTCCTACGACTTCTTGAAAGAAATTACCTTCCTCCTCATATTGCTATCGTCCAATGACGACGCAGAACGAGTAACAACCCCCCTTTTTACAGCCTTCCTCTTTGCCAGGTTCCGTACAGCAGTGCTAGAGACCGTGGCCATGTCCACTGGCCCATCCAGAATTTCATTGAGCCGCGCGAGCTTCAAGGGGATATTAAGTTTGGAAGTTATCAATTTCTCCTCCATTGAGCCTGAAGTTTTCCCAACCAGTCTCCTCTTCGCTTGCGATCTCCTGACCTTGCCGTCCTTACTAGCTACCCTTTTGAACCAGCTTATCTCTAACTCTTTGAGCACAACATCGAGCTCAGTGCCTTCCCTGACAACGACGTCTATCAAAGATTCCTTCCTCGACAATTTGCAATTAATTCCTGCATAAACATCGACAACGTAAGATACAGATCAACTATAGCAGTATAGTTTAACATACAAATGATAGTTCAATTTTCAATGGTATACTTACCCTTTGTTATAGTTCTATTATTAAGTTCCAGGGGTTCCTCATCAGACTGCTGAATACATTCACCAGACACCCATAAAAGGTTATCGTTCCATACTCGCCCTGCTGAAGATAGGTCAAAGAAGCATGGTCTTGCAGAACTAGAACAATGATATGCACCATTAGTTGCTGTGACAAACTTCACAGCATAATACTCTAGAAAATCCTTGGCAGTAATTCTCTTCTCACTACCAGATGCAGGCCATCTCCCATTCAGGGTTCCGCATACAAAAATAACTACCTAAAAATTGTAATTCAATTGCGCCGGACAAACCTCATCCAAATTTATCACACTCTTAGCAAAATTTCTCAAAGGCAGAATCAGCCCATAATCGAACTGTGCTAAATAGCAACAAAACCTATCAGTTCGACTATCCTTCACAACGCCTTGGACATACTCCAAGGATACTTCGTCCCCCAAATGCCTGCACTTCTTTTCTTTGGCCAATTTAGGCAGCAAATACAAGTAATCCCCTCCTTGACTGACACTACAAGTCCGAAAGAAATTACCCCTATATGCAAAGGCGTGCCTCCAAATCCCATCTATGCTACTTTTGGCCTTACAGAACTCCCTAAACCGACTAGAGTCTGTTGGGTACTCAACATGAGAACCCTTCTGACGATGCCATTCTATCAATTCGGCTATAGTATCCTCCTCATCCCCTACTCCAATAACGGGAGATAAATGCCCTACGAGGTCTACTTCATCAGCCTTTGCACAACCAGAAATCGAAGCCATACTTATCTACAGTAAAGGGTCTACTTTAAACCGCTAGTCCAACAAAACCTATAGATAGGTTAAGGTATATATATCAATTTTTATCTCGCACTATTAGATCACTTATACAATCACAAACTGTCTCAAAATGATTTTTATCGCCTCACTGTCTTTATTCCCATTGTTATTTCTATTTTATTTTTGTGTTTGGTAGGGATTACATCCTTATCTCGATGCAATAAAGATATTTATACAAAAATACTTGTAAACCCAAATATAGACTTAGCTTCAACACCCGAGTGAGAGTCTGCAGCATTGGTCCGCACCAGTTTGTTCAATTTTTGCAACTTCTTCAAAACCTCCTCGATATTAGCCTTATTTCATAGTTTGCAGTTGAGACTCTTAATCACCGCTTTCCTCTTATCCTTTCCTTCTTCTGCGGTAATGGAATCGTCAGTTGAGATCTCTCTCTAACCCTTATCTTCTTTTTTTGGTTTTCTGTATTTTGGGAGGGAGGAGAGCGGGTACTTATGCACTTTTCCCCGAACCGCTGGCGGTTTGGTATTTTCCAGTAAGCAGTCCTCGATTCTTGAGCCGAGCCGTCTATTCGTTTGAACCTGTCAGACGTGTCTTACCGCTTCGGTGAAAACACCTTCCCATTATTATACCACATATTTTACTTTAGAGTATCTTTCAGCCTCTTGGTCCCACTTTTTTTACAATACCCCAAACTCATGACCCTGAACTTTCTACTTTAAAAATTTCACGTACATTTGTTTTCCCTACTTATACACCTTGCCTTTAACGTCAATAACAGTTAGCATCACAAATTCAAAAATTTAGTTTCAACAAACAATCCTAGTCATAGCCTATTTTCGTGAATATATTTTTTCTTCAAGTAAATTCGGGCTATTACATTTCAAAAATACAAAAATACAACAGTCAATTACTCCAATCCCCGAGATACTTGCATTTGAAGCAACCGGTGTGCCCAACAACACTACAAGCCTTCAGCAGCCCTGCGACGACATCCATATCCTCATTAATGATCTCCTCCCTGGCCATCATTAGGATAAACTTTTTACAATCTTCAACAGACCGCCAGCAGATACGCATGGACTCGGATCAGTACACGCGATTTATTTCGTCACCCCTTTCTAAGTCAGTCTTACCATCGTAGTTGGCCCGGGTTTCAAGTAGAGCCGCATCATAACCTTGCTGCCCGAAAATAGCTTCCCTTATTTCATCAATCTTAAATGTTAAACACAAGTCGTTCAACACACGCGCTTCAACAGCCCTCTGAGAACGAGTCTTCACCATTTTTAATGAATAACCTTCTTAAAGAACAAGTCATACTTTTATACTGTTCAGTTAACATGACTAATTTTTTGATTGACTATATACAAGGTATTTCAGTTTCTGTAACCCACCCTTCCCGGGTTCGAGCTACTTACTATTATCATTTCGTGCTTGATCGAGCTCTCTAAAGATTATATTTCGAGCTTTATATATACATCTGTTAAGCTCGATTCCTTTATGAGGTAAAATAAGGTATGTTATACCACCAACTATTCCCTCCTATATTATGTACAGCTCGATGACATGTTGACCATTTTTGCCTTTCGCTAGTAAAAAACAAACAAGATATTTATTTATTACGCTCGATTTTTATCTAACAAGCTGTTTATATGACTATTCCTACAGCGTTACTTTACAATTACATAATCAATCTCTTCGAAGCTCGATATTACAAATACTTTCTCAAACACTAGGACAGGTCTCTAGTTCTTTTATTGTTGCCGAGATACTCCTGATCTTCCATAAAATCCTCCACCACAGATCGTAAAGTACAAGACTGCAACAGGTCAGAAACCTCTTTCCCCTTCATTCTCGTACAGGAATAATTAAAAGAAAAGCGATGGCACCGAGAGAGGCGATACATCTTCTACCTCTACCACCGCCGTCTCTTCCTCCTTATCCACACTAACCCAGAGTTCATGGAAGTTGAGAAAGACTCCGACCTTAGAAACCAAAACATCAGTAGAGACTAGGGATTTTGTATCGCATACACCCCAGCCGCTAAAACGGACGCTACATAATACCCAAAAATATTTCAAACAACACTCCTTCAAGAAAACAACTAAGGGATTCTCCCTACTCTGATAACCACAAAACCATATCCAGAATCCCTCCATGATAAAAGAAAACCGGGTATGATACACTTGATTCCTCATCTTATCCATGATTTTACAAAGATACGCTTCCAAAAAACTCATATTTTTTTCTCACTCAACAAAATAGGCATGTTTGTTTTTCTCTGCAGCGAAATATATTGTAGGCTATTTGGTAATCAAATCCACTATTTATAGCGATACCGCATTTAATGCACATTGTTTCCATAAACAGTCATCCGCTCAGGAAAACTAACAGTCTGCCCATGACACTCACGCGTCATAATGGCAACCCACTCTTCAATACAGACGTTCCATCTTTCAAGCATTGCTTACGCCATCGCAAGGTCCGAGTTTTAAGGTTTTTCTCTATAAGACTCGATCTCATCTGTTCCTCGATCTCTATAAGACTCGATCTTATCTAGTACCAGACTCACGCAGTTACAAACACGTTAACAGTTTTACATCGACCACAAACTCAAGCAGAACGTGAATCATCCATAACAGATGTAAACATAACAGATCAACATACACTTGCCTCCCACGAGCTAACAGTTATACACTCAGCTGCCCATGACTCCCACTTTTAGGAAAATATGTTCGAGCATGATGTGAAGCTGAGAGCAGGGTCTATAAATGGGCAGAGCTCCTAGGGAAAATAAGGGAGATATACATACAATCATCTGAGATCTAGTTGTTGGATCATTAGATTAACTCTTGTAATCAGATTCTTCCACTCTCTCAAGCAATAATACTACTTTCATAAAATCTTCCACTCGAGGTCGTGGTTTTTACCTATTCACAGGTTTTCCATGATAAATCCACTGTGTCAAGTATTATCTATTATTTAATTTTTGGCATAGTAGTTCTTGGTGTAAGGATCGATTTCAAGCCAGTTCGAGTTTTGCGAAATCAAGTCCCTACACGTACCCTTCTAGTTATATTGAAAATTTTAAGTTTGGGGTACATTCGTCTGGCTGAAGATGGTAAACTTAGCGCTTCATGGAAGGTAACCCATGACACATTCAGGTGAGAAATTCTAGTTTTTATTCCTTTATTTTTGTTATGCTCTCAAACATTGAGGCCAATGTTTTATTTAAGTTTGGGGGTAGGAAACCATTTCTTTAAATGCTTTTTAAAGAAAAGTTAAATAATGACACTTTGATAATTTATGATATATTTTTAACGAATTTCCAAACACATAAACTGATTTTACTTTGACATAAATATTATGGAAAAGCCTAAATTTTGAAATTGTACCATGTATACACTAGAATATTTTGGAATATCTTAACATAGATGTACTATATTTTTATTAGTGGCTAATTCAAGTTAACTTAACATATTTTGGAAACGTGCACTTCACTGTAGTTTTGTAATTAATATATTTAATAGATTTTTGCTCAGTATAAGGGAAATTTAACATTTATGTTTAGAATAGTTTGCTACAAGGGAGACAACAGCCTAAGAATAAATTCATTCCTAAGAAAATAAAAGAAAAAAAGAAGAAGACAAATATGCTCTAGAAGCTTTCGCGCTCCAAGGCTGCTCGCATGATTAAGAACTGAAAGAGGAAAAATTATCACCAATCTCGTGTTTGACCATGAACTATGTAAAAGGAGCACAATAAAATATTATTTGGGAGAATCCTGAGTCTATGTCATAATGGGACACCACACCCTGCCAACCTTAGCCAACTAGCAGGGATTGTTGACCGAAAAAACTCCTTGTTATGGAGGATTCACTAAGAAACAAAATACTCAAAAGAAAAGGCTTACAAAAGAAAAAAAAGAGTAAAATTCTAGGAAGACAAATTAACTAAGGCATTTGCCGAACTGACCGCTGAATTTATTCCAGTAAGAGCTAGACAACCAAAAATTGTGTAAATTATTTTAGACAACGTATTAGGCGATACAACTATTTTCAATGTATACTCAAATATAGTTAAAGCAAAATACTTGAATCTTTTTCTAATCTTGAGATAGTACCTCTAGTTTCGGATAAGCTTAAAATATTCTTTGATATACTTGGGAGAATAACAAGTTTAAAGATTTTTTTATTGGTATATTTTTGTCACAACTAAGTAAGGATAAGATCATAGGAAATGATTTATGTGTATTCTAGAATTGTTTAAAATGTTATTATTGACTTTTGTGGGTATAGTCACTGCAAACCCTCACGAGATAACACTCGTCCTCCAGGCTAAACCTGGAGGTTAAACGGCTTGTTGCATATGCAAAATGCTATCGCGCACCCTACGAAAGTGGCTAATATTTATTTTACTCGGGACGGGCAAAAGACAAGTTAGGGGGTATTCAATGAGCGTGTAATTATGACATTTTTAATATACCCGAGCATGTATTTTAATCATCCATTATATTTAATTTTGGGTACTTATGTACGCTTGTTTGATTGCAGTTATTGGAGATGGATATTAGAAACCAAGCTCTTAAAGTCAAGTAAAAGTGTCTCCAACAGTTTATAGCACAAAAAGTCAAAGACACAATATATTTGTTCTCAAGATTGAAGAAATATATACATTAATATTCATGGAGAATAAGACCAAAAAATATATTACATCCAAGATCCTAGAAGATATTTTATATTGAAGATATATGCAAGAGTTTCCATGAAGACAGATCTCTATATCACTTAAGGGAATTATATGCAAGAATCTTAGGTGATTGGTTGTAAAATTAGAAGATATTATTGTAAAAATACTTTTTACTATTTAATGTATTGTTTCTAAATTTGGGTTCCTTTCTTATAATAGGAACCATCCCCCCATTGGAATAGAAAGTATTTTTTTCCTAAACCTCCCAGTGGATTTGATCCCACTCATCCGTGCTACAATTCGACAACCGTGCTTTAAGCAGGTATTTTGTTAGAGGCCCTAAAAATCTCTAATCAAATGGCGCCGTTGCTGGGGAGGCATCGTTGAAAGCTATTCTCTCTAATAATGAATTTTCTCTGTTCAATTTCTTTGTTAATTTTCTTTATTACTTCTTTTTAATACCGTGTCAATGATTTCTAAATTCATTGTTTTTAAAAGTATATTTGGCCGGTAATAGCATATAGTGTTTATATTATTTTCGTTTATCTTTATGTTTCTCTTGTTTAGTTTTAAAAAAAAGGATTTTTTCGAGTCTTTGGTGCTACCGTAACTGTGAAGTCAGTTCAAGAATATTTAACCATTTTTGATCATCTATAATTCATTGTTGGGAAATACGTTTGCTATAAAAATTTTAGATGATTCAATACCCTTTTCGAATTGTTATAAATCATATTTTTTTTGTTTTGTCGTTTGTGAGTTACAACCTTTTGAAAAAACAGTAAAAAAAGTCTCCTTTAAGGACGCCGATGTACTATCATCACCTGCTTTGAGCATTAGGGAAGCTAAATTTTAAAAAACTTCTTTCTTGAATATTTTCCTTTACAGAAATATCTTTCCAAATTGATATTATTTATTACTCTCTTTCAACCGAGCTGAAAAATATGCGCATTTTAAAATCGGGACATCATAAACTACAATAAAATTGGAAATTGAATTAATATTGTTGTCGCTAGTTCGTTAATCTTTTTTCTTATGATTTGCAGGATAGTCACAAAGTTGGAAACGAGACGGATAATACGCAAAGCTAATAACATCATTTAATCTATTCTTCTTGTGCCCCCAAAGTGATGGGGCACTTTCTTCTTTCGCCCCCTAAGTGAAGGGGCAGCCACAACTTCACCGGGAAATACTTCCCGTAGGTTGGTACCTCTCTAAACTTGACATCTATAAGGGGTCCATATCCGCTCCGCCCCGGCACTAGGAACATAAAGTCGTGTGCACTGTGCAAATACACGTTGCTCTAATAAAATATTTACTGTGGTTGGATTGACATATTGACGCGTTTAATTTTTTTTTCATTCTAACATTAGTAAAGGTAAAAACTGTTAGAGACTTGCAGGATTTCATCACCCAAAAAGCTATCTAACAAGTGGGGCCACTCATTAGGGATACGAAGAAACTTATATCACACAAAATTTGAACGTCCCAGACCTTAAAATAACTGATAATAAAAAAGAGTAGCAAGATTACTACGGGATTTCATCACCCAACGGATAGGTGCACCGGACCGGGGTATAAACACGGGCTCGTAGGATATGGCCCTAGCCTAGCGCCGCGAAATACTGGTTGTATGTTTGTGACGTCATCGTCCTGAGTGCTGGCGTATGATTAGGCGACTCATTCGAGCGCAAGAACGAAATATTTAATCTAAGCTAGTACTAGCATAGTGACACAAGGGAGTGTAGGAACCAAAACATTTGACCATCCTACCCTTTTGTGAACATAGAAGTATATGGGGGATACCTAATTATATCTTCTTAAAAAATGTGGAAGTGCTAGAGTTTTAGGCTTGATTGATTTTTAATTGTATTGGGTGTTAATTTAATTGTAAAATGTCGTACATGCAAGAACATTGGAATTCATACGACTCACATTTTGACATCCCACAATATCCTCAAAATCATTTTCAATCATGGGATCACAAAAATTCTCAATACGTGGAACCTTTCCTACCTCATTCCTATTTGCATACTCACCCGTTCCACCTAAACCATCTTTGGATGACACCCTTACTCTCTTCATGCAACAATCAATCAAAAAAAAAAAATGCGTTGTTATTTCAGCAACAAATGAGGCAATTCTGACAACAAACTTTAGTAAATCAAACTTTAAATACCCAATCTATCTCTAAGTTAGAGACTCAGATAACTCGGTTGTCAACCACATGGAGTGAAATTGAGCGCGAAAAACTTCTAAGAAATGAAGAAGAACAACTTGAAGTTAAATCCCTTTGTGATTTAGAAAATAATGAATTCAAGCGTAATCACGAAATATTTTCCCCGTGGGGTGAATGGATACCATATTACGAGACAGATTTAGAAGATGAACATTATAAGGTTGACGATCCTATATCACAAGAAGATCTTGAAGAAGCGGCTAACAAGTTCAATACAATTTTTTCTTAATCACCTCCTAATTCGGCCCTCAACATTCAACTACCGCTGTCATTATCCATCCCTTCGCCGATAGAGCCCCACCAATTAACAATTAATATCATGACTGAAACTCAATATTTTTCCAAATTCTAAGACAATTTCTCCGATGATGAGGATGATGACAAATGTCATGAAAGTGTGAATTCAACATCGATTCTTGAGAAAATACGAGCTCCATCTTTATCCAGACAAGTGTCACCTTTTTCATCTCTCTTCCTTGAATTCATACCTCCATCACCTGAGCCTAATAAGCGTACCATGACAATAAATGATTTTGAGGACTTGTACGGAGATAATTCTTGTTGTATTTTTGTAGATGAATGTTTTAATTATTTTGAGGACTCAAATGATCCTGAGATTTGTGAAATGGTACAACCATTAGCATCTAAAAATATGTTTCAACTTGGCCATGTCCCTAAGCCAATGAATATCCACGTCAATGGTCAGAATGAGCCCCGTGAGATAAGTTACGATTTTAGGCATTCAAATTTTAAATGTTTATTAGAGTCAATTGTTCCCCGATCCCCAGATCCACAAATATGTTATATAGTTTTTTTTCTACTAAAAGAATACATCTTTTTGAAAAATTATAAAATTGGGGATGCCTCACGGACTATCTTTGTCAGAACCACCTATTACATTTTTTAGAATATCAATGATGACATTGGGGTTTTGAAAATTTTCCAAGAAAATATCTTTCTAGGAAAATTGAGTTTTGAATATAGTATATTTTCGGGGACGAATACTTGTAAACCAATCTTCTTATTTACTGCAATACGTAGTAATCATATGATTGTATTGAAAATTCTAAATTGAAATATGCTCCCTGGGTATGTGTTTACTTTATCTTGGAGAAAGTGGTTTTTCTTGATTTGTTTAAGATTTTCAACTTGGAATCATCAAATGATAGGCAATGTTTTTCGAAAAAATCTTTTTCAAAGAGAATTAATTTTAAACTCTCTCTGGTTTTTACAGAATATAGCTGCTCAATTAAGGGCTAATATTTTGGATCAGCATTCATGTATTATCTAGCTTTTGAAAGGGAATTGCAACCAGGATAGTACATCACCTTTTCTAGTTCGTACCCTTCCAATCATATTGAAAATTTTAAGTTTGGGGATATATTCGTCTGGCTTAAGACGGCAAACTTAGCACTTCTTGGGAGGTAACCCATGACACATTCAAGTGAGAAATTCCTGTTTCTATTCCTCCATTCTTGTTATGCTCTCAAACATTGAGGGCAATGTTTTATTTAAATTTGGGGGTAGAAAATCATTTTTTTAAATGTTTTATGAAGAAAAGTGAAATAATTACACTTTGTCAATTTATGATATATTTTTGACGAATTTCCAAACACTTAAACTGATTATATTTTGACATAAATATTATGGAAAAGCCTAAATTTTGAAATTGTACAGTGTATATACTTGAATATTTTGAAATATCTTAACATAGATGTACTATCCTTTTATTAGCGACTAATTCAAGTTAACTTGGCATATTTTGGAAACGTGCACTTCACTGTAGTTTTGCAATTAATACCTTCAATAGATTTTTGCTCAATATAAGGGAAATTTACATTTATGTTAGGAAAAGTTTGCTACAAGGGAGACAACTTCCTATGAATAAGATCATTCCTAAAAATATAAAAGAAAAAGAAAGAAAGAAATATGCTCTAGAGACTTTCACGCATGATTAAGAACTGAAAGAGGAAAAATTATCACCAATCTCGAGTTTGACCATGAACTATGTGAAAGGAGCACAAGAAAATATTATTTATGAGAATCCTGAGTCTAGGTCATGATGGGGCACCACACCCGACAACCTTAGCTAACTGGCGGGGATTGTCAATCGAAAAAGCTCATTGTTATGGAGGCTTCACTAAGAAACAAAGTACTCAAAAGAAAAGGCTTGAAAAAGAAAAATTCTAGGAAGACAAATTGACTAAGGCACTTGTCGAACAGACCGTTAAATTTATTCCAGTAAGAACTAGGCAACCAAAAATTGAGTAAATTCTTTTAGACAACGTATTAGGCGATAAAACTATTTTCAATGTATACTCAAATATAGCTAAAGAAATATACTTGAATCTCTTTCTAATCTTGAGATAGTACCTCAAGTTTCGGATAAGCTTAAAATATTATTTGATATACTTGGAAGAATTACAAGTTTTAGAATTTTTTTATTGGTATATTTTTGTCACAACTAAGTTAGGATAAGTTCACAGGAAATGATTTATGTGTATTATAGAATTGTTTAAAATATCATTATTGACTTTTGCGGGTATAGTCACTGCAAACCCTCACGGGACAACACTCGTCCACCAGGCTAAACCTGGAGGTTTAATGGCTTGTTGCATATGCAAAATGCAATCGCGCACCCTACGAATGCGGCTATTATTTTATTTTACTCGGGATGGGCAAAAGACATGTTTGGGGGTATTTGATGAGTGTGTAATTATGACATTTTTAATATACCCGAACATGTATTTTAGTCGTCCATTATATTTAATTTTGGGTACTTATATATGTTTGTTTGATTGCAGCTATTGGAGATGGATATTAGAAACAAGCTCTTAAAGTCAAGTAAAAGTGTCTCTAGCAGTTCATAGCACAAAAAGTCAAAGACACAATATATTTGGTCTCAAGATTGAAGAAATATATACATAAATATTCATGGAGAATAAGATCAAAGAATATATTACATCCAAGATCCTAGAAGATATTTTATATTGAAGATATATGCAAGAGTTTCCATGAAGAAAGATATTTACTTCACTTAAGGGAATTATATGCAAGAATCTTAGGAGATTGGTTGTAAATTAGAAGATATTATTGTAACAATATTCTTTACAATTTAATGTATAGTTTCTAAATTTGGGCTCCTTCTCCTATAAAAGGAACCCTCCCCCATTGTAATTGGGCATCTCATATTGGTTCAAGTTTAGAAAAAATAAAGTCTTAGTTTTATTTAATTTTCTTCTCTCTCTTTTATTTTCTTTTGTAAATAATTAGTTGTTAATGCGATGAAGTCCAAGATGAGCAGCTAATCTCCTAGCTAAGGCTAGGATGAGGCTTATTCTTTGATAAACAATAGCTGATATTAATTTATTTTTAATTAGTTTTCTCTTAGTTTTACGATTGATAAGTTAGTGCATCATATCGAATGCTTGACCATAGCTTCGGTTTGGTGTACGATAACTTTGAATACAAACAACTGCTACTAACCATAAACTTGATTTGGTGATCTAGAAAGAGAAAACACTAGAGAACTCACTCAAGCCTAGCCATGGTTGAGTTGATAATTTCTAAGATGCTCTTCACCATCACTTAAAAGCATAACCATTAAATGCTTGACCATAGATTTAGTGGTTTATTTTACAATATCGTATATGCCTTAACATGAACATATGATAGGTGGAGATACTAGGATCTAGTTGTATATCGATTAGTGTATTGAAAGGTAGAGGCCAAGTCCGAACCTTAGCTCTTTTTCTCATTAAGTTTTATATTTAGTTTTTATTTACTTCTTCTTAGATTTATATCTCTTATAAAACCGTAATTCCACCTTGAATGTATTTGTTTTCCCAAACCTCCCTGTGGATTCGATCCTACTCATCCGTGCTACAATTCGACAACCATCCTTTGAGCGGGTAATTTGTTAGAGGCCCTAAAAACCTCTTATCAATAGGAACCATCAGTATTTATCAACTTTTGATTAGGTTCAGTAGGTATCCATATGCAACTAATGGGCCCTTTTACACTGTACTTAGCATGCACATTCCACCTTTCCATCATGTTTCTGTTGTGCTGAGATTCTTTTTAATTGTAGTCATTTATACTGAGCTTTAACTGGATGTCTTTCTTTATCTTGTGAAGTACTGTTATTGCAAGGCTGGATTTTTTATTGAATATCCTTTAATTTATTTGTGTCCATAGCTGATAGTAAAAAGTATTAAAAGCGAACTATTTTACTGTTGCCACTATGTTATCTCTTAAAAAATGAGAGCAGCACTATTGCACCCATTTTTCCCAATTAGTGGCCATAGCATTATAATCAAGGAGAGCAAGAATCCCACTCCAGACAAACTTAGTGAAATAGAAGTGAAAGAAAATATACACCTCTATCTTAATATCTGTAGAACATAGAACACATTTAGCATTAGTAATTATTCCCCACTTGAGTAACCTTTTTTTTGGGGTCTTAAGGGCTTTATACATAGCAAGCCAGGTTATGAAGCAGTGTCTTTGTATGAACTATGGACCCCTTAAACCAAGTTACTTAGCCCAATCAACATTAGTGTTCTCGTGTCTTATAGTTGTATAGGTTTTTAAGACTATTTTCCTTAAGGGTTAGCAGTCCACACAATATCATCCTCAAAACCCCAATTTATCTCCACACCCTTAAGTAAACTCTTTAGGTTTGGAAATATATTGTCAAGGTTTTTTTTTAGCACTATTGTCAAGTCTTTGAAGTATGACCCATTTCCCTCTTACCTCTTGGATCAGGCTTCCTACTTTGGACTCCTTATTAATGTAAAATCTCTTTGAAACAAAAGCATAGTTGTATTTGGAAAGATTCTATTTATTTATGAACATTTGAAACTAATTATTTCTTAGAGAAAACATGAATCGATTCAAAGAAGCAGTGAAAATATTAATTCAACAATCACATGGACAAAATATAAATCAGTGACTTTCACCTCTAAGGTAAGGTCTAGCTGTTGCACTATGTTTGTACCCTGAATACCCCAAACCTGATGCTACTTTAGGGAAATCTAATTGTGTGATAACCTAATATTGTAGGTTATCAGTGAAATAGTAAGGTTGGCGAATATTGTTCTTGAGATTTTTAGAAGAACAATCAAAGAGGTTGAGAAAAATGGTATGTTCGTCTTAAACCAGTATGTTACATACATATTAATTCACGACACCTTTGTAACATCTTGTCCATCTTCATTTCCTTGTGTATTTTTTAGGATATACGGTTCCAGTAGGATGGGCAGTCATGGTTTGTCCTCCCGCTGTTCATTTGAACTCTGCCAAGTATGAGGATCCCCTTGTCTTCAATCCATTGCGATGGGAGATTAGTGCTTGTATATTTCATTTAGTCCATTTTCAACACACTGATCAAGTGCGGCATTAATTTTGGGTGCTTTTTTGGTGTTACAGCAACCAGGGATTGAAATGAGTGCTGGATCTAAGAACTTCACGGCTTTCGGTGGGGGTCCAAGGTATTGTATCGGAGCAGACTTTGCAAAGCTGCAGATGACCGCATTTTTTCATTGCTTGGTCACAAAGTACAGGTACTACTAGTAGTACTTATGAGCGAGAGATTCGCAATATCATCTTTTATTACAGGTATGAGGACATGAAGATATAACTAAAGTAATTATTATTTGTAATTTTCAGGTGGATGATAGTGAAGGGAGGGGATATAGTCAGAAGGCCTGGTTTGATTTTTCCCTATGGTATTCATATCCAACTCACTGAAAAAGAAGGAAATGGAAGCAAGACAGTGGTCTAATTAAGATTTTGGGCACCCCTCCATCAGAGTCCTTTTGCCAATGCACAATTTTTGAGAATAATGTATATATGTTATAATGCTTTTACTATTCTAAAGTAATATTTAATGTAACCTCTGTACTGGAGAAATGTTAAAACGGAATGGTTGCCCATACAAGTTGAAAGGATTTGTAGAACTTGTAACAAAAGAAGGAAGTATATATTTTGTGTTCCATTTTGTCTGATAGTGATCATGATACCTCTTCGATCTCTTCCCTATGAATTCAAAAACTCAATTTGGTAAGAGCTTCTCATACTTTGAGAAGATGGTGATTCGAATCCATCTAGATTTGCTTGCGTGACTACATTTGTTATTAGCAATACATGCTCAACGTTGCCTTCCTTAATAATGATAAGCATTTATTTCAGAAACCATATGTCACTCCGTGGTTCACCTCCATCCAGGATATTTCCATTATTTGTTATTCAAATTGTGCATGTATGCCAGTGTTACAGTAGTTGAGAGCTTGATGGTGGCAATAACTGGAATTCAGGTAATGCTAAACGCTGCCTCTTTATAAGACCATATTTCTAGTATTGATGCACACGTCGTGTCTATGCAACACACGTTGTAGTTGTAATCTTTCATTTGTAACATGATTTTGTAAGCTTTTATTTTCACTTCATGATTGTGCAACTGATAAGTTGTTTGCAACTCTAAGGTTACGAGGCTTTTAGTCCTTCCAACTCTAGATATTGTATATTACATTACAACATTCTAATTCCCTCCACCAAGTTTAGAGGTCGTTTGACAACCAATTATCTATACACCTAAGAGAATAACTCATCAGCCATTTTTCAATCTCAGCCGTTCGTTACCCATCTTTCGTGGGTCGAGGATTATTAAGGCCGCTCGGATCTATCCTATTTTTTTAAAATTAAGTCCCAACCGTCGGATCCCACAATAAATTTTAGACTTAGTTCAAACTTGAAAACTGCCAAATTATCTGCCGATTTAGCCTATATTTTCAGTCAACCAACATTAGTTTTATACATTAAAGCCAAATCATATGGAAAACTTTGGTGTTTGTTAATCACTGCCCGATCCAAATCCCTCACCCTCTAAACCCTAGATCTCTCTCTCTACTCTCAATCTTCAAAATAAAGGGAAAACTGTAACATTATGATTTATGGGAGATTTATGGAGATTTAACATGATAATGGGGACCTATTTGTCGACACCGTACCTAATACAATCGACTGAAAATACCATTAATTTTGTAGATAATGGTTTTTTTTCCTAACTCGCATTTGTTATTATTGTTGTTGTTGTTGTTTCAGATCATCTCCGAGAGGAACTGCCTCGGATTTTCTGCTTACATCTTTCAAGGTCAGATACCCCCCTCTATCTCTATCACTGTGTGATTGATTTGTGATTGTATTAGGTACATTTTGTTGGGGTTCTTTGGATTGTCATGTAGGTTGTATTAATTTCTTATCTTGCTAAAATAAAGTTTGATTGTAGGTATATTATGATAGGTTAATCATGAATTTAGCTTATCAGCCTTGAGATTTTTTTGTTTGAGGTTGTCATGTCATCTAGAATATCTTAGTTCCCTCCTGTAGCTCAACATGAAGCTTGATTGTGGGTATATTTTGATGGGTTACACATAAATTTGAGGTTTATTTTGAGGGAAATATTATGTTTCGTATCCAGGTATAAGTTTTTCTTTGGCATTGTTGTCTGGGACCTTTGGGAACCAATTATTAGATGAGTGGCATACAAGAAGTTTGAAGTCAAAAATTGTTGGGATTGATGATGCGAGCACAGGGAGAAAAGAGGTATGGTCTTACTTGCAATGTCAATGTTCTTGTTTCAATAAGCTCAGTTTACACCATGACGTTGGCCGTAGGATAAAAGAGTTTAAGAAAAGACTAGATGTGATCGCATCTGAAAAAGATAAATATAAATTTGAAGTAAGAACATTGAAGAGGTAGAAGTACGACTAAAAACAATCTTCATGGTTAATGTACTGGAGGTTTGCGGTCGAGATCTTGATAAGGAGTACTTGTTAAGCAAGTTGTTGAGCGAGAGTAGTCATGTAGAAACTGGTGTTCCTGTTGTTTCTATACTAGATATGGGGGGCATTGGTAGGACGACTCTTGCACAACTAGTCTTCAATGATAACATGGTGACAAACCACTTCGAGAAGAAAATTTGGGTCTGTGTTTCAGATCTCTTTGATCTTAAAAGGGTTGCCAAGGCGATTATCGAAGCTGTAGGTGATGATGTTCCAACTGTCAGTGAATGGGAAGCTTGGCATAGATATCTACACAAATCAATTGAGGGAAAACGATATTTACTTATGCTAGATTATGCTTGGACTGAGAATCAGAAGATTTGGGACCAACTAAAGCTTTGCCTTAATTTTGGTGCAAAAGGCAGTAGAATCATGGTTACAACCCGCAATGATATTGTTGCAGTTACAGTCGGTTCAACTTATAAGCATGATCTAGGACAATTATCTGATGATGATTGTTGGTCATTATTTAAACGTCTTGCTTTTGGGGGGAGAGATGAAGAAGATTGCGATATACTGGAAAATATTGGTAAAAAATCTCAAACATGTGCAAAGGTGTGCCTCTTTTTACAAATATCTTAGGAAGCCTTATGCGATATAAAATAACCACAAAAGGTTGACAGGATGTATTGGCAAGTGATGTATGGGAGCTGCCTAAAGTCTGCCAAGGTGTTTTATCCCCTTTGTAATTGAGTTACTGTGCTTTGCCTTCACACTTGAAACGATGTTTTACATATTGTGCCATCTTTTCTAAAGATACTAAGATAGAAAAGGATTGCCTGGTCAAGATGTGGATGGCCCAAGGATTTCTTCGTTCCACTGCAACAAGGCACATGGAAACAACAGGTGAAGAGTACTTCAATGATCTTGTAATGCGTTCATTTTTTAAGGATTTGGAAATAGCTGAGGACGGCGGCATAACTCACTACGAGATGCACGACCTTATGCACGATTTTACAAATTTTCTTGTAAACAATGAATGCTTGATTGCAGAAACCACGGACATAGAGGCAAACTATACCAAGGCATGTCATTCAAGTTTAATATGTGATAACGAGGATATAAATTATATTCCGCCCTTCATTTGGAATGTAAAGAATCTACATACTTTACTCTTATGGATCTCTTTTAAAGCATTCTCTCCAAACCTGAATTTTCTGCATAAATTGACCTGCCTGCGGATACTTTAGATTTGAGCTTCACTTCTATTAAAAAGTTACCAAAGGAGATAAAGAAGTGTTACTTCTGAGGTATCTTGACTTGTCAGGCATGAAGTTGGAGGAACTACCTGAAACAGTTTCAAATCTTTATAACTTGCAAACATTGAAACTTAATCGTTGTCTCTATTTTAGGAGACTTCCTGAAGGGATGGGAAAATTAGTAAACTTGAGGCATCTCGAGATTGAAGAGACTGACGGACTAGAGTGCTTACCACAGGGAATTGGGTGATTAAAATCTCTCCAAACTCTATGCAAGTTCATTGTGAGTGTAGGATGTAAACTGCGAGAACTAAAATATCTCAAAAACCTTCATGGTTCCCTAGATATAACTAATATCAAAGAAAAAGGGAACGAGTATGATGAGGCAGAGTTGAAAAACAAAGAGTACCTCAAGGTTCTGAATCTGAATTTTTTGTGCGGGTAATAACGATGAGGATGAGGTGAAGTTGTTGGACCATAATGTGCTTGAATTGCTTGAACCACATCCAAACTTGGAGAACTTGCTGCTGCGTGTCTACAATGGTCCCAATGTCCCAAGTTGGATGGAGTTCTTAGGGAATGAATTTGGATTATCAATGCAGTATCTCCGTCGTTTCATAATCTTTCGATGCAACCAGTTGAAAACATTACCCCCTCTTGGAAAACTTGAATCCCTTCGACACCTGAAGATACACAAACTATATTCAGTCAAACCCATTGACCTCGAGGTTCTTGGAATTTCAGATGATGGTCAAGAATGCGGTACTGCAGCAGCACCAGAACTAATATCTTTTCCCAAGTTGAAGGAACTTGAAGTTAGTTTCATGGGTTGGGAAAACTGGGTTATGAGACGAGGGAATATCATACCGTCATGCCTTGTCTCCGAAGATTGGTAATTAACGAATGTCGTAATTTGAAGACACTTCCTCGTCAGATCTGTTCCGATACGTTAAGGGAGTTAAATATAAGGTCATGTCCTTATCTGACTTTGAAAATCTCATGCCTTCCACCGCTCCTTGAAAAAATGACTTTGGGTGAAGATGCTGGAGAGCTATCAAGGCCATTAGCCGTAAAAAAGCCACACCAACCTCAAGTCTTTGTTAATCCTGCGCTCGCCATATTTTACACTTCCAGAGAGCTTAGCAATACTCACGGCACTGTAAAATTTGAAAATCATGTACTGCACTCCTTAATATGCATGCCTGGAGAGCTGCAAGATCTACCGCACTTCGTGAATTGAAGATAAGAGGATGTCCTATTCTAGAACCGCGTTGCTACAAGGATGTAGGTGTTGACTGGAGCCTCAGATCCCATATCCCAAACATTTTTATTGGTAGAGAGAAGATTCTATGATGCATCCTCTCAGATAACAACTTTATGAGATAACTACTCACTAGTCTTCATTTCTCCTTCATATAACATTTGTATTATAGTTGTGCTTATATTTATAGAGTGATGGAAGCTAAACCATGTTAAGATATATTCAGTTATTGAGATATCTCTCGCTATCAGTTTCGATTATTGCCTCATCTACCATTATTAAAGTGTATGTTTTGATGCCACAACTTGAATTTATATTATCTGTGAGTTCTTGAGAATTTTATATTGGTTGCTTATATCTAACGATGAAGGCTCCTTTGTTGGAAGACTATTATATAGTAAGGTTCATTTTGGCGGATAAAATTATGAGTAGAAGAAGTTTATAGAAAAAGATAGATATAAAGAGAAAGAAAAAGGCTGAGCCCTTTCACTTAGTTCTACTAAGTTAACTTTTTCCTGAAAAACTGTCCGATTTGGGATTTAGATGTAACATGGATCTTTCAAACTATATAAAATTTTCACAACATCAGAAAGATGCTCTTCTTCCAATAGAAACAAAGGAGTTCGAACCTGATAATGTGCTTAGTTGCAAAATTGATCTCTCGAAGTGTACAAGATTCTCACAGTCTCGAGTAGATGCTCTTTCTAATGAGCTGTAGTTCGAACCTGAGAATGAGATCTCCAAAATGGAGCTTTTGAAGTATACAAGATTAATAATCTCCCATTGATGTTCTTTCCAATAGAAAGAAGGATTTTGAACCTGAAAATGTTTCAAAGGTAATTGAGTATTATCTTAGTTTATAACACCCAAGAAAGCAGGAAATTATCTGGCTGGTACTAGGTCTGAAAATTCCGTGTATGTACTACTCTCATTTTCTTAACATGGATCTTGAGCTTTAGTCAATGCCTAGAGCTGTTCCATGACACCCAATTCAAATTCTACAAAGGGATTTGGAATAGATTGTTGAGTGAGTTGTATCATATATAAACTTGGATCTTTAGACTCATTATGACAATATACATTTTATTTTTTATTCAATGTTTGATTTAATTTGATAAAGTTGTGAGGTTGAATTAATCAGATGTTGGTTTTCATGGCCAAAGGATCACTCTACAACACTTTCAGAAAAAAACCATTGTTAAAGCAACAAATCCCATCTTTATCTGTACAGGTATGTTAGATTCACTCTTCAAAATCAAATTTTAATATTATTGGGATTTGAATTTTTATGAATTAAAGGGGTTTTTGATTTATCTTAGTTTCTTATTTTGTTTGTGCTATTAGGTTTTGTAGATTTAGTATAATTTGTGATATTAGATGATGATTTGTGAAGCGTAGAGGAACTCTGTGAACTCAAAGGTCTATTTTTGTTTTTTATGATTCGGGTTTTGTTGTAGTTTGTGATTTGGTTTTTTTATTATTGAAAGTGTGTGCTTTGGTTTTGATTTGAGTTTGATTTTCTAATTTTTAGACATGAGGAGCTTCATTGAAACACTTTAATGGTGGATTTTACCTAAATCGTCTTCTCACACTACAAAAATTGCAGCAGATTAAGCAGTTACAACTTTATTCTTCACTCTCTTATGATACTTTGCTTTGGGTATCTTTATACTGATGTTTTCATGGTTTTTAGTTTTGCTTTGTAATTTAACCAGTTGAAGGAGATGCAGTATTACAGTAACAACTATGTTCAACCTTCAAAACTATCTCAAATCAACTATGGTGTGAGATCTCTTGAGGGTGTCAGTAGTATAAATTAAAGTGGTCAGTTTATTAATCTACTTGCATCTCTTGATCTTTGTTGCTTTGGCCGAATGGATGTTTCTTTGTTATTTCATGATAGGTATGAAGTAAGCTTATATACTGATTTTATCGTCTACTGAAGTAATGTGGTATATCACTATAGTTGTATGTCACAACACATCCAATATATCAGTAATTTTATTTTTATTTTCCATATGATATATCAAGTTATATATTGTGTGGTATTTACTGCTTCAACCCATTTTTGGTACAATATAAGTAGCGAGTTCATTGTAAACCATGGATATAGTGCTTCATTTATGTCTCCATGTATTTCATTGGGTGGTATTTTATCATCTAATTTGTGTGGTTCAGGTTGGTATGCCTTTATTAGTTTGTTTTCTAAATAAAGTGGATGATGTTGACGATCAACTTGTGGAAATGGGCCCCCGTGCTATTTTTATTCGTTTAGATTCAAATATTTATGTGCTTATATTTTTCTAAATTTATCTTTGACTCATTGGATATGGGTGATATGAACATATGTTTTTGGCAGGGATGCTTAGCTTCTATAAGTTTCCTGAGGATGACATTCCAATTATATGTGCCTCAGCTCTCTCGACATTGCAGGGTACAAGCGAGGAAATAGGAAAAAATGTCATTTTAAAGTTGGTGGATGCAATTGATGGAATATATACCAAGACCTGTGTGCCAACTTGACAAGTCTTTCTCTATGCCAGTTGAATTTATTTTTTCAATTCATGTATTTCACTATTTTGCTTGGTAGGCATCTACTCTTTCTTAAGAATTTTCAGTATAAGACACATGTTGTCTACGATTCTAATAATGTGAAGCATTTCATTTTGTTGTTGTTGAAATATCCCGTACCAATTCTTGACCAGTTTCATCTAAAATTTGAATTCCTGCTGCAACAAAGTGATAGTCAGTCTTAGATATGCAGATTTTGCCTCCACACTTCTAGCTCGAATCAGAGTCTTGCATGCTCAAACATTTATAATGATGTGCCCAACCATATATGCAGTTATGCTAGCTGAGAAGATGCATATACACAGTGCTTCAGGGTACCTTGTCAACACCGGATGGAGTAGTGGAAGGTATATCGGTTAAATATACAAAATATTTTATGATGAATCCCATTGTCCACAATTTCTTAATATGGCAAATACTTGAATAAATACATTTTGCAATTATAGTTCTGTAAATTCATACTAAGCTGCCGTACACCCGGAAAATCATTGATGCCATCCACTCTGGAAGTCTTCTGAATGCCAGTTTCTTAAAGACTGTAGTTTTGGGTATAAAGATTTCAAATGAGAAATTGTAGGCGTCCCTGCTGAAATCTTGGAACCGGAGAACAGCGTGAGTTGAATCTTCCTTTTAACTTTTAGTAACTTGGTATTTTTACAGTTTGTTTTTCATAGTAATATGTATTTGTGGTTTGTTGTGGTATATACAGTGCACGGATAAGAAGGCATACAGCGATACATTGATGAAACTGGGAGATCAGTTCAGGAAGAATTCTGAGGTGTTTACAAGTTACAAGATTGGCAAGGGCAACAAACTCACTGAGGAATCCTTGCGGCTAGCCCTATATTCTAACCTTCTGCAGCGACTTATAAATGCGTATGTAGTAGGGTATTATCAAGGGTGTGAAAAATAAGTTATTTATATCAAGTAGTAGATGTGTAATAGGCTTTGATGTGTGAAAAATAAGTGGAAGTAAGTCCTAATATCACATCAATGTTTATTTTCCCTCAAATTGAAACATATGGAAGGGATGTTTATCTTCCATCAAGCTCAATATCATAAACATTGTGGGCATCACTATCAAGGAACTCTCCCTCAAATTTAAGAATAAGTTTAATTTCCTTCATATATTTCCCACCAGTTTCCACGGGAGCAACCCTATAATGCTTACAAAAATCTTCTAATACTCAAGAAATAATGCTCCTAAATTGAGCTTGATGGTTAGAATGGAAGTAAATACTAATATCACCATACAATCTACTTCATGTTTCTAACAAGTCACTAGCATTATATGACAACTTGGTTACGATAAACTACACCTCAGATTAAGGAGGCCTTTCTCTTAATGCCCGACAACCCAAAGGGAGTAAACCAAAAGGGAGTAAAAACAAAACTTATAATGGAGTAAAAATAAAACTTATAAAATTATCTAAAGAAAAAAATGACTGTCTCCTAAGCAATTTTTAACACAAATGAGGGCACATGTGTCAATTATCGTTTGCCTATCTCTAAGGGGTTTGGGTGTGTAATTGAGCCTTGATTTTAGCAAATTAGTTAGGGTTTCAGCTTTTATTTGAATGATTTTGTGATTGGGGTTCATTTTGGGTTGAGCATTTTGGAATAATTTTGCTATTGAGGTTGAGTATTTTGGGAAATTAGAGGGAAGATTGTTAAAAATGAAAAAGGAAACTTTTTTTGGGTTTGTAATTTAGCGTTATTGATGGGTTAGTGGTTAGTGCGATTGGGGGTTTGGAATGATTGACTGATTTGTGGTTGTGAATGGGTTTATCAGGGAAGATGAGCGGAGAGAAATTTTTGAAGAAAACTTCATTAGGGAGCGATTGCAGAAAGTGACTTTCTGATATTACGAACACTCAGAAGTGAATCAGTCTACCGAGCCAAGATGGAAAGTGGAGATCCATTTCTACCGGTGTAGATTATGTTGAATAGTTCCAGAAGGTATTGTTTAGTTTTTCTCTTCGTTCCCTTTTTTAATGTACATTGTTGCGTGGTTAATTTAGCTTACTGAGTCGTTGTTATATAAAAATGTTGTATTAGGAAAACACGACACTGAAGAGGCTTCTTATGGAGAGAAAGTATCCTTTTATTTGATGAATTTGTTTCCGGTTATCATATACTATCTTAACTTGGGAAAATGTAGTTGTTTTAATTGGAAGGAGGGGACACAATCTTGTATTGTTCATCTTGGTACTGAACATGTAGGAGCTTTTGGTATTGCTCACAAAATTTGGAGTTGAAATTTGACCTTTTAATGTCGTTGGGTCTTAAGCTGCAACATTTTCTTTTTTCACTTACAACATCCATATGGTATGTACTCCTTTCTTCCTCTTTTTTACTTCCAATGTAACTTATTTCATATCATTCTTATGTATTTTGCAGTGATGTTTGTTGATAGGGAAACAAGCAGGGTGATGAAAGGTGTTCAACATGAGGCTTGTGGATTTGTGTCCTCCAATAAAAAGGCAATTTCCTCGTAAGAACATAGCAATGAGTTATAGTCTTTTTTGGAGGATGTCAATAAATAAATAAAGCTAGAGGTTCTAAGTCATGCCTTCAAAATTAACTTTTATTTTTCATGATGTCTGCAGGCACTCTTAGTACATATTCTTTCTGAAGCTGAAGCTGCCCAACCTATACTGAGCTTGAACCATCAATTTTGGTGGTTAACAAAGCTACTAATTTTTATAATTTAGGCATTAGAGGTAAGCTCTAAATCTTATTCACTAGATTTTTAAGCGATAAGATCCGTCTTATGGTTAGGTATTTTGTTATAAGTTAATTTTGTCTTCGATCTCTTCCCTATGAATCCATAAGCTCAAATTGGTAAGAGTTTCTCATACTTTGAGAGGATGATGGTTCGAATCCATCTGGATTCACTTGCGTGACTGCATTTGTTATTAGCAATACAGTTTCAACGTTGCCTTCCTTATAAATGATAAATATTTATTTCAGGAACCATATGTTACTCCATGGTTCACCTCTATCCAGGATTTGTTCATTATTTGTTATTCAAATTGTGCATGTATGCCAGTATTACAGTAGTTGAGAGCTTGATGATGGCAATGGCTGGAATTCAGGTAATGCTAAACGTCACCTCTTTATAAGACCATATTTTTACTGTTGATGTACACGTCGTGTCTATGCAACACAAGTTGTAGTTGTAATCTTTCATCTGTAACATGATTTGGTAAGCTTTTATTTTTACTTCATGATTGTGCAACTGCTAAGTTGTTTGCAAATTTAAGGTTACGAGGCTTTTAGTCCTTCCAACTCTAGATATTGTATATTACATTACAACCATCTAATTTCATCCACCAAGTTTAAAGGTCTTGTATATTACATTACAACTCTAGTATACAAAGCTTTTAACCCTCTTCATGTCTGGGAAACCCCCTATGTGTATTATTTGCTTATATGTTCTTATATGTTCGGTCATATGTCTTAGTATATGATTTGGTTCAGAGTCAAATTGATTTGGGGTTAAGACAAATACATGTTGTAAATCCGAGTGTAGGTCTATAATATTTTTTTTTATCTCTTATCTTAAATTGCTTTGCTGGAAAACCATGTTGCATTGCTATTATAATTTCCATATCTCCCATAGGGTATAAATCATATTTTCAATTACTGATTCTATGCACCATTAATGTCTAATTAGTAATTGAGCATAACGGTCTAGCATGCGCGTTAGCGCGTGCCTCAGTGCTTGTAGTATGCAAAGCTTTTAACTCTCTTCATGGCTTGCAAACCCCCTATGTGTATTATTTGTTTACAGTATATGATTTGGTTCAGAGTCAAATTGATTTGGGGTTAAGGCAAAGACGTGTTGCAAGTCTGAGTGTAGGTCTATAATATATATATATATTTTTTTTTTTCTTATCTTAAATTGGTTTGCTGGAAAACCATGTTGCACTGCCATTATAATTTTCATCTCTCCCATAAGGTATAAATCATATTTTTAATTACTGATTTTATGCACCATTAATGTCTAATTAGTAATTGAGCATAACGGCCTAGCATGCGCGTTAGCGCATGCCTCAGTGCTCGTCCCTATTGAATTATTACCTTATTTTTCAAGACCTGAAGTTCTATTGCCTAATTCTATTTTTCACAATCGATGCATAGGAGGAGGTATATAAGGGAAATTACAATGCGGTAGAAGGAACTTTTAATAAATTAGTTCTACTGAGATAACCCAAAACAATGTTTAAAAAATGATGATTTGTCCATACTGGAGTGACCACTACTTGGGTACGATAAAGGGATGTTATCAAACAATTAGCATTCTTGACATTTATACGAGTACATTGGATTAAAAACACAATAATTTCTTATAAAACTACAAATTAAAGACTTTGGATCTTAAAAAATTACTTAATCCTCGCTTCACTGTTCAGATTTGCTTCATGCCCTCCAGAAGTTGAATTATGCTTTGGAATGATTCCATGGCCACCTCTTTTGGATTGTAGATAGGATAGGATACAAGGCGTTGATTAGCTACTTCATAATAGGTAGCCACAAATATTTCGATGAATTGTTGGCTATTGATATATAATTCCTCCACTTGAGAGTGAAGATTTTGGCATCTTGGAGCATTTGAGTGAGGCCTAGTTGGGTTTAGACATTGCAGCAACTGTGGTGCTTGAGTCACTGCTGAAGGGCATTGCTCCTTTGTAGTACTGCTGGAGATGGTCTAATGCTTAATTGGGTATTGGACTAAACTTCTTTGTACAATCCCTAACCCTAATATTTCTCAATTCCTTCCCTTTTATACTATCTCTCTTTTTCACACACACACTCCTTAATTGACAATGGGTAGTGGTGGAGGTGATTGGTCGAGTCTTCCTATCGCTCTCCTACATGAGATATTAGCATGGTTGGTAATATCACCATATGGCATAGTTGATTACGTTAGATTCGGCATTCGGCGCAGTTTGTTCATCTTGGAGATCAGCAGCCAGAGAGAAACCCCGACACCCACCTCCATTCACGCCTTTGCTAATGCCCTCCCAAGGTAATAGTCTCCAATCTAACGTTTGCATCTTAAGTTTCTTCTATAATAATAGCAAGAACTTTCGTGTAGTAGAGGGACAGAATTTTCACGGTGATCGTTGTTCTGGAACAAGCCATGGCTGGATGGTTATGAAGAATATGAATCATGGTGATATTTATTTAGTAAATCCACTTACAGAAATTCGACTCCCTCTTCCAACATTAGTGTATGAGGGGAAAACGGTTTTAATCTCGAAAGCTGTCTTATCATTGCATCCAACTTTGGACACCAAGAACTGCGTGGTTCTGGCAATTGTCAGACTTGACAGAGATTACAAATTAGCGTTTTGTAAGGTAGGTATCCACAAAGAATGGGCCATAATCAAAGATCAACAGCCTCGTCTTTATTATAAAGATATTACATATTGCAATGGGCAATTATACGCCTTAGGTATGGATGCAAATTGGTCCATCAGTAAGATTACTATTTAACCATGAAACCTTTATGGTAGAATTAGCTGGGGCGCTCTTGTTAGTAATGGGACCGCGCTATAACATTGGCATATCTCGAGCAAAGGAGTGCTAAGACTATAACTACACTCCAGTCTTAAGGACTACTACCACACTCTAATTACTACCGTGGCCCTCAGCGCCACACGCAACTAACTTACCTCAGAAGTACAATCACACACGAGGGTAAACACCCTCGGCTCACAATAATCTAACAGGGTTACCCAAACCTCAACCAGGCACAACCCCGAAGCTATCACAAGCTAAGCGAGATCGCCCACAACCAGATACCAGTCTAAAGCTCACAGCAACCAACCAGACTAATTAACCTAATAAATTAACTAGATACAGAAGAGGGGGGAATAGATGCAGAGGGGAGAGGAATATGCAGAAGGAAGATGAATCTAATTTCACCACAAATCAATTAGGAGAAGAGGAATTCAAATAAGAGGAGAAGAATATGATGAACTAGGATAATCCCATAATTATCCCAATGCAATTATATGTTATGATGATGATATGATGGAATGAGATAATCTTATGATTATCCCAAGTGTAGAAGATTCTAAATTAAACATAATACAGAAAAGGTTAAGGATTTTTATCAGATGAACCTACGAATTGGAGGTATGCAGAGATGCAATGATATGCTTGATGATGGTGATGATGATGATGATGATGCAGAATGATTTAGCGATGTCAACCCAAAGGGCTAGCCCCCAAGACTAAAGTGGGCTGACAACCGCTGAAAAAGGATTTACCTTACCGGATATTGTTGGATACAAGGGTACGATGTACTGCACTAGCTCGACCAGACTATGAGGATATTACATCAATCTATCAAATCCCACGGAGCCAACATCCGAACTATAAATACATTCTGAGGCATTTCAGCCACCAGGATAAGCCCTGTACCGGATCGCAAATACTGTCTCATACCATCCCACACTCCCGAATGGGTGACTAGATATAATAGTATCCATCCTGGACCCACCTTCTATTTTAACCCGATTGAGGAATCCTTGAACCTTTCGAGGGTCAGCCGATGCGGAGTTATTTATATATCCAATCGCAGTAAGATAAGGAGAGAATATATTATCTATGGATGTGAGCAAAAATCCTAAAGACTGAAACACAACTGCTATTAACACAGCCAGTACACAATAGGATAACCACCTGCCTGAGAGCGTGGCAACCAAAACTAACACAGATGCCCACCTGTGACTTAGTTGTACCATCTAAACCTAGATGAAACAGCAACTTAACCGTCACAACATCTAAACAACATCAGTCTCTAAGATTCCTCAAGCAATATGATTACCATCAAGTTCAACAGTACTCTAGCTGTCAACACAGACTAGTACCCATGGGGTGACCCACAAGTGTCCAACGAGTAGTCAACAATCCTCAATAACGGAACTGCCTCACAATCCTCCTAATAATGTACATAAGTCTCCAGCACGGATGTACAGGAACCGGATTCAACAGGAGGTTTCAACCGCATTCCAACATCTTGGGTGATATACAACTTCATAAACCACCTGGCTCAGCTGCGGACCTCACTGAGCCATGCTGTCTCGCTGCCTCCTAGATGACGGAAGGGAACATAGCCCTAATAGCCTCATCCCGGGGAAGGAAGGCTTACGAGTAAGCTCTATTAGCTCTAAGAATCATGAGGACAATAAGTGTCACAACACGATAAGCAAATAATCCTAAGGTAAACTATCAGAAGTTCAACATCCACGACCAACCACCACGGAAAAGCCGTCTGCTCACCACCAACAACTAACAGTCCAGGAGATACCACACTCCCACATGGAATCCAACATTCCAAACAACCATCAACCACAACGACAGTGCTCAAGAACCAGGCCTCGAGAACACAAAGTACACCTAGACTAGTCCTAAGACTAATCAAAACAATAACAGGCAAGGGGACGAGCTCTGAATCAAAGACCATGTCTTACTGAAGCTATGTCGCCCCAAGACTACCTGGAACCAAGTCCAGCAACCCAGACTAACCAAGGTGCTATACTATAAGGGATAATTATAGTCTGTAAACTATACTTTCTAATAAGAATAGCGACTAAACCACGTGCCATCCATGAGTCTCTACTAAAAGCCAAACCTAGTTACTAGTGCCCTGAAATAAGCTGGTCACCCTAATAACTAACCAACAATACTATACTCAATATATTATTTATATATATATATAGCGACGCTGAGGCGTCTTAACACACTGAGAAATGCCTTTGTTCTCAACCCCAACGAAGAAATGATTCACAATGACCATCTACAATGAAATCGGTCCAAGAGGAATCTCAGGAGTTATCGTCACATTGACGACAACTGAGAACAACTACCTATGACTAACCATAACCTACATGTTCTATCTAGTAGCTAAACTCATATTGTCGCAGGTTTTACTAACTTATCAAACCCTTAGGTACTCTCGCCTAAGGTATGCTAAACGGATAGCCCGTAAAAGTGCCCTAAACAATTAACCCATATAGTAACATAATCACGGTAATAAACATAATGAACTATGTGATACAATAACTCACAAATCAATATAAGGGTCTAGTTATTAAGGAAGATAAAACTCGCCTGGCAATAATCCAAGTCCTGCCGAAATCCAACTCAGAAAACCGAACCTAGGATCGACGACGAGGCAATCGGAACAACGAACAAGCTACCACAACCAATAACAACAACAAGTAAACAATCAATTCAAGAAAATGACATCAAACCCAAACCCAAACCCTAGAAATCAGACCTACGCCGAAATCGAGCGAAAAGAACGGAAAAGGAATCGGGAATCACTTACCGAGGATAGGAGCGAAGCTTGCGACGAAGCGGTCGAAGAGTCCTCGAGTGATGGGGAAGAGTGGGTTGAGAGTATGGAGGAGAGGGGAAAAGGTTTGGGAGAGAAGGGAGAGAGAGAGGAAAAAAAAAAAAAATAGGAGAAGAAGAAATGAAGCTAAAAAGGCTGAAATCGCGTCTCTGTTCGAACAGGAATTGATCCTGTTCGAACAGTACCAAGTGTATTCGAACAGAGAAGTGTTCTGTTCGAATACAAAGGACTCTATTCGAACAGAAAGAGTTCTGTTCGAATAGAACTGGTCCTGCCCCAAAAAAATAACCCCGGAGGCACCCCGGACACCCCGAAAACACCACGGGCCACCCCCACTACCACACAAACACTTCTACAAGTCCAACAAGGGTTTCTCAAGGTAGAAACACCACCTCCACCGCCTCACAGCCACCAAAACGCCTAAACCCCCAAAAATGAATCTTTTCCTCGGGAAACTTCGGAAACCTACCGGCCAATCCAACGGCTCACCGGAACCACCCCAAACTATAAACACACTAATAAAACATCACTACCAAACTTTCTAGGGGTTCCTAAGGTCAAAACACCACCTCCACAGCCTAATGGCCACCGGAACTTCTAAAACCCAGAAAAAAGAATCTAACGGCTATAAACTTATCCGAAAGGAATAAATGGATGCGGAATGGATAAAAAAGACTCGTGAGGAATAATATACAAATGTGTGACGTGTTGAAGTGTATACAAAAGCTTAACGGAAGACAGAAGAAATCTTTTATGAAGAAATGGACAGAAAGGAAGTAAATGGACAGAAAGGAATAAAAATGGACGGGAGGAATCTGACAAGCCAGATAGGAGGGGAAGCATCAAGGAAGCCCAAATCTATCCTAGGATTCCCTAAGATCACACCACACCACCACACAACAATATCACACAACCACCAAACCACAACGGGCACCCAAAACCAAAACACAACCCTTCCGCCCCGAAACCACCGAAACGAACAGAACTACCAAAAGGAATCTAATACAAACCTACCAAAAGAAATAATACGAATGCATAACGAATAACAATATATTAATAATAGTAACAATACTTAATAATAAACAAAAAGAATACCCTAAAATTCTGGGACATTACAGCTTTGCCCCTATTATAAGCACTACGCCACTACCTGTATCATACTGCTTATCTCCTTACAAGGTTGCGTCTGGGTAAGTTCCTCTCATTAAGATCGTTAGTAGACATCCTTGACAAAGAGGTTTTTTTTAAGCGAGCATTGACATATCGTAGTATTTTATATACACTAATTGCAGGAAATTTTATTAAAACCCACTGAAGACCAATCACTACAAAAAATGCCAAGTTTTGGAACAATTTTCTATGTCGTGATCTCTAATTATAATTTCAAAGTGCATTGCAAGTTATGATAGGGCGAGTTTTGAAAGATCCCAATTAGGGATACTCAAAACTCTAGAAAAGCCGAACTTGTCTTTCTTCTACAAATGAGGTCAGTACTAATCTTTCCTTATACTTTCGGTGGGCCTAGAAGTCATCATTGTTCTTTATAAACGTGCTGTCAGGATTTTCTTACCATGCCGCGGGACGTGGATGACAAAAAGATTTGTAAAGAGAGTGTTGCCTATTTTAAAATGATCACAGGGCCTCCTCCTTTTTTCAATTGAAGGAAATATATTAAGCGATGGAGTGTAAAGCAAAAAATTACAAAGTCAACAAGGTGTTGTGCCCCGTGAGGAATATTACAAATAAAAGGTTCTGAATGAGCTCCCCATGCTGCAAGAGCGGGAGCATCATTGTTACAAATTCTACTAATATACAACTAGTATACCGGGTGCCAATGGGACCGACCACGAAATTTTTATATGCAATCTCTCTATATATATTTTTTAATTTTCATACAATTATAAAAATAAATAAAAATCAAAGTTCAGCATATCAATAACTTCAGTAGAGAACATGCTTCAAACAACATCCATCTTAAACTATAATATGTGCGTTCCTGCTTTTGGATGCTCCCTGGAATTGTACGATCAACAATCTGGAAAATAAAAACCAGAACATTAAGAATTTTTTTTATGAAACTTTAAAACATGTAAAAGAAACATTTTAAGATAATGTGCTTTGTTTGAAAATTAAACACACCTGGTTGCTGAAGAGCTATTAATCTTAAGCGTCTTTCATCGAGTAGTCGTAGTCCGAGGCCTGCGCACTTACCAATCTTTTGTAGTCTCTCAAAGGTGAACATAGGGTTACAAGCTAGATCACATAATTTTCTTGTGCGTGATAATGCTACAAACGACAAACCCAGGCTTTCCCTATCACCGATATCAACAATACCTCCATTTAATGTAAGACCTTAACTATTATGTATTGTTATTGCCCAACATATAAGTAGAGGTACATGAGTTCGTTGACACAGGGTACCAGAAGATGTTTTTGTTGGGTTACAGCTCAAAAATAGACGAAATCGTTCGAACAAGACTTAAAGTCGTTCGAACAAAAAAGCTTGTTTATAGGTTGGAAACTTGGTTCCGTTGAAGTCGTTCGAACGAAAACTGCGTAGGCTATTTTGTAAGTTTGTTTTGGAGGCGATGGTTTGTCTCGTGATGCGTGCTTTGCTGATGACCTAATGGAGAGTCTATAAAAGTTAGGTCTTTGTTAGACTAAGATTATAATATTGAGTTTAAAGCCTCTAAGAGAGAAATATCTAGAGAGAGAAAAGGGAAAAATCTAGGGTTTTACTTTGGATAGATTTTTTGAGTTTTCTTTCAAGGGTTTCTTGTTGGGGATTATCTGTAAGGTTAGAGGTGAGGTTGAGTGATCTCTAGAACTTCTTGTAACCCTAATTTGATAATAGATTCGCCGTGCTTGTCGGGGGTGGTTTTGATCCTTTTGAGTTTCTACCTAAATTTAAACATTGTATATTTGTTTATTGCTTTGATTGAATTCTCTGTGCTTAGAGTTAGATCTTCAGTTCTTTGCTTAATCATATCGTGCTTCCGCGTTGCGATTTGCCCCCTTTGTTTCCTAACAGTTTTCCAATTTACAGTCTGCGGAGGAATAGGAATTACATTTGAACCTTCGTGAAATCAAGTATTACGATAGCTATCAAAGTCTACCATGACAGCAAACGGTAAATCGCTTGGTGGTTTTAAAGAAGACTAGTAGACAATTTCCACAACTATACCCATTGCACCATTTACAACTCCATTTTGTGTTGCTAGGTTAGACTGTAATATAACACACAAACACTAATAGATAGATACAAATTATTTTCAAGGCCCTTAGCATCGTCCGAAGAAGCAATAGATGTTATATCACAATTATTTGTTGAAAGAATTCTTGCTATTGGCTTTCCATGTTCAATCAAATGGTCCCCATTGTGATCATTTGCTGTTATTTCTGCTGGAAATAAAAGAAGAGTATGTTTAAAGTTTTCCTTCTCTTCAGTGCATAGGAACGACCAATCTCGGGTATGAAACAATTCCCAATCTTCCATAGTGGAAGTCCCATCACTTAGTCTTCCTAATGCATCTCTAAAACGTGCTTGATTATCGCCAGATTACCTCAAAATATGTGACAAATGAACACATTTCTCAAAACTAGTATATGCAATTGACCTGCACTGCTGCATATGATTCCCATTTTTCACATATAAAGGGCTAACGAACACTGAAGGCAATTGACGCATATCACCTACCAATAAAACTGATACATATCCAAAGGGTTCATCAATAGCAAATATATCTTGGTAACGGAGGTCTATATTTGCAAGCATCGATCATCCAAGCATGTTATACTCATCAATTACTAGTAATTTGGTATCCTTGAAGTCTAATTGCATTCGATGACATTGTTCATCGATAATATGCTTATAAGGTTGGAATGGCCTTCGTTTAACCGCAATTGAAATTTCATGGTAGATGGTAGCTCCTCCAATATTGAAAGAAGCAACTCTAATTGGAGCCATAATACGAACTGATTTGTTAGTTCCAAAATGTAGAATAATTGAACGGATAACACTAATTACAGTTAATATACCCATCCCTGCGCCTACACATTCAATCATTCGAATGGTCTTTCGACCTTGAATTTCATTTTGTACTAAATCACGTGCCAATCGTTGCTCAACTGACATTTGTTCCAAAGGAACAATAAGAGGATTGTTTAACATTTTATCAGCCAATTCACAATTTATGGGCAAATTATTATAGATTAACTTTCTTTCTACATCAATATTTGGATATCGATCTAGTCCTTCTCTCCAATTGTGCAAGGTATCAAAATCTCTTAAAGCCAATTTTATTTATGTTTCCTAGAAAAAAAGTGAACCCATTACTGCGGCCATTATCCATTCTTCATGTTAATTTTCTACCATTGCAAGATCAATGTTAGGTTCATCCTCGAGATCATCCTTAATTGAATTAAGAAGTGTCGGAGCTTGTGCTAACTGTGGGTTTCTATACCGTTCTTCCCAAGTTCCAAAATTGCCTTTTGCCTCTTGAATACTTATGTAATGGTGCTTAAGTACTACCTCTTGTCTACAAAATGTTTCCCATTTTTTAGCATTATGAGGAATATCACCCTGAAGAGATGGATATATTTTTACAACTACTTCCACCCGAGGTGTGACCCAAGTACCACGGTTGTAATGGTGTCTCTTGGCCATGTCAAGCAGTAAAAGTTCATCATATTCACTTGGTCAATTCATATACCTTAGTATAAAGTTTGGGTCTGCTCCACTGGAATCTTCATTATCATTAGATTGTCTTCGTCTAATTGTGGTAGACAACAAGCTTTTTTCAATCATAGCTAAAACTACTATCTTTCTTGATGAACTCTCAAGAGGGTAACTCATCAATAAATGACAAACCTCTTGTGCTGATATGTCTCTTTCAGATACAGTTTTCATCAACAACCTCTTGATTGCAGATGAAGCAGCTTGACATGGGCGACGAATATCCTCGACTATTTCTCGTAGAGTATCCGTAAAGTTCTTTGAAGCCGGTTCTGATTTAGCCGCGTATTTTCCAATATAATTCATAATGGCTTACATAGAAAGTATAGGGGACCAATCAATATTAGCACGCCATACTTGTAAGACCTTTCGATTATATGAGCATACCAAATGATCATTTCTACATCCTACGAAGTAGAACATATTACTGTTAGGAGGTTCTATTAGGGTGAACGTGCGGAATACATCCCCCGTGCACAATTTGGTTTTATCCGTTATCCCCATGGTATACAAATAACCAACCAAAAAATTAGAAACACAATTAACATGCACAAAAAACATAATATTTACCGGAGGTTTACCCTAAGGCTACTCCCCACCACTAAGTTAGAAATCTACTATGTATCCAAGTTCAATTACAAGCCCTCAAAAGATTTCAACTAACATGGAATTCTCTAATCTTATAATACCCTCACATAGATTTACAAGAGAAGAAGAAAACAAGAGATCCATTAAGAACCCAAAGATTACCTCAGCAAAGACCATGTAGCTTTCCTTCTTCTTGAAACCCTTCAATCTTCTCTCTTCATTGATTTCTTATCTTAACAACCAAGAAGTACATCCCCTCCCACCATCAAATCCCAAGAGAACACCTTCCACCTTCTTCCTTGTAAAGACCAACTTTTTACAAAGTCTATCATAGAGGCTACATCTCTTCTAAATTTTAAGTTTTTCACACAGAGGCTTTGAACTCACACTCTATATTTATAGACTCTCTATTAGGTTATCAGCGAAGTACGCATCATGAGAGAAACTATCGCCTCCAAAATGAACTTGCAAAATAGCCTACATAGTTTTCGTTCGAACAACTTCAGTCTCGTTCGAACGATTTCGACAGAACCAAGATTCCAAACTATAAACAAGCCTTTTTGTTGGAACGACTTTATGTATCGTTCGAACGACTTCTTCTATTTTTGAGCCGTAACCCAACATGTTCCTTAACAATTTGGGACATTGGAAGCACATCGAACGAATATCTGAAATTACAAACCAATTGTTTGGCTATTTTATGAAGACGCTGACAATAAGATCAATATCTTAAGTTTGCATAACCCAATTGATCAAATTTGAATAATCATCATCGTCGAGGTCCATATTAACTGCAGGAGGGAAGGTTTTGTGCACAAGGATGTTCATCTGTCGCCACTAAATCGTTGAGATTAGGGTTCATAGTACAGACAAGACGATCAAAGTAGTTGATTATTATCGCATCATTGGCTGAGTTTGTACCAATGCCATTTACTTCAGGTTCATCTGCCAACCAAAGAATCCATGCACATGACCACTTCCACAATTTTTCCATTCATACCAAAACCAATGATCTTTCGCAGGGAGTTCATTTCTAAGAAAATATTTCAAGAAAAGATTTATTCTTGTTTGAAAGAACCATGAAGCCATTAATGAATTTTCATTTAGCAATTGAGCTTTTGTTTTTTTATCGGCAGCATTCATGTTTTGTAACTTATTAGTTGGGTCCAAAATTTACATTAATTCCGACCATTGCATGTCAGTTACACTCAGTATACCAAATATTGTTGGTGCGCCCAACTGTTGTTCCATGGCGGTAAACTCTTTTATCCTTGTGAACCAGTATGCACAACTTTCACGGATACTGTTAGCATAATAAGAAATGCGATGCACCAATTACCTATTACCAGAAGATAATAACCCTTTAATGTCTTGTATCGATAATTGTCCATCTTTTGAATTCTTTTATATGCAGATGTCACCTAGCGCAAGAGCACGCCATCTCGAAATTGAGTTTCAAGCAAAATAGAAAAATCGGGAATCTTTGGCAAATCGGCCATCACTATATTTCATTAAATATTTAAAGTATTCACTTGGATTAGCATTCTTTGGTCGCGCTTGTCTTAAGTCTACCGTTCCATAAGGAAATATGGCTAGAAACACCATTACAATATATCCAGGAGTAGAGAACTCATCGATTGCATTGGTTGCAAATGGCATATGAGCCGTTGTCTCATCATTCTTTATGGCTCGGAGCGCATTTGTTATGCATGCATGTTGATTAGGTTAAATGGCATTTACAACAGTTCTCGTTGCCTCAAATTCATCAATTTGAAAATCTTCCATTTCAACTCAGGTCCCTCAAAATTATTTTGAGGAAGTGAAATAGAAGAACTTGTATTATGATCACATGGTAGTGTAGCTTGAATATGTGGGAGGTTCTCAGGTACGCCATCCTCTGGTAATTATTGTAGGGATTTTCTATTGATATGAATATCAACATAGTAAATGTGATTTTTCTTTAGTCAAATAAAAGCTTGACATACATACTCTCGTCGTACTCAAAACTCTTTCCTTCTATGGGTTCCAACTCTATTCACAATCAAGATGGCTGATAAATCAGAAGGTTTATAGGGGAGAGATGTTACAATCGTATTCACATCTTGCGCAAAATTGATGACATATGTACGCTATTTATACAGTTGCCCTTTGACACGATAAACGGATATCATTGGATGGATTTGAGCAATAAGAATATGTTCGAGATTGGTTAAAAATGATAGTTCTTTGGGAACACTCTGAAGATTCATAAAGTTAGCAGTACTAAACTTCGGAGGTAGACCTGAGGCT
This sequence comes from Kingdonia uniflora, assembly GCA_014058105.1. Classification (NCBI taxonomy): domain Eukaryota; kingdom Viridiplantae; phylum Streptophyta; class Magnoliopsida; order Ranunculales; family Circaeasteraceae; genus Kingdonia; species Kingdonia uniflora. The sequence continues at coordinate 349,209 of JACGCM010000362.1, read as the reverse complement.
GGTTTATCATCGGAGCATAGAGTGCAAGAAGAAGATTTTATCTTAACATCGGAGAATAATCGATGGCAATCTAGACAATCGATCCATTTCATTTCTTGGCATGATTTTCTAAAAAGTTTACTACTTAGCATCCCTAAAGGTGGTAAAGTTGGCACTCGATCGATAATGAGATTCAAATTTTCGCCAGTCTCCAAAACACTTGTTTGTACAGTTGGAACTTGATTTTTAATGTTGTTTGAACTTTTGCCAATCTCATAAATACTTGGCCCTCCATGTAAGTAGTTGTCCATTGATTGCTCGTAAGTGTTATGGGTTCATTGATAAAGATTAGCTCTTCTGTGAGCATTATGTTATGCCAGTCTAGTCATTCGATTTTCCTCAGTATCATCTTCACGAGCCTGTCTTTTAAGTACTGAGTTTTAGGTTTGTTCAGCCGTAACATCCGAGATGCTTTTCTTCAAGAAAACTCACTTTAGTTTTGTTGTCGTCTTTCCCCATCACTTTCTCGTGCTCGATGAGCTCATTGCAAATCCGAAGAAGTGGAAGGCATAATTAAGATGAAGTAGATAAAGAATTGTGAATGTTGTAAATTTTTAATGGCCAGTATGTTTGCGTGCCTGCTAAAACGTAATTATGGAGTTATTGGTATTTTCGGCTAGATAAAATATATTGTATACAAAATTTTAGTACTAAATGCAATATACTTTGAAGCCCAAAACATAAATCCAGGTCAGAAAGTGTTATGGTTGTGTCTTTAATAATGGGCTATTTTAATATAGTTTGGACTATATAAGAGTACTTTTTTATACTTATTTGGGTACATAAATCCTAACTAAGATTTCTACAGGTGGTGTGCAAGCTGCAACGTGTCATCTATATTACAAAAGTTAAAAAGCACATCAAGTGAAAACTGAAGAACTTAAGCTGAAAAACAAAAACAGAGCTATACAAAAGTTTCAAAAGTGTTGTGAGAGAGAAAAATATAGATGAGAAACAAAGAATTAATTTTCATAGGGGTGAAAAATCTAGAACTTCTCAAAAACTAAATCAACCATCAACCATCAATCTCTACTAAATTAAAGTAGATATGCTAAAAGGGGAAAGAGTAGATTGGGTTACCTCTAGCAAGTTCAATCATTAATTCTTCATTGTTCTCAACCAATCGTGAACATCTCTTTTCTCCACCGTTTATGTGAACTTTTAGCAACTAAATCGAATCGCAATAACTTATCCTCTAGTGTAAATTTTCTAATGCAGAGGCAAGCTGGTCCTTTGGATAAGGGTTTCAACAACACTAATGACAATGGGGATTTGAAGATTGCTGTAGAGTTTTTTTTCATAGGATATGGGGTGGAGTAAGAGACCCTTTTTTATTTTGGGTTCTTGAGTGAAAAGAAAAGAGAATGAGAAAGAGAAAGATGATAAAGTTTTTCTCCTTGGGATATGGGGTGGAGTAAGAGACCCTTTTTATCCTAGGTTCTTGAGTGAAGAGAGAAGATAGAGAGAAAGGATGATAAATAGAGTTTAAATAGATAGAACTACTATAGAGCTTTGAGTATAAAGGGTAAGTTGTTCAATTGCATATACAAGTTTTTAGCCTACAATTTTGGTTTGTTTAGGTTTAAGTTCCTACAATTTTGGCGATGGTTGAATTCCTAAGATCATGCGATAGGTAAAGGGAAAAACTGGAAATAAAAAAACTTTAGTCGAACTACCACTTAATTACTTCGTAACCACCAAACACAATTTCTATCCCATATCGTTTGTAAGTGACCTCCCTATGGTCGGTCAGACTAAGCGTTCGCCAAGAGAGGTCAACTATTTTTTACTCAAAAGCCTTCACAAGATGCTGGCAATCTGATAACATTATAACATTTTAAACACCTAGTTCCAAAGTTATTCGTATCTCTGTAATGATAGTTGTTGCCTCTACTTCTTCTGCGTCGATTGCTTTGAAAGAGTCATAACCTGCACATAAAATTGTAGAATTGGATTTAATGACAAATCTAGATTTGCTGAACATATAGTTGGGGACCAGGAGGCATCCACATTAGCAATGTTCCACCCCTTTTTAGGTGTTGGGAATATAGAAACAAGGGGTTTGGGGGTATCAATATTAGAACATGAGGTAAATAAGGTAACCTTTGGCAATATGGAGGCCAGATCAGAGGAGAAAGCAATCAAAAATGGAAGAGGAGAATGCTTAAATCCAATTTTATGTACTTGATTCTTTAGAATGAAAGCAAGGTTCAGAGAATAGAGTAGATTGTAGGAAGCTAAGTTCCCCAAGCTTGGTAGACGAAAATAGAAAGAACCTAACTTAAGTCTTGACGAAGGAAGGAAAGGCGTTAAGACCAACGACCCTTGACTACTGTACTTGATCTTTGATGAGTTTGGCTTTTACTCGACGCATTGACGTGGAGGCTACTTCGTCGAACCAATTTGCTCACTTAAGCGGTAGCGAGGGTCCCTCTGAAGAACGAAGTTAACCTCTTCCAAGGGATTGGGTTTTTATTTTGGTTTTTTTTTTCTAGTTTAAGACAAGGTCATTTTTACTATTTCACATCGTAAACGGGATGAGACTAGTTTTACTACATAGCGATAATGTCTATTCCATAATAACTTTTATTAGCCAACATGTACATCACATTTTTAAGGGAGTCATAATAAGGCCAAACAGTGTTATTTAGAGAAAAGTCAAAAACATACCAAATCTCTTAAATGTTCTTATAATAGAAGATCACGCATGTAGTAGACTCGTCTTCTTCTTCTCATATGAGGCAGACATAATCCCTAATATTTCCTCCATACCAAAGATTCATCTTTTTAGGGAGGCCTTCCTGCACTGCTCTCCACATGAAATATTAGACCCTGAAAGGCATTTAAGTTTACAAATAAAAGTCTAAGTGTTTTCTATATAGGCATTGGCGTTCTCAGTCATCTTAGGGGCCAAACTTTCTTTAACAGAAGCTTAATAAACTAATTTTATTGTGAAAATGCCATTTTTTTCATTCCCTATATAAGAGTGTCCTTAAAGAAATTGTTACTAAGGCAGATTAGAAAAATATGTTCAGTAATAAAGTTTAAGAAAATATAAAATATAAGTTCTACCTTTCATGAATGTGAAATAGGAAAAATGAGATCTGTCACTTTAGTAATAGCCCAATTATTTGGGACAGGGCCTACCGGTTTTCTAAAAGGGATGTCAGGGATCTAAGGCCCCAACCAAAAATCCCCTTCTTTACCATTCTCAAAGTACCAGCAAATATGGGGCCAAATTCTATCTCTTGCTTATATAATAGCTTTCAAAATCAAAGAATTTGATTGTTTTATGGAAACCTTCATTAGGGATTCTTTGTTAGCATATGATGCACTGGAATTTCATGCTCAATCAATTCCCACTACGACTGTAATATCTCATCAAACCATGCTGGGTATCGATGTCGGTTCTTCGGTTTGTGAATGGGGGATTTTGGTGCTTTGTTGGAGCTCTCGTTGGAGATCATTTTGACAGGAGAAGAAAATTCAAGTGGGGATACTATGACTTCGGGATTTTCATCCCCTACTTGAGTTAGTTATATCTGGATCTACATGTCAGCTTGCCTTCCCAAGATCTCCTTAGCTACCCTTCTAAGGGGATACTACTCACAATTTCCCTAAGTCGAGACCCTCCTTAATTAGGATAGAGTCCAAACCTTCCTTTTTAGGGGAAAGGCCTTACTCTCAGTAGTTGGTATAGATAAAATATATTAACTCAGTCCTAAGCTTATTAGGCTCCAGGACCTTATTGTACCCTAGTGAGTGCGGTTAGAGTTCTGCCACTTTTAAGGCTTGGACCCTTCTTACCACTCACCTGGGTCCTCGAATGTGATCCTACTATGTGCCAACTAAATGAGCTAGGAAATGGCTGGTCTGCAGAGGGCAACACACCTGCATCTAATCTCTACCTCAAAAGAGGTTTATGCCCAACTAATCCTCCAGGTGTACCCTCTATGAGAGGCTTACTCATATCCTTCATTAGCCCTTAGAAGGGAGCTAAGAATATGGGCAATTCCCAATTAAGAGTACTAATTAACCCTCCCAGTCCCTCGCTAAGACCTCTGAGGAGGAAATTTTTTATGTCTCCAGGTATACCCTCTCATAGAGAAGCATACTTCTAGGCCCCTAGGGTCTTAAGGAAGAACATTATGAATAGAGACTCAATTAAAAGTACTAACCCTCTTAGACTATCCCTCATATCTTTAAGGGAGAGGCCCGCATGCGATCCAATAACTAGACTTAGCTAATGGCTACTCAGGTAGGCTAGCTTTCTCTCAAGTCACTGCTAAGGAGTTTAATTGGCCATGCATGGGTTTATGCCCAAGAAAGTCTAAATTAAAAGATACTTAGCTCTCTCTGAATTTTATTCCTAAGTGAGATAATTATTATATTTGAGGAGAGGTTTCCATTATAGCTGAAGAAACCAATACCTTTTTATAACATATACTATGTGGGACTAAACAAAATAGAGTTTTTCTTCTTTTTCTTTTGTATTTGACATACAAAGAGTATAAGAGTAATTCCTTCAAAACTTAGGGACCAAGCAAAGACTGTAGACCCGCGAACGCCGATCTTCCAAGGCTTGATGGACCGCAATGGGGGTCTGGGGATGCCTATCTTTTTTTGCAAAATTTTAGTAGTATATAGCAAATTGAAAGATTACAAAAGGAGGGAGAACCAATATGCCACACACTAGTACATGTCACTAGTGCATATGCAGTAGGAGCAAAAACCTAATCAATAAATAAATAATAAATAGTAAAATAGCCAAAATTGCTAAAGTAGGTAAAGGGTTTGTCTCAGCGCCAGTTCGTTCGAACGACTCCTATCCCGTTTGAACAACTTGATGAATATTGCTTGCAAAAACGCCTCAGCGTGAAATGTCATACTAGGTATTTAGATTGTTCGAACGACTACCTATGTCATTCGAACGACTTGAAGATTTTTACCTTCAAAATGCCTCAATATGAATTGGCCTTTTGGGGTTAGCATTTCGTTCAAGCGACTTCTATTTTCGTTCGAACGACATGAAGATTTGATTAGTTCGTTCAAACGACTTCCAGTGCCATTTGAACGACTTGATGTTTTTCCTAGAAAAAGCCTCAGCGTGAAAATCTAAAGTATTCCATGTCTGGGTTCTCTATTTTTGTGAGGAATGTTGGCCTTCCTGGACACCATTCTTAAAATGGCTCTACGTTTGCTGAACCTCGTTTATTCGCTAAAATATTTGCTTCTCTCCATACTTGAGATATTCTGAAGGAGTCTAGTTTCTGTTTGATTCTTCTCCATTCATTGACCATCGTCAATGGAAGTGTATCTATCCTGAATACTTGAACCGTGGCTTGAGAGTCTGAGACCATCCACAATTGTTTCCATCCTTTCTCTATTACTTTCGTAGCTCCTTAGATAATGGCTTGTATCTCTGTGACATAGTTGTTGGTGTTGTCTATTACTTTGCTAAACTTACCCAGTACCTCCTCTTCCATATTCCTGCATACTATCCCAATACTCGCTGGTCCCGGGTTGCCCAAAGCTGATCCATCATAGCACGCATTTTTCTCCCCTGGTTTCGGTAGTTCCCACCACCAACTTCTTATCATTATTATGTTTCGGTGTATGCACTGGATGTTCAAGGCCTTGATAATTTATAGGTCAGTTCCGTTGTTGTACATGGCATTTTTGGATAGTTGGGATGTGTCCGTGATGCTTCTCAGGATATCTTGTTTCAGTTATTGGTTGGTTGTTCTCCGCTCATCGTATCTAAGGCTGTTACACTTTTATCATAGTCCATTGCAAGTTGTGAATGTTGCAGAGACCCACAAATTCTTAACATATGAGCTTGCATGTCTGTTTTTGGCAAGGACTGTTTGATAATGGTCATAATCAACTCAAAAAAATTGTGGGCGAAACCAACAACTTGGAGAGCTACCGTTTGAAATCCCCAACTTATTGTATCATATGCTTACGTTATATCCAGCTTGAGTCCCACGTTGCGCCCTTTTTCTCTTGCTCTTCATCTTGTTGACAAGCTCAGATACCATCCAGATATTGTTGTGAATGCTCCTACTCTTGATTAAAGCACTTTGCGCCTGAGACACCACTCATTCTGCTATTGGTGATGGTCTAGTAGTCAGTATTTTTGTGATTATTTTTACTACAAATTTTCTCTGCCATATCGGTCTATAGTCAGTCACCTTCTCAGGTTTCTTGATTTTGCGTATGAGTACTATGATATTGGAGTTGAAGTTGGCCGGAAGCTGTTATGCTGTGAAAGAATTGGGTGTTGTGGTCGCCTTCTATGAGCCACTTTATTTGAGATTTTTGGCGCCATTGCATCTCCTCTCTCTTTTCAATATGAGATATTTGTGTAGCCTTTAAAATAATGTCCTGGTCGATTATATCACTTTTCCAGTTAGTTTCCTGATTGAGCTGTACTTGTAGCAGGTCTTCCTTCAAAACTTTTTTGCTCTCTCACGTCGTGTCCGGTCCTGTTCATTTCCACTGCTTGATATCGTTCTTTAATGTCTGGAGTTTGAGCATTAGGAAAAATAGAGATGTTGCTTCTAGTTTATTGCTCCAACTATTGCGAACCACATCCCCAAAGTCTACATATGTGTTCCAAGCTTGAAGGTATCTAAAGGGTATGTTACAAGGTTTTGGGACGGCTTGACAATCACCAAAAATGAGAGAGTAGTCAGACACTGTTCGTGGAATTTTTTTTATTCTCCATCCCTGATATCTATCTGACCAAAGTGGGTTGTGCAAGCATCTGTCCAGACAGCTCAGTGTTCTGTTGACTCCTTTTTGTGCGTTACTCCATGCATAGCTTATCCCATAGTGTTGCTCTCTGTAAGATTAGTCCTGTCGATGAAATCCTAAAAGTCTTGCATGGCTCTTAATAGTGGTTGTCTTCTGCCCCTCCTCTCCTCGGTCCTGAGAACGCAATTGAAGTCTCCTATGAAAATCTACATCATATTGATACTACTAGCGAATGTTGTTAGTTCATTCTAGAGCATTATTCTATGTACATTATATCCAGTTGTAGTTCCTCCACTTTTTTTTTCCAGGTAGGCTTGAGTTTTGCAATTACCCACTCTTCTTGTATTTCAGAAGATCACTTTCATTGTCTATTAGTGGATCTGGTGACCCAAGGGTTCAACATGTATACCTTCCCTCCTTTATAGACCTGATTTGGCCCAAGCTTCCTTGCAATAGTTTGTTCCTTTTCTTCAATTTCATCTACCCAGCATGCCGGGTTAAGCATTTGTCTGATTTCTTTGAAGTCTACCTCTTTTTGACTAATTGTTTCCTCATTTTCCTCCCTTGTTTCTATAATGTTCTGCACATCTGGAGAGTTCTCTGTGTCTGGGTACGTGTCGGCCTTGCTTTCTGTGTCTGTAATATGACTTAAGTCATCACCTTCATTTCTATTATCTTCCATTTGTTCAGAATTGTCTCCTACTAAGGCCTCGAATGTGTTACTCCTAGAGATTTCTGCCTCTTTTTGTTGTGAGCTGTTGTTCGTGTTCCCCTTTGTTACGGACCATATTTCTTAATGTTCGATTCTTTCTTCTTGCACGAACTACCTCATTGCTTTTGTCATCCCTGGGAAGTAGATAATCGGGGAAATGCTACTGGTGGAGGGAGTAGGGGTTTCTTAAAAATAAGTGTACTTGTTGGGTGGTTGCGGTTGTGGTTTGGCTTTATCCTTGCTAGTTTCCTTCGTACCTTCTTGAATGTGAAACGCCTTGTCATTTATGTTATTCTGCCCCCCCCCCCTTTTCTTGAGCTCTTCTTTGTATTCTTGCTCGGTTCAATGTCATTCTATCTGCAGGCCTTTTGTACTATCTTGCATTCTACAATAATATGCCCAACATTGTTGTAATGTTTGCAGTATTTAGGGACTCTGTGTAGCAGTATCTCCTATTTTAACATTCGCCCTTCTATGTCTAGAAGAATGTGATCGGGGATTGGTTTAGACATATTAATGTCTACTTCTTTGAGCAAGCTTTATTTGGGCTTCTTTTATATGTAGGAATTGGATAAGATTTGGCCCTGCCGTCCTAGAACATGCAAAATGTATATGATCCTTCTTTGGAAGACTGGGAATTATATGAACTACTAGAACTTGTCTCTGATACTTTGTGCAGCTTCAGGTAGTGCTTTAGCAGTGTTCTGGCTCCTCAGATTGCGTATAGAATAATGAATGCATATAGAAGGGTTTTTAATCTTGTTTTGGACCAAGATCTTTTAGGAGGGGTCTAGATTAAAAAAACAAAAAACACGGGTCTTAATCACACTTATTAGCAACTAAGGATGGCCAAAATAACTTCTTTTAGGTGCCCCAAAATGAAAGAGTTTAGCACTTATCAGTATACTTCTTCCTTAAGTTTTTAGGCCAAAGCCTATCAGGTTTTTTCATGATCTAATAACTTTTTATTGATAAGAAGTACCTGATAATGGAAAATGAGGCATCTGGTGCCTGAGCAACATTATTTCTTAGGCTTGCAAATATGCTTCCAACTACTAATATGAGCTTTGATTTTTCCCTCCTCAATAATAACCCCAAAGAAATCTAGCATTGAGAGAATCGAGCTTGTTACAAATATTAGCATGGAAAGGGAAGACAAATATAAGGTACAGAGGAATTGCTGAGTTAACAACTTTAATGAGAGTTAGCATGCCTACTTGAGATAGACTCTAGGCTTTCAAACCTCAGTACGGTTAGCAACCATGGTAATGATCATTTGAAAATCTAAATTTTTGGCTCTATTGAACTTAAGCAGGGCTCCCAAGTATTATTCTCCAACGGCGTCGTTCTTGTTAATGTGGAAAAGTATTTGAATCATTTGGTGATGGTTATGGTGGCAATTTTTACTGAACATAAAAAAGGACTTATTAAGATTGACTACATGACCAGGGCTATTTTTAATCGTGTCTAAGACATCTTTGAGAGTTCCATCTTCCTTTAGGTTTGTTCAACAGAAATGAAGCTATCGTCGGCCAAGAGAAGATGGATAATGGGGGGTCCAACTTCTAGAAAATTTAATACGATGGAGGTTATTTTTTTTTCTTCTCTGAAAAATCTAGGATAGAACCTCAGAGTAGATAATAAAGTGAAAGGGAAATAGCGGTCCCCTTGTCTGATGCCCCTTTCAGGTTTAAAAAATTCATATGGGGAGCTATACAGATTGAAAGTGAAGGTCGTGGTGGAGACACATTCCTTAATAAGATTATACCATTTCTCACTAAACCCCAGTAGCTTTATAGTGTTAGAAAGAAAACCTCATTCAACCCTATCAATGGCTTTGCTAAGGTCTTGCTTAATAGCCCGAGGTACCTTTTTCCTTTTCAAGCTACAGCGACTCATCTTTCATTGATTCTTTATGTTTTGAACAAGTTGACGAGGAGATGAAGAACAATATGGAAACAATATATGGATGTGTAACACCTCGGCTGAGCGGGTATTGGAAAGGCACCTAGCCCATTAACGGTGATGGTAGTACCAATGGTTTAGTCCCACATTGTTTAAGATCCTTCCAGGTGTATGGTCCTTAAGTTAAGATTTCACTATACATGTTACCGAGGCCTCTTCTTATGAAGAAAAATCTCATACTGCAGGAGATCCGTAGTGGTTAAGTGGGAACAATATCGGTAACCGTAGAGTGGGGTTGTGACAAAATGGTATTCAGAGCCGGGGACGGCTCGATCTTAAAGGTGGGGAGACTGTAACACCCCGCCTGAGCTGGTATTGGAAAGGCGCCTAGCCCATGAGCGGTGACGGCAGCACCAATAGTTTAGTCCCACATCGCTTAAGATCCTGCCAGGTGTATGGTCCTTAAGTTAAGATTTTACTCTACATGTCACCGAGGACTTTTTTTAGGAATAAAAACCCTACATTGCAGGAGATCCGCAGTGGTTAAGTGGGGACAATATCGGTGCTCATAGAGTAGGGTCGTGATAGGATGATATTACTCTTGTCTAAGATATGTCAAAGTTCATGGCCTTCTGTTCACCTCCCTCTTCTTCAAGAAATGTTAGAGCATTGTGGGAAGCAACTTTTATAATGGTTTAAAAACAGTTCTTCAATTCAAGGGCCAATCATGTCTTCAATGATAATAACTTTCGTCTTCACCAACCTGCTGCCAATACCTCAAGAGCTTATGTGCCTTCTCTGAACTAGGCCCAAATTCATGGAGCTTTCCCTAAAGTTAGCTAGGGATAAAACCAAACTGTCTCTTACTCCGCATACCTTAGATGAGTGCAAGTTGTGAGCAAAAATCAATTCTATTGACTCTATAGATACGAGCAGTTACGCATGCGCATACACGCGTGCAAACGCGTTATTATTGAGATTAAGAAAGGGTTTTGTAATTTTTTTGAATTATAAACTTAATGAATTACACAAATCTCTTTAAAATAAGAATACAAATCATTTTATAATTTATAATCTATCCACATATTGTTTAAATTTTTATAATCTCATAAAATTTGGATAATCATCTTGCATTATAATATTGGGTTATCTACTGAAGTAATAAAGACATTTTTGAAACCCGTTTGAATGCAGTGGGCCTTTTTGGGGTCTTTTAGTATATTGGTCCAAACTGTAGCCTAATTAAATATTGAAAGGCCTATTTCAACAAAGGAATCTAATGGTTGCATTGTAAAACTTTGATGTAGAACTTGGGAATGGTTTTGAGTAGGCTCCCAAGACATTGATCTCCACAACAATATTTTTTATTTATTAAGTCTCTTCACATTTCTTCTTCCTCATCAAAGAAGAAGACTTCTTATTTGATGTTTCTAGAGTTAAGAGTAAGTTTTTGTTCATTTTTATCTTTTCTTTTTATTTATTTATTTGTCATTGTCTATTGATTAACAAATGTATCAATAGTTGTTGTTTTAGGTAATTATGGAGTTACCTGGGGATGATTCTAGTGAGTTCAAGTGTGCGTCGAATATTTATTTGTTTATTGTCATCGAAGAAAGTTATTGATTTTAGATCGGAAGGTGCGTAAGAAACATATAAATCCAGGATAAAATGATGATTTTCAACTATGGTTAGAAACGTCCAAGAAATCCGTTAGCGAGGAGGAGAGTTGTTGTTTATATTTGATAAAATGAGTGAGGTGCACTATTTATGCAAACTCAAATGTTGTCATATATTTCATATTCGATGTATTTACAATGCGATGATTGTGGAAAAAGGCAAGCCATTGAGATGCCTGATTTGTCGAGCATAAGCAATGGACATTCTAACAACTTTGACGGTTGATTTATTTGATGAGGAAAAATATTACAAGAAAATAGATTATAGGATTAAACGTCTTTATAAGACCATCTGAATATTGGTTTAAGATTAAGGGAGAACTTGATGAAATGGTGATTTGAAGCTTAATGTTATTTATATCTTGTTCTCAATTTAAAGGAAATTGTTGCTTATTTATTTTGTTATAATGTTCCATGTATCTCTCATAATATTTTTATTGATATCTGCAATTATTTTGGTGCATGCTGGATAAGATAGGTTTTGTTTGATTAAAACTTGATATGTAAAAAATATGTGATAAAGGAGACAAACTCCTATAATTTTCAAGGGTTTCGAGCTCAGTTAGTAGCATTTATTTTTTTCCTAGTTCGCTCGAGATAAATCGTGATAATGGAGACTTTCATATCAGTGAAAAGTAAGGAGAAACTCTAAATTTTCTAATTGTAATTTCTCTTAATGGGGATAAGGCATGGTTCTTCCCTTGACTATTGTTTGTTTTGCCAATAATAAAACCAGTGTTAAGCTAATAAACAAAGTAGAATAAAAAGTTGTATTACCAAATATGCAGGACCACAATTTGAGGAGTGATGCTAAGAATGGGGATAAGCTTGGAATCAGTAAAGTAAGCATCAAAATCTAACAAACTAAGCATATTTGAGAAGCTTGCTTATCATTAATAATAGAGAAGGTACTCATTTAGAACTTTTTGCTCATATTTTTTTAAGCAAAGGAACGCAATCAATAAAAATAAACCTGACCTATTGGTCAGGCATAAAAGAGTTAACAAAAGCGGAGGCCTCCTGGCCCTCCGAGAACACAAAATCGGGGGTACATGTACCCCTAGCAGCCAGGTAATGTGCTTCATAATTACAAGATCTATGAACAAACTCAAAACGAAAATCCTCAAAATGGGAAGCAAGCGCACGGGTATCTGGAGCCAAGGTTAGAGCTCCCCAGGAGAGGTCATCCGTCCGATCTCTGAAAGCTGAAACTAGCATCTGGCAGTCCGTCAAAAGGAGGACCCTGTGCAGACTGAAACTCAGCGCCGCCTCCATCCCTCGGACTACTGCAACTGCCTCTACTTCTTCCGGATAGTCTGCCCTGTTGGAACCGCAGCCTGCACAAACAACCACATTCTGGTGAGTTTTAATAATGAAACTAGTCTCTCCCAGTCTGTTACGGGCAGACCAGGAGGCATCGACGTTGAGGACGTGCCAGCCAGCTGGGATCTCGGCCTGGTGTTGGGGGGGCCTGGAGGTCAGATGGGGAAAGGAATTTCTGGTACAATAAAAAAGAAACCTCTTCGCCTTGGCCAACGTCTCTCTTGTGGTCTGAATCTTCCCTTCGAAGACTAGTTCATTTCTGCTAGTCCAAATAGCGTACATAATTGTGCTAAGGGTACTGCAGAAGGCTAGCAAGTTCGAGGCTCCTTGAAAGAGGAGAAAACACCGCTGGATGATCGTGTAGATGCAATCGGAGTAGTTCCAAGAATTGAAGTTCAAGGCCAGGTCAGACTCAAACCAAATGTTATGAATTTTTGTGCAAAAGAAAATGACATGAGAAGTCGATTCAGTCTCAGAGCCGCATCGCGGGCAGTTAGTGTCCCAATCTGTGGCACCGTGCTAGAGGTTGAACTTTGTGGGGATCCCTTCCTAGACCGCTTTCCAAAGGAAAAGTTGGATACGATGGGGCACTTGAAGCTTCCAGATGCCTTTCCAGGAGAGATGGTTGGGCCCAACAGGGTTGGTGTCAGCTCTGTGACGAGAGTGCTCCTTGGTAGAGAAGGAATGGACGGACTTCACCATAAGGATGCCGTTCTTCTCCTGCTTCCATCGAAGAACGCCCTTGGCCGGATGGGAGCTAAGCGGAATAGAGGTAATAAGCTTGGCAATATCAGGGTAGAAGATGGTCAAGATGATCTCGTTGTTCCAAGTGCGGCTATCAGGATGGATAAGGTCCGCCACTCTGGTAGTGAGTCTGGTGAGCGGCTCCGGCGCCGCAGGACGCCCAAAGCGGATACCGAGGATCCAAGGCTCAAGCCAAAGGTCAACGCTCTCCCCGTTACCTATGTGTCAGCACAGCTTTGGCCAGATTCTGTTGCGTGCTTGGATAATGCCTTTCCAAATCCAGGAGTCAGCCGGCTGGGCCATGGAGAGCATCGAAGAAGTCTTCAGGGTGTACTTTGCTTTCATATTGTGAGCCCACAACTTATCTCGTTCTTTTATGATACGCCATAAAAGCTTGGCCATAAGGGCTTTGATTATGGTGAAGGGCCGTTCGGATACCCAAACCCTCAGCTTGTTTTAACTAACAAATAAATCTCCATTTTATAAGGTAGGCTTTAGATCTGCCCTCTTTGTTAGACCCCTAGAGGAATCTGGAGTTAATGGAGTCCAGTTTATTGCAGATCTTCTTTGGGAAGGGGAAGACGGATATAAGGAAGGAAGGAATAGCCGAGTTAACAGCTTTAATGAGGGTGATTCTGCCCGCTTGAGATAGGAATTTTGCTTTCCACCCTCGATACGGTTGGTAACCCTGGAAATGATGTCTTGAAAGTTGAGGCTTTTTGACCGGTCGAAGGTCAGGGGGCTCCTAGGTATTTGTCTCCTGTGACGTCTTTTTTAATGCGGAACATCTTTTGAATAAGCTTGTGATGGCGGTGATGGTAGTTTTTGTTGAACATGATACAGGACTTGTCCCTATTAATCTCTTGTCCCGAGGCTTTACTGAAGGTAGCCAGGGCATCATTAAGAGCACAAGCTTCGCTGAGATTTGCATTACAGAAAATGAAACTGTCGTCTGCGAATAGGAGATGAGACACCGGGGTGCTGCCTCGCGCTGTTTTAATGCCGTGCAGGACCCCTGTCGTCTCCTTTTTGAGGATAATCCTGATGAGCATCTCAGAACAGATGAGAAAGAGAGAGGGAGAGAGAGGATCACCTTGTCTAATGCCCCTACCAGGTTTGATGAAACCATAGGGTGTACCATTAAGATTAATGGAGAGAGCGGCAGAGGTGATGCACTGCTATATTCATCCGCACCATTTGTCAGAAAAACCCATAGCCTGAAGGGTGTCATTCAAGAAACTCCATTCGACTCTGTCAAAAGCTTTACTGAGGTCTAATTTGACCGCCATGCAGCCAGATCTGCCTTTTTTCTTCTTGATGGTAGACAGAATCTCCTGAGCCATGATGATATTGTCGAAGATTTGGCGCCCTGGGATGAAAGCATTCTGAGAGGGGGAGATGATCTTGTTGAGAAGAGGCCTGAGCTTGGTGGCCAGGATTTTAGAGAGGATCTTAAATTTTACGTTACATAAGCTGATCGGTCTGAAGTGCTCAGGCTTCTCCGGGTTTTTAATCTTCGGGATAAGGGTGATGATGGTGTGGTTAAACTCAGTCAGAAGGTTCCCTGATTGGAAGAAAGCAAGGATGGCATTACACAAGTCCTGCTTCATTGTATCCCAAGATTTTTGGTAAAAGAGCGGCGTAAAACCATCAGGGCCTGGGGATTTGTGGGGGTTCATCGAGAACAGGGGTTCTTTGATTTCTTCCTAGGAGGGTTCTCGAGTGAGCGAAGTGTTGTCTTCGTCCGAGATAAGCTTTTCCATAATGTCAAGGTCAGCCAGTTTGATGGTGGGACGAGAAGTTGTGAAAAGGTCCTCATAGAAGTTGACGAAGGCCTTGCCTATATCATTTTGATCGTTGCACCATGAGCCGTCAGGCCTCCTGATTCTCCGGATCATATTACGCCGTCTCCGACTGATCGTGGAGAGGTGGAAGAACTTTGTGTTCCTGTTGCCGTCCCGTAGCCAGGTCTCCCTAGATTTGTCCCTCCAGAGAGATTCTTCGAGATCGAGGAGACGCGTGAGCCTGCCTTGGAGGTCTGTCTCAATAGCTTCGTTTGAGTCAGACGGGTTCCTCTTTTGAATATCATTGATCTGGTCCCTAACTTGTTGGATGCTGATGGGGTTGAAGTTGAATTTTCTCTTGTTCCAAACAGTGAGCTCCCGCTTTGTATGCCTCAACTTTTTGCACAGCCTCAGCGGTCTAGAACCTGTTTGATCGACGGCCCAGGCACGGTCGACAGGATCCTTGTATTGGTCATGATTGCTCCAAGCGGATTGGAAGTGGAACTGCTTTGGTAGGTTGTGGCAAGTGGATTCGGTGGTAAGCACAATGGGTCCATGATCCGAGCCAATGATGGGCAAGTTTTGAATTATAAGCTTGTACATGTTTTTTCTTTAGTTTGTTTGCCAAAAACCTTCCTCCCACTGCAGGCAGAGCAAAAATAGGATTATCAATTTGCTTGCTCAAGCTATCTCAGAGGATGTCAACAAGATCATTAAAGTAAATTGGTATTTTCAACATTAAGATGGATTTGATTTATTCCCAAATTATATCTTGTAATCCTTTTTACTCGATATCTTAGTAGGGCTAACAATATAAGATGTATTCATTTTGATTGGGATTTTAAATTCTAATACAAGCTAATGTAATCATATCTAAACCCGAGTTCAGTTATTTAACCAAATAGAACAATACTAAAAAATTGAATATTTTCCTTAGGATAAAGTAATCTAAAATTTTTATACTCCAAGTCCATGCAATCCCACTTCAAAATTCTAACTGTTCGTCACTGTTATATATTCAATTAAATCAGTTGTAAAAATTGTGAAAATATCAATTACGCGCCCTTCGTGGTAGAGAAGGCTGCAGTTTAATGAGGGCTTTACTACTCGATGACCCTGAAAGAACCGAAGGGAGCTAACTCTTATATACATTAGAACAAGCTACTGGCAAAACTGTAGCGCCCGTAGTTCCTTAGCTTTATAGGCAGGTTAGGCCCTCTCTTTCTGCCTCTTGCTTTCACAGCTACACTTCGCTCACTGTTGCATACGCTTCGCTCACCTACAGCGGAATGTACAAGATAGATCTTGAGTCACCTACATAAACCTACCGGCAGGGCTTGGCTAAAAGCTTAACATAGTCTATTGAAGTGGCATTGCCACTACACACAAAGAAACTTATCCTTCATGGTGATGCGCGAAAGCCAGTATATGTTATAGGGCTTGTAGTTTATGATATGCTATAGGTCTAACGAAGCAGCTCAATGAGAGAGGCGAAGCGTGAAAGCACCAATGCAAGAGAGACAACAGTACCCTATGTCAAAGACAGGCAGCTACTGTGTCAATGAATCTCGTTAACAGTTCACATCATAGAGTCAGAAGCAGGTTCTGGTGCCGATAACCTGAAATAAGCACACAACCAAAAATAAGGAGCCACTCAAACAAAGATGTGAATTATTTAAAAGACACAACTCATTTAAAAAATTATCAACAAGGCGGGGATTAAGGCAGGTTGCTGAGGCGTATGATTGATGAAGGCTGCCATTTCTAAACTTGGTGTCTTCACCCTTGGATTTTTTTAGAGCTCATTTAGCTTGTGTCCATAAAACAAGGCATTAAAAATTTTATGTCCAAAAAAACTCCATAAGAAAAATCCTTAGTTTCTAGAAAAAAGCTGGTTACCTAAGCCAAGTCGAGCTTTTAAGGACTCTTGACACCTTGATTCGTGAGTAGAATATTAACTACTACATCAGGTTGTACTATCATTATTGTAGATAGATCTGTACATGATCATATTGGAGCTAGTAAAAGGATTAGCTGAGTTAACATGCTTTTATAAGGGAATGTATTAAGTGACTTACCAATGTTTAGAGATAATCCACTATGAACAGTTCAAAAGCTACTATGAAAGCCTTTGCATCGCAGATCTTCAACTCCAAGATCCATGAAATTCTTAAAGTTGTCGTGGAAAAATGATTGCCAACAAGAAGACAACCCCCATGTAACTAACTAATAACTAAGCGTAGGATAACAATAACTAAGCATAGGCCAGTAATTTAGAAATAAGAATCAGTATAATAATAGTAAATAAGAAAACCAATTTACTTTATAAAAGCATGTTGCCTTAGATGATTGAAAGAGCTTGCCACAGTAGGAGCACTAACCATCCTGGGGTCATTGTTGACGATCTGAGAGGGAATCTTCGCATTAGCCATGGTAGCAACAGGTACTTGTGCTTTGTAAGCTGAATCATGAGCACCTAAAGCAGTTCTGTCAGAAGGATCAAGGTTGTTTGAACAAGAAGAGTTCCATTCAACTGCCTTGGCTGTACAAGAAGCCATACTTGCACCTCCTGGGACTGTTAGTTTGGCAGAGTTCTACATATAATAATAATAGAAAATTAGAATAGTTCAAGTGCACCTTCTGCTAATTTTCTGTCAGCTAGATAGACTTGAACGAACCTGAGGGAAGAACCTTTCGAATATTGTTCTGTAGTAGTAGGCTTCTTTCGTTGTAGGGGTGTTATACGGGAAAATGTGTCGTGCACTCAACATCATTCAATCCGTGACCTGGAAACAAATATCCATTTTTGGGAGATTGATTGGTGATCCTAAAACAAGAAAAGGACATGTATTTTGAACAAGTAGAATAGGCGGAAAGAGTGTCTACATGTTACGAAGCATATGCCTTTAGCCATCAATCTAACTGTACCAAACACCGGCACTGGATTACTCTTTCTGCGTATAAAGAATATGCTACAGATCAATGTGGTTTCGTTATCATCAATTGTTTAAGTTTCTTCTCCAATCTGAGAGCTATTTAAAGTTTGTTGGTGTGGCTTCATCTTTATTGTTGTTCTACAGCTCTACTTGAAAGAGTGTATGTTGTAATGAACAAGAAGAGGTGAAAATAAAGGTAGTATTATCTTACAATAGTTGTAGTATGTAAAATTGGTGATTTTAATTATCAGAGCAAGTGATAGACTAAAAATTATCGCCTAGTGGTCGTATTATCATAAACCCGACAATTAACGGGTCGATACTACATTTTAAGCCCTTATCTTACCACCCGCGATCCCATAAACCTGAAAAGAAATGAACTTAACTACCCCCCCTACCCTAGAAAAGACCCGACTCATCAAGTCACTTATGCAGCTTGTCTATCTTACCCTGTTCAAGAAGCAATCTAGCCGAAATTAGTAAGAACCAAGAAGGCGTCTGACTCCTCCCAAGACAAGTGTAATTCGATTAAGCCATTGGGGGTGGTAATACCAACTTTTAAACCAGCAAGTCATATTAATCCTATAACACAACAATCTCTCAAACTCATTTACATGAGGAACACAAAGCTCCCACGTGATTTGGGGGAGGTCCTGAGTTCAAACCCCAAAACCTTGGGTGAGATTATCATAAAATTTAGCCTTCCACATCTATGTGGCATTCATGGTTACGATAAGATTTTTCGCTCAGGGGCTATCTTAGAACAACTTTAGCAGAGAATTTTCCTAAACAGGAAGAAAAAGCTCCCTCGATAATAAATGTTAAGTCCATCCTAACCAAGAAGAATTTTTTTAAGAGGGGCCCTATCAAACACTCAATGAGGGAAGCCAGTCTGGAAGTACAAAAGCTCCAGATATCCACCCAGATATATATTTGGCCTCTACCTTGAACATTTTGAAAGCACCAAGGTTTAAAGATCCAAGTTGACGTCGCGAAGATTTCGTCTTTATAATTTGCTTTCAGGTTGTAATGTTTGTTATTCCTGAAAAGTTGTTGCTGAATTGCTAAAATATATAGTTTACCTCATCCACCAAAGATCCTAATTATACTGAAATGTTTGTGCATTTAATAGCTCTACCTTTCGGATAACGTTTTTCTATAAACTCACTATGTATTCATAGTCTCTACCGAAAGGGTAGAAATATTTCTTAACAAGAACTAGTTTCTTTGACATGCCTTGAAGCTTGATGAGTTATCACTTTTCACTTCTTCTATCCAAAATTTTCAAGCCTAACCACATTTTTCAAGAGGTCTTTTACTCTCCAGCAAATTACTCATCACTACATGTGTGTAAAGAGATGAAAACGAAAAAAGAAAAAAATAAAGAAAAAAAGGGAATCACTAAGCAGACCTCGTTGATGGGAAGAAATGTAACCACCAAGCACAAGAATATTGTACGGTATTACACCAACAGAATAAATAAAGATCCTAGGATCAAATGAGAAAGATCGATAGGAGCGATATCACTAAACAAAATAGATTGAACGAATTGGATTTTTGGAGCTATTAATCAAATAAGGCTAAACAAAAGAACAAAACAGAATAAAGAACTCGTAAGTAAAACTGAATAATGATAGGAAACATGTTTTCACAAATCAAATGTGCATTATAT
Organism: Kingdonia uniflora; assembly: GCA_014058105.1. Classification (NCBI taxonomy): domain Eukaryota; kingdom Viridiplantae; phylum Streptophyta; class Magnoliopsida; order Ranunculales; family Circaeasteraceae; genus Kingdonia; species Kingdonia uniflora. Next base: position 329,659 of record JACGCM010000362.1, on the reverse strand, counting down.
GTGTATGATACACATACAACCCTCTAGGGTTCCCCACAAAAATACCATTTGTAGTAAGGGTTAGTTCATTGAATGTGATCGCGCGAGTTATAGAAAAAAAAGAAAAAAAAAACCAATCCCGATTACCTGATGGAAGATATCTGTAGCACAAGTAGTGAACTTGTGCATCTACCTTGACGACATCACGACGTAATCCATATATCTCATTCTCTTGATCGGTATTTCAGAAGGATGGCTGAAATGTGTGAGCTTCCTCGAAAGCATACTCCTTCAATAGTAAAAAAAATTTCATAGGAATAGATTGATAAAAAACTTAATTTAGAAGGTGTAAATTGTTTATAGCAGAGAAACAAAGATATGCACCATTGGGATCACATCTCCAACAATCATCAATGAGGGTGAAATATTTAATCTCTTGCAACATAAAAATCACAACTTTTTTATCGCAAGAAAAATTAAATTATATAATTAGAGCAAGCCAGATCAAAAGCATTACAAACTCTAGAGCAACTCCAATCATATTTTGGATAATTAAAATAACCCTAAGTTAAAACGGAGCAATCTAGACCAAAATTATCCCACCCCAAGTCATAACAGAGCAACCCATATCAAAATTACTATAAATCAAGGCATGTTAATTACCTTTTGAAGCTCTTGAACAACAACTTAAGTGTTTAGATATTGGTGAGTCATAGAGAGATTAAACTAGACTGCTTCACAAAGAGGAAACACATCTTTACTATGTAGTTTATGGCGAGAGCGAGATTGATTTCCCGTTGAGAGATATAAACAAAAGATTTCGCCATTAATGGAGCTTAAGCTTTTCTCTATTTTCTCTCAGGGAAATAAAATTTGCTTGTTTCATACATTATTTGAAGATTGCCATTCTATTTGGCTTATTAGACTGTTATTAGCTCCCCGAGATTTGTGCATTGATTTGGAAAATCAACGGCTGGGATACTTTTTTCCGGACAAATGTTGAAATCCGACGATGCAGGCTCATTTTTTTCGGCTGAATTTGCTTGCAACTCCAAAATCAATGGTTAAAACCCCAAGAAAAAAAAGAGAGAGGTTATTTTAATAAAAATTCACCACAAAGCTTGAAGTTAGTAGGTACACCTTCTTGCTCTGATTTAACCAGAAAATCTTCTAGGCCTGATTCCGAATCAGAAGTCCAACTTCCGTTACGAATCACATTTTTGAAGGCACTTCTGAAAAATAGATCGAAGTCTGAATTCAAGACACACGTGTAACTTTCAGGTGATTAATGTGGGAAAATGGCAGCAACTTTACAAGGAAATCTTTGGTTACTATTAATTAGAAAAAGTAATTAACATACTAGGTAAGAACTGACCATCAAGCATACTCTTGGAGAGGGACTTAAATTAGGTGATTGAATTTCTATACAACCTTTAGCTAAGTCAAAGTTTGATTTAAATGGAGGGAAAGGGCAACATAAACTATAATGATCACAACTAAAGTTGTTCTACCGCGTATAGTCAAGATTAGTATAGCTAACCACACATTTGAATTGAATTGTTGTTGTTATAATAAGGATCTCATTATACATAGCATGCAAAATAGTCTTAGGTATCACAAGTTCACACCATAGTCATAAATTAGGTTTCGAACTACAGCCTAGCAGTGCCCGTTGCCCGTTTCAGGGTGAACTAAGTATATAACTTCAACTACCACAAAAAAATGATGCATTCAATGCGTTATTGCAATTTGGTCAATTCCATGATTATTCATTCAATTGAGTATCCTCATACCATGTGATTTAATATCCATCACTACGCACTGTCACCTACGCTTCCTACGCTTACAGTAAGCAATGAAAGCTCTTGCGAATCAAAAAATTAGAAAGCGAAAGATCCCTACATAGTAAGCAATGCGGAAAAAAGAAAAACATCAATACCTGCCAATCTCTATCCCGAATCCCTTCAGGCACAACAACTCTGTGTTTTTCTTCCCAGCTTCCCCATCTCAAAACATTCTTATTATCATCCACCAAATAATAACTATACTCACATTTAAACCCAGTAGAAACAGTAACTGCTCCACTCCATATCAACTCATCTTCTTCATGAGATGGACTCAACAACACATCTTGCTTCACATTCCATGAACCAACCACAGGTTCTGAACCACACACCAGAATCCTCTCACCCCAATTAGTAAAATAAGGCAATCTGAAGCTCAAACTCGCTGTACTCAACTTATTTTTATCAGAAACCAATCCCAGATTTACCATATTTTGCAAATCGAACACCACCCAGATTAAATCTATCAGAATTAAGCAAAACTCAGATACCCCAAATTGAATCTATCAGATTTTTGTATACCCCAGAGTTTTAAAGTGAGGAAAAATGGGATGGGGACCAATGTTTGATGAAATGAAAGATACCCAGTGGGAAAAAAGTGAAACCTGGTAATGATTTGTGATGAAATCGATGGGGGAGATTCAGGAGAAATATAGTTGAGAGATAGAGTTAGAGCTTAGAACTCAAGAGAGAGAGAGAACGTGATGTTGTTGTTGGCTTAAGTTTTGATCTTCGAGATCGATTTAGGCAGTGAGCGACTGGGATGCTTTTTTTCTGTTAAGATCTGACAGTGCAGACTATTTTTTTGGATGAATTTGCTTGCGACAATAAAATGAATGGCTAAACCCAACAACCTTGAGATTATTTGACAAAAGAGACTAGTCCAAAAAAGCAATAATTCGATGATGACAAAACTTAGGTGGTCTTAAATAGTGTTGACAGTAATAATGTGTTCCAATCAATGTTAATGTTTCTCTTTGCAATATGCCTTGGGTCCCCCAAAATAGTCTTGCTTCTACTGTTTAGAATCTTACCACAGCTTATGCAGTGCCCATATGCTAACAAAACCCTTTCATTATTCTTAGCACGCCAATGTGATCAGTCATATGACTTCCCATCTTAGAGTTTGTTTAGTTTTGTTATTTGTCAATGTTTCTTTCTATCGATAACAAATTCTTTAAAGGAAATGTTATTGGCATATCTTTCGGGAGTTTGGAGCCCGAAAACAGTTTGAAATCATGGAGAGCCTAAATTATAGAAATAATCACTATTATTGTCAAGAGAGTGGCAAAATAGCTTCCATTTAAATAAAAACCCCAAAAAACTTGTAAAGAAAACATCCAAAAAGTCGTTACATAATGTAACAGAGCAAGGTTTGTAAAATATAGGCCAAAATGTCTTGCCTAATTTACAAATGGCGCAGATCACTAGAATAATGGCTGAATGGGCATTACTTCCATTATAGTACCATTATAATAAACCAGTTTGTTTCTATTACCTCCTACACTAAATTGAAAAGACAACGAAAATATATATGTGAACCTCGTATCCCATTAGCAGTTTTAATGTCCCATACTCATAATGAGAAAAATACCAAAAGAACTCCTTTTCTAAAGAAGGATTTTTCCACTACCTAAGATACACATACACATGATATTGATTGGAACATGCTGGTTGTTCCAATTGTGAACGTAGGATACAGGGGTTAGGCATGCATGAGCAGCCCAAACTAACCTAAAACATAGTACAAGCAATATAATGATCACAAAACTTGGCATGAATAGTCTGGAATAAAGAGATAGATGTGCATACCCACATAGGCAAATAATATGCAATACAAAGCTGCAATAATTGGAATTGGAATAGAAGCAAAGAGTGCTCCAAACTTTCCTGTTTTAGGATAAAAGTAAGATAAGATCATACTATTAAGTAGCCAAGTATCAATTTGAAATGAAGTTATATAGCAATGGACATAATAAGAATGACTGAAAAATTCTCCCAACAAGATAAGGAAATTCCAGGATTCTAATAACACCAAAGGTACCATACCTAATACAGAAAAGAATAACATAAATGTTGTGGATATCTGAATGACTCTTCTACTTCCAACTCGGGTCAATCCCAAGGGATCGGCGTTTTCACTATTGGCAGGGAAATAAATAGTAAGATCAGCCCATATATAGGTGAAGGGTATAATATTTGGAGTAGGACGTCTACACTTCTAACTATATAATCAATTGTGCCATACATGTGTTACTTCTAAAAATTATGGGAGCACTGACAAAGCCCGGGAGATGGACTAGGTCATAAATAATCTAAACCTCTAAAAGAAACTATGACTGATGAGCCATTTAGCACAACCAGGTTGCTATTAGTTCAAATCATTCATTGTGCATAACACAGTTGAGTTTCAGCTAAGTTGGAGCAACACTGACATCCTTACCAAGTACCTCTAGCCCAATAACAAGTTATATGATCAATAACTTTATTAAACAATTTTAAGTTCATTACACTGATACCACATACCCAGTTATGGTGCCAAAAAACCCGTTTAGCAAAGTCCCCATCCCTTGAATATCAAGAGCATATATAAGAAATATAGAAGAAGCCCGGGGCTATGCACAAAGGATATTTTAATAGAAGAGACACCATATTCAACGAAAGACACAATAAGATTACACATTTTTCCTTAATGAATTACACATGTCTATTGTTATTCCCAAATGGACTTGGGAAAAATTTTGATCCCCTGGGTGGACACAAAGTTTCAGACTTAATGTTAGAACTTAGACCGTCTTTTGAAAAAGCTTTAATAAATGAACAAACTCAGAGAAAAAATCTTAATAGTTGTTACTAATTACATTCTCCTCATGAGTTATGATTTGCATAATCTAAGCTTGATCTCTAGTTTTCAATGGTTTTACAAGATTTTCATGATGAGATACCATTTCATAGCTTACAGTCAATTCATTTCATTTGTCACATCTGTCATAAGGTGTAATATTTCATATGAAATTTAACTTGATGCAAAGTGCGCTATGTGGAGACAGGAGGCATTACATATATTGTGAGCCTAATAATGGTATATACATAATTCAGCTAACCCTGAGTTGACTATAAGTTCTTTAGGAGCCGGAGTGTGTGCTCTGGGGGTGATCGATCCTTCTTTATAACTGTAGTATATACATATTTTGCAAAACAATAAAAAATAAATAAATTAAGATATTCACGAGTTATCATAATGGAAATTTGAAGTCCACTTTAAACTTAGACTCTAATGTTTGGATACCTTAACTTGTCCATATTAAAAAGTTACAAATTTTCTACTTAAGTTGGTTGGTACTTCATTTAGTGAGGTAATCAAATATAGTGGGGAAAAGAGGTCTGGGTGCCTTGGCTATGCGAAGAGATTATCATTTTCAATCATGAAATATAATCCATGCGTCTATATCATCTTCATATCTGAAACCTTCACTATTCTGCCTATAGGTTTGATATATTCTACACATGTATTTTATTCTGCCTATATCTGTATTTGGGTTGGGTTGGGTTTTGGTTGAGAGATGGGCAAATCCAATCAAAGCCAAAACTAATTTAGTTAGTTATATGGTCCGACAGAACCCATGCAACTATTATAGTTTTCTGAGAACAAATTAAAGCTGCTAGACAAAGTTGAGATTATGCTCGCTTACTTTCATACTATAATCTTCCAATCTCAACTATTCATATTTATGGACCGATAATGTTTAATTCTACCTGCATTTTCAAAATTATCGATGGTCCAAATAAAACTTGGCTAAACCTAACAAAAATCAAGTTAAACTTTAACTAGCTTGACGAGAACTTACTTAAACCCTTATGTAAACCTTAAGCTCTAGTAAATACATAAAAACACACCTCTACACGAAAGCAATACATTAAAAATGGTAAAGAAGCATGGTTGCATGGTGTAAAATTTTCCCTAATTAACATAGGGGTCTAAAACTACGTTGCTTCCACAAATACGACCATTTTGACAAATTGATTGAAAATGCTCCATGCTCATATTGATGCTATATTACTACGCGTAAGGTTAAGCTATGAATATCGATAGAATCGGTCACATATAAAATTATTGTATATTTAATATAAGATAAGAACAAGAGAACAAAGCATCGAATCCTCACTAGCAATGAAAGCTTCATTCATATCCTTCGCATCCTAAATCCACAACTCCATCGGTCCCGCCAACTGAAACAGTGCCAAAAATGGCACAACTCTTTCCTTTGATGCACCAACAACCCATCAGACCCCACAACATTCGCCGCCTTCGCCTGAAAAATTAGCAAATCGATATATTTCCATTGATTCACATCCTCCAAAAGCTTTAAAGGAAACACTATCTCACTATCAAACTTATAAGCTACAAATTGCCCAACTAAAGCATCCCTTAAATCAAACCCATATATCATAAAATTAACCGCTTGAACCTTAATCCCTTTACAATCAACTCTTTCAAATTCTAAAAAAAAAACACCCCAAACCCTCATTAGATTCAATTGGGGGAAATTGAGAAGGAAAAAATTCACAAAATAAATTCAAAAATAAATTCAAAAACATTAAGATTACTTACAGAGATTACTTTGGGGGTATTGAAATTAGAGCGTTAGAGGACCCAATTGATAGAAGAATCATTAGGTTTATGAGAAATCATGATTGGAGATGATTGATTGTTGAAGATTAGAGTCTAAAATCAAAATCAAAGAAGACATAATTTTGTTTTTTTGTTCGCTGCGCGAGAGATATAGGCTGAGTAAGAGTTTTGAAGAGAACCTCGAGATCGATTTGAGAAATGAACGGCTGGGATTGATTTTTTCAGACAAATGTTTAGATCCAACGGCTCAGACCTATTTTTTTTTTGCCAAATTTGATTGTATCTCAAAAATGAACGGCTGAAACCCAAGAATAAAAGATGACCTTTTTACTTTTCTTATTATAGATGATTCCAGATTGTGAGACTTATGTGGTTCCTCACTTTGTTCAGAAATTATGAGCATAAATACTACTTTTTGCCATCTTTACAAAATTGAAACTTTGGCAAGCCTCTTCCAAAATCGATACTAAAATTAACAATTCGATAACGGTCCCATCTACTACCCCCTAGCTGTCACTCTATTCTCTAACATTAAATGTTGATGGGTAGTCTACTCTGCTACAGTAATAAATCTACCAACTCACACAGATTATTGAACAAATGACAAAGATATAACAAAACAATTATAAAGATATCCAAACAAATGAAAAATTTCTCACAAAATAAATGATAAATAATACAAAAAAATGAGAAACTATCTTACTGGAGTTGTTGAGTAGCCTAATCTGCTACATTAATATGAACAGTAATAAGAGGGAAGCTTTCCCCTTAAATACACTACCAACCTTAAAAAAATCAAAGCTTCTTATTCTTCAACAAAAACTTCTACAAAAATCAAAACAGATTCTCCTTGATGTACTATTTGTCTCCTTCATGTGCCAAGTCTTCCAACTATCATTGTGCATTCGCTAAAGTCCTCACACAGAGGTCATTGGGGAGAAAAAGATTATTGTTATCCTAGGTTATTCTCATTGCTAAAGACCGTTATTATCATTCTCTCCGACTGTTGAAATAACCATTATAGTAAATATTATCTCTAACTCTGTATCCATCATCTCTAACTATGTATCCGTATTAAGATTTAAAGCCTTTTTTCTTAAGAGAAATGTTATGCAAGACATTACAATTTGTACATAATCATTTTTTTTGCCTTTTTTTATCATTTTTCTTCTGCTACTTTATCATTTGTCATTTTTTGTATTTTTTATCTGTTACTATATCACCGGAATTGTTTATTGATATCATTTATTTCAGGATTCCTATCATTTGTTTTAGGGATTGCTGAAGTTGAGTTTTATATCATTTTTCTCATTTGCTTTTTGCAACTTTATCACCGGAATTATTTATTTATATCATTTGTTTCAGGGATGAATGGAGTTCAGCTTTATACCATTTATCATTTTGGTGGGGATATCGTATATCCAAAGATTGGATCAATCGCTAGTTATGTTGGAGGAAGTACAAAACTTACCTCGCTAAGAGCGCACTCGTCATACGAAAATTTTGTTATACTCCTTGAAGAAACAAGCAAAATTCGTCGTGAAGATTATAAGCTATACAACTTCGTCCATGGTTGTGCATATGCAATTTTATCTGTCTAGCACTTTACCGTAATGGTCAATATGTATAAAAGCAATCCCAGCACACCCTTTTACATATAGATTGTTAATGAGCTCAGTGTACCTTCCCAGAACTCCCAGAATTTTATTTCTGATTTCTATTCTTCGAGTAAAGGGTTGTCCACCACCAAAGATACTGGTTCAGGTTAAGGTTTATCCACCACTAAAGCGGGGGGACCTTTACATCAAAACTCGTTTCCTGATCCTGAACCTGAATATTGGGGTTTCCCTTAAATAAATAGCAGAGGGCTTGATCCACATAGGTTTAGACCTTTAGTGGATGATGATGATGTTCCTCAATCAAATGATTCTTTTGAAACTATCTATACTGATGTTCCTCCCTCAAAAGAACCTAGTATTCCTCAATCAAAAGTTTATCTCTCAAATGAACCTGTGTTAACTAATATTCCTCAATCAGATGAACATTTTCAAACTATCCCTACTGATGTTCCTCTCTCAAATAAACCTTGTATTTCTCAATCAAATATTCATCTCTTAAATGAACCTGTGTTAACTAATGTTCATCTTTCAAATGAACCTATGTTAACTAATGTTCCTCGTTCAATTGAACCTGAACCTGAACCTATCATTGAAGAAACTGAGCCTTTAGGTAAGCTCGTAAAATTTATCATTTGTGAGGTGTTTTTTAACATTTCTTATCAAATTAGTATCATACTAAGAAACATATTTCTCATTTGTTCAATTGAATTTCGGTTTGAGCCACAACCCGAACAGGTGAAAGATCTCGTGGATTTTTGGTTCAAATCTGCTGCGTACACAGAAGATCCTTATAACTTCAATAAAGGGCTTAACATTGGTGATCTATATTGAGATAAGATTGAACTCAAGAATCACATGAAGTAATATAATCTGAAGGGTGATGTGTGTATGAGTGCTGCTTAGGAGAATGTTTTGTTATAATAAAGTATATATTCAAAGAGTGCTAGAAGATGTGTTAAGAACAACAATGGAGGTGATCACAACAAAGGTTGAAAAAAAAGGAAAGGAGGTGTATTGATAACAACAATGGAGGTGGAAGTTCTTTTTATCCTCAGAATGACAGCAAAACACCTTTTTCCTCACTAACCTACATTTGCCTTCATTACAACCATAAAAGTCCAAGTTGATTCTAAGTCTAGCGTAATCGGCATTAGTGGAGATGATAGTTTGAAAATCTATGGTACTTAACTTGACACCACCAAAACAATTGATATTCCTTCCATGAGATCTTCAGTAAAATGGCGTCGCTTTCTTGGATTATGAATTTTTAACTTCATTACTTATATTCATATTCCCTAAGAGTGATTACTAGTAAATTAACAGTAAAATTGAGTAACCAACCATGAGATGCCTAAGTTGAATCATGTTTCCAATATAGTGCTCTTCGTTTGCCTACTTGTCAGGACTTTGTTTGGACTACACACACACACACCGAGTTCTTTTGCATTATTTAGTGTATAGCTTTATAATATTCTCTATCGTGTATCTACTGTGCTGATAAATATGGCTGCATATATTAAGGGGGAGTGTGTCTGTTAGTCTTGATTTTCTTTTCTTGCTTTCTGCATTTGTTTATGGCTACTCAGTGATTTTGGATGAGTTTTTCTTTTCTTTTATCCATTTCGTCTTTTTCATCCATTACTTCCTTTGGTTCATCCATTTCCAAACTGCAGCATATTTTTTTTGGAAAAGATTCTGTTTCGTTCGAACGACTTCTCTAGTCGTTCGAACGAGTCTCGGCTTTGGTTGCTTTAAAAACAAATTTGGTTTAATTTTGTTGGTCTCTCTCTCTCCTTTTCTCAACCACACTCTACCATTGTTCTTTAAAGCTTGTTGTTGGGTCTTGATTGGATAGAAATTAGCTAAAGTTGGTATCTTCTCTACTCCTCCACATTCAATTTGATGCTTGGATTTCAATTTGGTAAGTTTTAGTTTCCTGTACTGTTTGTGCCCTAGCTTTTCTTTGGTATGATTCTTTGGATGAATTGGCTTAGACTTGTATGGAAAATTTCCTAAGTTGATTATTGCAGCTCTGTGGTTGTTGAAATTATGTACATTGTTAGTTTTTGGAATTATATTTTTACTGTTTCGACAAGGAGATTTTTGTTGGTGTATTTGAAGAACTGATTGATTGGTTGGGAGCAGTGTTGAACATAATTGGAAAAGAATTTGGGATTGGAGTTGGGATTGATTACTGCAGGTTTTAGGTTGCAATTGTTCATGTTTGGGTTCCCCTGCTTAACCGTGTTGGTTAGGTTTGGGGAGGTGGTGGTGTTGTTTTCGTGCAGGTTATGTAGGTGGAGGTTTCTTGGTTTCAGTAGGTGTGCGTTTCTTGATTGATATTTGGTTGGTTATACACCTGAGATTGTTTGTTATAGAAGCTTGTCCCTTTTATTCAAATGATACCTAAGCAACGGATCGGTAACAAGAGATCTCGCTCTGACAATAAAGGTATTCTTGATGGCCAGAGGGTTGGTGATAACCCGACATATTGGGCTACAGATAAAAGGGTTTAAAGATCGGCCAATTGTGAAAGAAAAAGTGTCGACATCAAAAGTGTTTCTGAGGTGAATGAAGGCTATACCCGGGTTATTGCGAAGTTTAAAAAAAGAAATTGGACCAAGATTCTTACTCCATCTGGAAAGGTCTATCCGAGGATTGTTCTACTATTCTATGCTACTCTGTAACTTGAGCATATCCGTACTCTGTATAGTCGTACTTTCTCCATAACTATTGATGGCTCCGTATACACAGTCACTAGGGACAGTATATACGCAATTTTTGGTTTCTGTCCTTCTCAGTGTATTGCGGTCCTGAGTTGTATTTGGCTAGCATTATATTATCCCTGGCCTGCTGCTACTTCTGAGGGGGAGTTTGAGGTGGATGGGGTTCCTATTCTTCGTGAGCTGCATACTATGGTTATTGACATCACAGCTCAGCATTGTCTATATACTGGATCGGGTATTGTTTCCCAAAAAATGTTGGATGATGAGTCCCGCCTGGTCCGCAGCATAGCTATTACAAATATTATTCCGCGCTCTTTAAAGAATGAACTCTCTGAGCGGATGAAGATTTTTCTTTATGCCTTCAAGAATGATATTAAGATAGATCTCCCTAATATCATCCTTGAGGAGATGATTGATGCTAGCACCAAAACGGCGACCAGGAGTTCATTACCGTTTACTTGACTTGTTATGGCAATTCTTACTGCTGTTAGCTACAAAGTGTTCCCTAATGAACATGAGGATACAAAAGCTGAAAAATTAGATGTGAGTAACATTCACAAGAGTGCATCTCTTCTTCCTGTGCTACCTTCTGCGCCTGCCCCTCCAGGTGAGCACATCGGTTCTTCTAGCTCAACTGCATAGCCTCAGGAGTGTTTTCTATTTAGAGTATTGGGAGCACACTTCAGATAGTGACGACCAGGCTGGGTGCTATTGAGGGTCGTTTGGAGACTATTCAGGGACGAATGGTGACTATTGAGACAGAGGTTCGGGGACTTCGTTCGATCGAGGAGTCACATGGTTTTGTGTTCCATTCTGATTCTGGAGATGACTGACTGCACGGGGTGCCTTTGCTAGATTTTTTTCCCTCGCATCTACTCTCCATTTTTGTTTCCTCTGTCTATTTTTTTCCTTGAGATTCTATTTTTTTGTTTTGAGAGCATGTGAGGTAGGAGTTTTTGTACTAACTCTACCAGTTTATCTAGTACTACCTTTTGTTTATCTCTTTATCAGTTATCTCTAATTTCTTTTCTTTCAGATAGTTGTTTATAGTTATTTGATTGCTTCTTCCGTAAAAAAATGGGAGAGGAAAGAGTTTACATGACTGGTTTACAAGCGCTTCTCTGGATGTATATGTTAATATTTTTGAGTTCATTTATGTGACTATCTTCTAAGTTCATTTTTCCACATATATCATAAACGCGTTTGCTGAGTGTGCAGATATTCAGTCACACACTATCTGATGAAAACAGGGTTATAAGACAATATTATTCCTAGAAGAGGTCCAGAGATTGAACCTATTTAGAAATGGTTGGTGTCCTTCTAAGGTCTAGACACTCTCTGTCACTGGGAAGTACTACAGAGTCGTATGTTCGTCTTAGTTTAAATTTGTCACGAAATGAACCAAAGGGGGTGATTGAAAGGTTTTATTTGTTCTATATCGTGTCTGTAGAGTCTCGTGGCTGTTTCAGTCAAAGACACTGACAAAATGGAGATCACTGGACAGAAGGTAAGTAGAACTCAATGATGAAGGAATAAGCTTTTTATTTAATTGTCGTTCGAACGAGTTTTCAAGTCGTTCGAACGACTTGTTATGTCTCCTCGAAATTTGTTCCATAGCCAATTTTTGTTCGAACGAGTTTTCTTGTCGTTCGAACGAATTGACATACCCCTTGGTTTTTGGCCCATAGAAAATTTTTGTTCGAACGAGTTTTCTTGTCGTTCGAACGAGTTGACTTATCCCCTTATTTTTGGCCCATAGCCAATGTTTCGTTCGATCAAGACTTCTTGTCATTTGAACGACTCTCGAGAGAAATAAGGTTACTATTTAAGCAAACTTTTTTTCCTTTTCTCTCTGAGTCTTTTTGTTTTGGAATAACCTTTATTTTTTGAAAAGCTCAAAACTCCTTTATCAGAGAGTGTGAATTCAAGATCAATCAAGCCTTTTTTAATCATGAGATTGATGTTGAGTTAGTTTTACAATACTTTCTTCATATCGTTGAAGAAGATCCTTGGTGTGAGATCAAGAAGGGCTGTTACGAGAACAGAAGAAGATTTGGCGTGAGATCAAGAAATGGTGTTGCGGGAATAGAAAAGTGATTCTTGGTGTAAAGCTTTAGTCAGAAGAGAGGTAATCTTGAGACTAGGTTATTAAGTCTGTAAGTATAATTCAGATTAAACTCTTTTTGATTAGTGGATTTTTAGTTGTTGATTTCATCGACAGCGACCTATGGTTTTTCTCCTGTGTAAGGAGTTTCAACAGGGTAAACAATTGCATGTATCTTTTAATTCCTTGTCTTTACTTTTGATTGTTTATGCTTAATTCTAGATCATTGATTGATAGGAATAATCCTGACCTAATTTATCAAAATATATTAAATACGAGCACATAGAATTTTAATCATGGCTACTTTTGTGGCAAGAGGAGCATCAGGCAGGGGGTCCAATGCCCCTTATACTTTTGCTCTTATGCTAGAAGTGTTGAATCAACTTCTGTTAACTAAAGTTTCCCAAGGCTTGCATAGTTTCCATCCGAAGTGAAAAGATCATATGATTATCGATCATTGTTTTGGTGATGATCTGTTGGCTTTGATAAATGGAGATACCACTTCTGCCCAAGCTCTTGCTGATAATCTTAATGACTTTAAAAATTTGTTTGCCTAGAAGTTAATTAATCGTAACAAAAACCTTATTTTTTCGCTTAGAAATGGATATTACTAGCTTTAATGATTTTAAGAAGGCTCTTTATTTAAATGTGGTCTTTGCTTGTGAAGTACATTGGGCTTCCTTTGATTTTACTAGACTCAGATTATGTTGACCGTAAGCCTCTTATTGATAAGCTTAATAAAAAAATTACTTCTTGGAAGAGTAGATTCTTCTCATATGCTGGAAGATTGTAGTTGCTTAAGGTTATCCTTAGTGTTATGCAAACCTATTTGACTTCTAGTTTATTGCTAGCTTAAAAAGTGATTAATGAGATGCATAAAACTTGCAGAACGTTCCTTTGAGCTGGAGTGGGCTGATAGGCATGAAAATTGTCTATTTGTGTCCTTAAATTTACATGATCTAAAACCTCATTTAATGTTTTGCAGGGCCTAATTGAAATATGCTTTTACTATTACAGGTAATGAGACATTTGTGACCAAACCCTTCTTAAAGGCCAAATTTTACATGCTAAAGACTACTACTGGAGATGACCTAGTGAAGATAGACTCTAGACCAACAAGGAGGAAGAGACATGTGGCAAGAGTTGTTGGAGGAATGGGGATGTTGTTTGGTAGTCAAGATTTTGCTAAATAATCTACCCAAAATCTAGTAGTTGAGAACTATGAGATTCTTTTTGTTAGCTTATAAAACAAAGAGGAAAAGAAGTATAGAAAAACCTCTTTCCACCGTAGACTTTATTTTTACTTTTGGGGAGAAAGAGAAAAGAAGTAAGTTTCCATGTTGCTTTATGAATTTGGTTTACTTTTAGGGAATCGATGAAAGTTATCTTTTAATTAATAATCAAGTTCTTTATATTTTGATCTTCAATTTCATAAGAGATTCAACGATATAATCGATGCATCCTTGTGAACGACAACTCTCCTAATACTACGATACCCAATTTGATACGGCATATCAAATGAATTGTTTTAAAAAAAGATAATAACAGAGGTTCATGTTAGTCCACCAAAAAAAAATCAATAATAAACATAGTGGCAACATGAATTGAACTCTATTCAAGGAATTTTAATAAAAAGAGAACAACAAAGCTCTTGTTTAGAACAGTAAAAGAAAAACAATAATAAACTTGGTGGTAACATGAATTGATCATTGATTAGTGTATAAGTTTATCAAATGACACCAAAATCCAATCCGAACCCTAGAAATCATAATTGATTCTCGTTATCGATCTTGATTCGAGATAGATCTCCCTATACTTAGTTTAATTCAAGACATCATCAACAGAGAAATCAAGTTGCTAGGTAGTGAGGGTTTGAAGGAAAATCTACTACAGCAAATCCTGATAAACCCTAAGACAATAATAATACCTCCATCACCACTAATCACCAATGAATCAACTAGCAGAAGGGATGACGATCAGGTTCTGAATGGGATTCCACCCCCTCTGATTAAAATCCCTGACTCCATCCAGGTTGAATCGACTCCAAACCGAGTAACATGCCCTTGGGGCATCATGAAGAAAGTTGTTAGGGAGAAGAACACAACTATTGTTATCCGGCCAGAACAAGAACTCAAGAGTAACCATGTTATGGGGAGTGAATTTTCCTCCCAATGTAAAATCTCTGTCCCAACTGGAGAAAAATACCAACCCACATTTGTAGAAAAAGTTCATGGAACAGGAACGGAGAGAAAGGAACCGGCTGAGCATATTGCAGCTGGAAGAAGAGGAGACACACCCATAATCTCAATCCCTAGAGCTAAAATTTTGGATGGTATATTGATTTATCAATACAGTCTCATTGGCCGGCTGGACCTACAGATGATCAAACTCACAACTCTGTGAGAATTTGCAAGAACGCACTGGAAAATTAAGGCTACATGCAAATTGATCCCAATTAGAAAGGGGTTCTTCATAATAAAATTTGAGTCTAAGGAGGATAAGATGTACATATATAGTAGAGGGCCATGGATGATCGAGGAAATTCCTATGAGATTTCAGCTTGGAACCCATTTTTTTCGGTTGACAAACACTGTAACTGAACTGCTTTGATTTGGTGCAAGTTTCTGGGTCTGCCTATAGAAATGTGGAGCACAAAGATTATCATGTCCCTTGGGAAGACTCTAGATACTCCTATTCAGCTCGATCAGTCGACAAGATATCAGGATTACAAATATCATGCTAATGTTCTAGTCGATATCGACCTGTCTAAGACAACCCCATACCACATACTGCTAGAGGTTGAGGGCGCTATCATCAAATAAGAAGTACTGCTTCATCATGTCCCAAAATACTGCAATCACTACAAAAATGTTGGGCACACTATAACCGAATGCAAGATAGTGCAAAGTACATTTTGAGTAAATGAAATGGAATAAAACAAGACCAAGCTGAAGGCAGCACATGGAATCGCTAAGGGCAGCAGGGGCAACAAAGGCTGAATAATCCAAGGGAAGCAATCCCAGACCAAGACAGTGGGAAGAACAAGTACAGATCTACCGAGCAAACATACATACTTTTAGGAGACAAT
Organism: Kingdonia uniflora; assembly: GCA_014058105.1. Classification (NCBI taxonomy): domain Eukaryota; kingdom Viridiplantae; phylum Streptophyta; class Magnoliopsida; order Ranunculales; family Circaeasteraceae; genus Kingdonia; species Kingdonia uniflora. The sequence continues at coordinate 313,666 of JACGCM010000362.1, read as the reverse complement.
GGAAGACAGTAGTACAACATCCCCACCCATCTACTTCCTAGGCATGCCAAGGCCGGCTAACCATATGCAGCAACATGAAAAAATTCCTGAGAACGTTGAATGGTCACAAAAAAAAGGTAACAACAAACAATTGTTGTCACCCATAGCGAACAACATCGATAGTAGGGTAAACCAATTTGTAGCGCTAAGAGATGGGGAGGAAGATATAGAACATACAAAATTGGTACTGTCTGGGGAGATGGATGACCCAAGCAAATATTTGACTCCTAAAGGGGGGAGATGAACACCAGACGCAGATATCTTGACATCACCAACATATAAGGAAGAGGCTAATACAACAGATGTAGATAGTGCAAAGAAACTAACAACTGATGAAAATTCTCTTGAGGGAGATGCTTATTTATAGGCGATACACGAGGTTAGACAAAATCTAAACCCAACAAGTTGGGCTGATGAGGTGGAACAGGAAGAACAGATACAGCTTGGCCCTAACCAAGTACTGAAAAAGGGTAAGGTGTACACCTTAGACCCGAAAATTATACGGTCTACCCACAAATATTAATGAAGGCTATTTTCTGGAATGCCTGAGGGCTGGGGAATTGAAAAATAATTCGTTATCTCAGACAAACAACTACACGAGCACATCCAGGTATTGTGAGAATTGCTGAACCCAAAATCTTCTGTAAAATCTTTGTGCTGCCAGGATATGAAACCAAGATCATTACCAATGAACAAAACGCAGAGAAAGGTAACATATGGATATTTTGGATCAAAGGAAGTCCTGAACCTGGAGTTCTAGCTTTGTCAAAACAACATATTACGGTGCAATACATGGGGAGCTGCTTCTCCTTTGTACATGTAGATTGCAACAAAATTAATAGGCAGGAGCTGTAGGTAAACCTTTCAAATTTTTCTGCAGCGAATGTAAAGCCTTAGATATGCATTGGAGACTTTAATGTGGTGTTAAGAACCTCTAAGAAAAGGGGGAGAAGACCACCCCCACTTAACATAATAATAGATTTTAATAACTCTTTGGATTCAGCTAAACTTTTGGAGTGCCCCTCCTCTGGGCTTCAGTTTACCTGGTGCAATGCTCAGAGTGAAAATTACAGAACTCTGGTGGTTCTGGATAGATGTTTAAAGAATGTAGAATGGCAGGATACTTTCAGGGGGTGGCGAATGATAGTGTTGCCTTGTACCCAATCCGATCACTCAATTATTATGGGTAAATGCTGCCATGTCCCTAGGCCAAAAAACATACCATTCCGATACGTACAGTCCTGGGGAGAAGAACCTGGTTTTGAGGCCCTGGTAGCATATATTTGGGTACAACTGATGAATGCTGCTCCACTTTTCTCTCTTATGGTGAAGATACGACGCCTTAAAGTCGACATTAAGATGTGGAGACAGAACTCCGTCACCCACCAAAAAAATAAAATGAGGCTAGAGAGAGAGGTTCTACAACTCTAAATCTAATTGGAAGATGATATTACAAATAACCTAATAGTAAGAGATACCTTTCCCAAAAAAAATTACTAAACAGATGGGATGACACTGACGAGGTGTACTCGATGCAAAAATCAAGGATTAAATGGCTTCAAGGGTGAGACAGAAACACAAAATACTTTCACGCAACTGCAAAGGCCAGGAACGCCAAAGCTCTTATCGCAAAAATTAAAGACAACACGGGAACAAACATTACAAGCCAACCCCGCATCCAGGAACATATTGTCAAATACTACACCTCCAAATTCTTGGCAATAGACACTCATAACTGCCCATCACTGTTCGAACAGCTCCCCCAACAAGTATTATCGGAAGAAAATACGTATCTTACAACCGTCCCCACTGATGAAGAGATCCAGGCAACGGTGTTCTCTATGGACAGTAACAGCCCCCCTAGTCCAAACGGATTCTCTGGAGCCCTTTATCACAAATATTGGGATGTGCTGACTACGAATATTTACTCGGGGATATCCTCCTTTTTTCGTGATGGAATGATCCTTCTGGCATTCAACTCTAACATCATTGTCTTGATCCTAAAAATCATAAACCCATCATCGATTAAGTACCAAAGGCCGATATATCTTAGTAACTTTCTGTTTAAAGTTATTACGAAAATTCTAGCCACGAGGTTATCTCCAATTGCTGACAAATGTGTATCAAGAGATCGAACTGCAACATACATAACAACATCTGCTTGACGTCTAAAATGGTGAATGAAATGAAAATCAAGAGAAACAATGGCAATGTGGCTCTCAAGATTGATATCAATCAAGCATATGATACTCTAAGCTGGATATTCCTCATCAATACTTTAAGGGCTTTTGGTTTCGACCATAAATTCTACTTTTGGATACAAATGATTATCAGCAGCAGTATGATATCTATCATTGTCAATGGTAGCCCATCTAGCTTCTTTCAGATGTCTAAAGGTCTTAAGCAGGGGGACCCTTTCCCCAATCCTCTTTGCAATCGCAGAAGACATTCTTAGCACCAACCTCCATAAGGCCAGGGAACACAGCAAAATACAATCTATGACATCAACAAAGTTGACGCATGGACCCACTCGCCTATTATTTATAGACGATATTTTTCATTTTATTAACGGGAACACCAGATGCCTGCAACAGCTTATGCTCCTACTCACAGACTATCAGTTGGCGTCTGGACAAGAGATCAGTGTGGCCAAAAGCAAGATTTTTATGAGCAATATCCCTCTCACCCGAAGACGAGTTATCTCAGAGATATTTAGATTCAAGGAAGGAAATTTCCCAGAGATGTATCTGGGAATCCCACATCTACAAGGGAGGGTTACGAAGCGAATGATTATACCTCTTATAGAAAAAATTGGAATGAGGGCTAACAAATGGACTGGAAGCAGGATCTCGTTTCAGGGAAGAGTTACTCTAACGAAGTCTGTACTCAATAGTATCCCCATACATAATATGGCAGTTTACAAGTGGCCTAGATCACTTATAAAAGAGGGGGATAATATCCTCAGGAACTAAATCTGGATGGGGGATCCGTCAAAAAGGAAAGGAGTGATATTGAAGTGGGAGATGGTCTACAAAACGATTAAGGAAGGGGGACTAGAAGTACGAAACCTGGTGGATATAAACAAAGTTATGCTCTATAAACTTTACTGGGTATTCAAACAAGGTACAGAAGAATGGGAAAAATTCTTAAAAACAATATTCAGCAGCAAGAGTGGAGATTCAATTCGATATCATAAACCCTCTACTATATGAACATGCATTCAAATGGGAGGTGCCCTATCGAAGCCTCATATTGGGCGGGTCATTGGAAATGGACAGTGAATTGACTTCTGGAGAGACACTTGGGCTAAAGACACCCCTATCATGGAATATATCAAACTACTTAGGCATTTGTGGATCAAATGTATGACAAGGCTCAACAACTTCATCTACCCACTAGACTGGAACGTTCCTAGTGACATCAAACTACTCCTTCTGGCTCTGGGCATCGACTTACAACATATCCAGTATAACCCCAATAAGCAGGACGAAAGGGTCTGGAAGCTAGACCTACATGGTGAGTTTACAACCAAGAATGCTTTTGATACGCATGGTAAAAGAGAGGATATAGTTTAGTGGTAGAGATATGTGTGGAGTAATACAATTCACCCGCGACTAGGAGGACATGCATGGCGCCTGCTAAACCATCTCCTTCCTCTGGACGATACCATCATGAAGAAAGGTATTACCTTGGTCTCAGTTTGTCATCAATGCCATAACAACTCGGAAATGGAAATGCATACTCTGGTGTAATGCCCTACTACTGCCTCTCTCTGAAACAGGGCTACAAACTGCTTCTCTTATGCTCCTATTATACCTTCGGATACCTCGAGAACCATTCTGGAACAAGGTAAATCTTCTAGTACATATATTAAAGACCTCTGGGTAGCCATGGTTTTCTCCATCTGTAATAACATCTGGAACGCAAGAAATTCATGGAGATTCGATGGAATCAAGATTACTATACAGAAAACCACACTGAATTTCCTAACAGACATTGCAGATGTAGCTCACCTCTCTAAACATACGATGAACAATATAGTTCACGACCTAAAGATTATTAAAACGTTAAATGTCGAATGCAAACTATGTAAAAGCGGAAACATAAAGAGTAGCAGATGGATACTCCCATAAGCCAACGAGATAAAAATTTGCTGCGATTGTTCAGCTAGGGGCAATCTAGGACTGGTGGGTATAGGTATAATATACATAAATAACACAGGTGAAGTCTTTGGCACATACAACAAATCCATTGGTCAAGCTACGAACTATATAGCAAAGATTACTGCAATCATTGAGGGCATTCGACAATCTGTAACACAAGGCTGGCGATGAGTTTGGATAGTATCTGATTCAGCTACTGTGATAAAAGCATTCCTCAAGGCCAAACTCCCATGGTCCCTTAAATCCATGTGAAAACTTCTCACCCCTCTCCTTAAGAATATCTGGTTCAGTCATGTGTGGAGAAAATGCAACTTCTCTGCCGATCACCTTGCATGGAGAGGCTCAAACCCCGACCTACCCCTGGAAGAATAGACTAACAAAAAACCTGACTATCTACAAGACATTGAAGAGCATACCGTAGAGTACTTTAGAATCAGATGACGCTAAAAATATCTAGCCGTGTGCTTGGTACTTCGGGTTTTTGCACATGATGTAACTATCCAAGGCTAGCCTGCATATTCACTTGTGACATGTACTAGTGAATAGTAAGCAGCCCCCTCATCAGCTTGTACAATTTTCTACTTATAATCGACTAAACTTTGTGCTTAAAAAAAATTGAACTCTAGTCAATGGAATTAGATTCTTAGTTTTTTACCAACTAAGTAGACTTTTATAATGATAGAGAAACAACACTAATAAAATGTTTAGTATACTATTTTTTAAATTTTATTCTTTGATAAATAGCAAAGATTTTTTAGCAAAATTCCTAGGGGCGCCCAACTAGGAATTAAGTGATGCATTTGGTTTCTCACATCATTGTCACATCATCAAAAGACAAACTACACATCTGACTTAAACTTCTCGGCTATTCAATTATTATTTACTCCTTTGCTTTTGTTTTTAGTATCTTTTGTTTTTAAATACTAATAAGAATATTTTCTATTCTTTTATTTTGCTTGTTGTCTTGTTCTTTTCCTTCGGAATCTTTTAATATTTTTATCTATCATGACATGTGATTTTGGTTTGTTGGTTTCCAGGAGACAAAAGTAGATGGTTCAAATAAAGATGAAGCAAGGAAAGGAAGAGGTCCCATCAAAGTAAGAGTAAAGCAAAATGTTGAGAAGCAGCGTACATGGGATTAAAGCAGAATGCTTCGTTCAAATCTTCCTTTAGATTTTTACCGTTTCAGTAAAGTCCAGCATCAAAGACTTAGTTTTACTTATAATTCCCTTTTGTTTTATTTTGAGTATACGTAAGGATTGAGAACACCCTTTGAAAGGAATTTTATGAGTGACGCTTTGTAAGGAGGAAAGTGTATTTTTCTGTATGTACAACACTTGAACCCTCATTGTATGTACAACACTTGAACCCTCATTCGGGCCAGAAATCGTTAATGTGTACTTCGCCAATGATCCCGGGTGGGCCTTCCCAATGGATTTACCAGGGTAACCAAACGTACCCCTAAAAAGGCCACCTTGTTGGTTATCATCTTTTTACCGTACCCTCCATGTCGCGATCTGTCGTTGTTCACTGATTGATTGAATGATTGGTCAAGTGTTTAATTTTTTTTGCAACAACGCATAGACAAGGGTGAACCCAAACAGGATTTTACCGCTCGTACGTGCCTACGTATTATGATCCCAGAATTTCATCACCCGGTCTTAATCTTTTCGGAATCAACAGTCCCGGCAAATTTAAAAGATTTTTTGATAAGAAGCCATAAATTACATAGTTATTCAAAAGGCTTCGTTCGGACCGGGAGCAACAAGATCAATAGGAAAACTCAATAAGTGGCTACATTTGATGAAGGAAGTACGCTTCATGGCATAGCTAGTGTGGATAGGTAATTCTAAGCGGGTTGCCTCGCCTTGCAGTACAGGTACTTCTAGGTTTCTAAAACTGCACACGAGTTATCGCCAAAACGAGTACAAACAACTCATGTGCGAACTGATCCACTATCGGGAGTAGAAACATTGAACCTTAAGGCTAGGTTCACAACTTGCCTTAAAAAAGGAGACCAGGAAAAAGTTTTGTGTGTTAGCATCATTCTTAGGCCTTTTAGTGTGTTTGCATCTATTGATTGACTTCTATGTTTAATTTGGGTAATACCCAAACTCGTACTAAGAAAGTTGTTAAAGTCCAGATGAACATAATTAATGGGAATGATCCCAAACCTATTGTTGGTACAAAAATAATCACTCTCCACAATCGAATGCATCCTACAGTAGTTAGTAAACCTTCGTGTATTGTGATTTCCAAAAATGTAGGAAACTTTGAGTTAAAAACTGAGATTCTTGTCTATGCTCCCCATATTCCATTGTAGTCCTACTAAAAACCCGTATAATCATCTTAGGGACCATATGTTTATACTAAAATTCGAACGCATTATAGAGAATTCTTTAAAATTATGTGTGTTTCTTTTTTCCCTTATGGAAAATGCACGCGATTGGTTTTACATTCTTAGGGAGAACTCTGTATACACATTTGAACAACTTGTTAATGAGTTTTTGAAGTAAACAACTCGTTAAGGAGTTTTTGAAGTAAATAACTCGTTAAAGAGTTTTTAAAGAAGTATTTCCCTAACCACATAAGTGTTAAGGTACGACAGAGTCTCTATAGCTTCCCGTAAATCTAAGGAGAGTCATTATATAATTACCTATAATGGTTTAGGGATTTAGAACACGGATGCCCACATCACAGGATTCAACTTATTGATGTAGTTCAAACTCTTTATGAAAGTCTAGACTATGACACTAGAGCTCGTGCTTAGTTATGTGTGTAGGTCTATTTGATGAGAAAACTGACATTGAAGTTTGGGTATTCTTTAATGATATAGTGGATCAGACCTACTAATGGCAAATGATGAGAGAGGAAAAACCTTGTCACAGTGCAAATGTGTACCAAGTGGACTCTAATTCAGAGTCTACCACTCTAAGAACCATTCTTGATAAAATTAAAAACTTAGATATTGGCAAAAGGGAGAAACACCCTAGCACTACTTCCGTTAACTTACATGACGATGCCACTTTGTGTGGATTATGAGAGTTTGGACCATGTAGTCTGAGATATCCCTGACGTGCTTAGTTTAAGAGAGGGTGAAAAAGACTAGGCCAATATCATGTATTAACATCCCAATAACCAACCTTTCAATGGCAACTCCAATTCTCGGGGAAGTAGAAATTACCATCAAGGAGGTTCTTCTGGTAGCGCCCTTTATCAACTGCACAACCAAGTAAACTATCACTAGTCTAGTTCTTCGTAGCAACCTAATCCATCATACCAAGCTCACCTTAGTACACCTTATGTTCCTCTACATAATAGGAATCTACAAACTCCAGCCACATCCTTAGAAGATCCTCTTAAGGCTTTTATGCTAGTAACTTAGTCATCTATTGCCAAACTTGAGGGTCAAATTGTAACAAATATAAGCACTAAGGAACGTTCCCCAATAAAGCTCAAGCTAATCCTAAAAGGAATACTAAACATCCTAGATCCTCCAATTACGATGGAGTCAGTGCCATCATTTCTCTTAGGAGTGGTAAGAAAGTTGATAATCTGGTAGATAAGCCTAAGAAACCTGATGAGGAAATTCATAGTAAACCCATAGAAGAACCTGTGAGTGAGAAAGAAACCACGATAACACATATTTAGCCGATGGCCTCTTTTCCCTAACAGTAATCCTTGGCTAAAAAGGGTAACATCTATAAGGAGATTCTAAGGATTTTTAAACATTGCATGATTAACATTTCGATCCTTACGGCCATAAAACATATTCCTCAGTAAGCCAAATTCCTAAAGAATCTTTGCACTCAAAAGTGGCGAATACATGTCCCGAAAAAGGTTTTTCATGTTCACAAGAATGATACGTCTATTCTTATAAATGCACATGTTAGTTCTATCCTTTTAGATCAATTTCTTCCCAAGTTCAAGGATCTGGGATGTCCTACAATTTCATGTACAATTGGGACCCTCAAGATTGAAAAAGCTTTACTTGATTTAGGTGCTGTCGTGAACCTCATTCCTTACTCTGTCTATGAGCAATTGGATATCGAAGTACTTAAACCTACAAATAGGACCATGTAGCTTGCGAACTGATCCATTAAGATTCTAAGGGGAGAGGATGAAGATGTGTAGATCCAAATTGAGCAATTTGTTTAACTAGTAAAATTAGTTGTGTTAGACACTAAGCTAGTGGCAAACCCAAAGGACAAGATCCCTGTGATTCTTGATCGCCGCTTTTTGGTAATAGCTAATGTGGTAATCAACTTCCGCAATAGAATTATAAAGTTGACCTTAGGGAACATGACAGTAGAATTAAATATCTTCAATGCGTCACATTCCCATCTAATTCTAAGTCACTCGAGTGTAATATGATCCAGAGTCTTGTGAGTAACACTTTTAAGAGGTCCAGTACCTCGAATCCTTTAGAGGAATTCTTGGCCCACTTTGGAGTAGATTATGAGGACAATTTGTACATTTATGAGGGGAAATAGTTATTGGATTCAGCTTTAGAGATGTCAAAGTTGGAAGGTGAGCGTGAGCGTGAAATCCTAGATGTTAAAAAACCCATTCCAGGGGCTCAAGTAACCTCCCCAAAGATCAAGCTTAAACAATTTCCCTCTAATCTTAAGTATGTTTTTCTTGGTCGAGATGAAACTATGCCCGCTATTATTATCGTTGACCTAGAAAATCTTTAGCAAGAGAAGTTAATTCATATTCTTAAAGGAAATGTGAAAGCCATAGGCTGGAGTATATAGGATATTAAATAAATTAGTTCCTCGGTTTGCATGCATAAGATCAAATTGGAAGATAATACAAAAAAGTCTAGGGAATGACAGCGGAGATTGAAATCGACAATGGCCGAGCCATTCATAAAGAAATTTCAAACTCCTTCCTGCTAGGATCATCTATCCCATTTCTGATAGTCCGTGAGTTAGCCTAATCCATGTTGTCCCGAGAAAGGTGAGAATCGCCATTGTAAAGAATGAGAATAACGACCTCGTACCAACTAGATTGACTACTGGATAGATTTATTGACCAGATACTCGAGCGACTCGCTGGGTACAAATTTTATTGCTTCCTAGATGGCTACTCTGGGTACAACCAAATACCCATCGCACCCGAAGACCAAAAAAAATGACTTTACATGTCCTTTTGGCATATTTGCCTACCGTCGCATGCATTTTATCTTATGGAATGCTTCTGCGATGTTTCAGCGTTGTATGTTAAGAATTTTTTTTTAATATGGTAGAATGATTCTTTAAACTTTTAATAGATGACGTCTCATTATTTGGTGACTCGCTTGACATGTGCCTTCACCATCTTTCCACAGTATTACAGAGATGCCAAGTAAAAAACCTTATTTTAAATTGGGAGAAATGTCATTTTTTGGTTAAAAAAAGGGGATAGTTCTGGGGCATATCATCTTGAAAAAGGAATAGAAGTTGACCAGGCCAAAATAAAAATCATTTCTAACCTTCCCCCACCACAAAATGTCAGGGATCATTCCTTTCTACGACATACAAGTTTTTACCATCGTTTTATCCAAGATTTTTGTAAGATCGCTCGTCTATTTAGTAATCTTTTGGCCAGAGAAATAGCCTATGAGTTTGATGTACCTTATCTTATAACTTTTGAGAAGCTTTTGACCTAAATGATCACAACCGTACTGATCGATTATAAAATCGACGTCTTAAAAGATCTTCAAGTGCACGGTGTACCGTTAAGTACAAAAGAAAGCGGGGTCGTATTCCAAGAGACTTGTAGTATGAATTATGCTTCGAGCTATTAATTTTATTCAATAAGAAATTTTGGGCTTTTATAAGTGAAGAAATTAAACTAAAATACATACTAGAAAAGGTGTTTATATGATTGGAGAGGAGAGCCAGGTTTGATTCCACTCCATCCGTTGTAACCTTGAGATAGTGTACCTAGTTACAGTATATCACGAATTCCCGTATCACATATCCTTGGTCGGGTATATGCAATACATCATGAGATAAGATAATTAGTGATTGGGAACTACCCATAAACCAACTTACTCAACCATGGTCCGGTTGATAAGCATGGATTATGTTATCTTCTCCATGTTCCAAACCTATCTTGTTATGGTCAAACAAGATGGTTACTTAGATTCTTTATTCCTCCTAATCCTATCTATGGCCAAGCATAAGATGAAGGAATATGAATATGCATTATGCCAGGATAAAGAGAATGTAATTACTCTAACTAAATTACACAATCTACACTAAGGCTATATTGAATGGAGCTTCCTCTAGCCTTGGTTAAGAGGTTTAGCTACTCAACCCTTTGATCACGTCCATATTACTACTATAGCAACAAAAGTAAAAGATAATAAGAAAAGAGAAAGAAAAACCTTTATTGCTTTCAACCTTGATTTACACCCTCCAAGATATCTCATGGGTTGGATTCCTCTCATATTTATAATAGAGTATAGGTGGGGTTATAAAATATTGACATAAATGAGAAATGCCCTAAATAATGCCTTCTATTATGTACAAAATATAAGAGCTTTAAACCCCTTACTCCATGCCTTAGCCCATGCACAAAATTATAATAATCTCCATCAATACCTCTTTAATGCTCTTCATTGGACTTTTAGTAGACAAATACAAGGGATGATCAACTGGTGGAGTGCATTACATCATTTTCTTTGTTGAGAACCACAAAAATGTATGACTTGTTTATCATGCGATCGATTTATGTAAATACAAGAAAAAGTACTATTAGTATTACATTTAATTAATAAATAACAAGTTATATATAAATTTAGAAGTTGCACATGTAAATATTACGTGTCTATCAAATACCCCAGAACTTATATTTTGCTAATCCTCGAACAAAACTAAATAAAAGCCATTTTTGTAGGTCACGCGCGCGGTTGCATTTAGCGTATACAACAAACTATTAAACCCTCACGTCCCCCTGGTGGGCGAATATTGTCTGGTGAGGGTTTACGGCGATTATACCCACAAAAATTGATAATGACATTTTGGCAACTCTAGATTACAAATGACTTATTTCTTGTCAACTTATCCTTACTTAATTATGACAAGAAAATATTATGATATAAAATTCCTTAAAACTTAGTATTTCCCAAGTGTATTATATATAGAATATCATTTACAGAATTTGGAACTTGAAATATTACCTCATGCTTAGAAAAAGATTTAAATATTTTCCTTAGTTATATCTTAGCGTAGTGAAGATAGTGTTACAACATAATACATTGTATAGAATAGTTGAGTCAGTGTTTGGTAGTATAGTACTTATTGAGATAAATTCATCGATTAGTTCGACAATTGCCTTAGTCAATTCGTCTTCATGGTATTCTTTTTTTACAAGCCTCTTTTTCTTTTCATACATGGTTTCTTAGTGAAGCCTCCATAATAAGAAGTTTCGGTCGATAATCCCCGCCAGTTGGCTAGGTTACTAGGATTCGGTGCCCCTTCATGACCTAGACCCAGGATTCTTACAAGTAACAATTTTCATGTTCTTTTCACAGAGTTCATGGTCATACTCGTGATTAGTGATAATTTTTTTCCTTTCAGTTTTTAATCATGCGAGTATGCCTTGCATTGTGAAAGTTTTAGAGCAAGTTTGGTTTTTCTTTTATACTTTCACAAATGAACTTATTCTTAGGCAGTTGTCTCCGTTAGAGTGAATTACTTCTAACATAAATACTATAGTGTAGTGTAAGCTTTGAAAATATACCAAGAAAAATTTAAGTTTTTTACTAACCACAAGGTAGTACATCGAGTTTAAGAATACAATAAATAAATACTCTAGTATACATTTGGTAAAATATAAAAAAAAAATTAGGTTTTCTGATCAGCATATCATTTTACCTAAATAAAATTAGTCTAAGTGTTGGAAATTTGCCAAAAATATATCATAAATTACCATAAATTCATGATTTCACTTTTCATTAAAAAGTATAAAAAAGTAGTTTTTCTACCCCCAAACTTAAATAAAACATTGCCCTCAATGTTTGAGAAAAAAAGTAAATACATGGAATGAGAAATACAAACTAAAACTTCTCATCTAAATGTGCCTTAGGTTGTCTCCCAGGAGCACTAAGTTTTACCGTCTTTAGCCAGACGAATGTACCCCCGAACTTGAATATCATGATATATGTCTAAAGAGGTACAAAGTACAAGAATTGATGAACTATCCAGGTTATAATTTCTCCTTAAATAGCCAGAGAACACCAAAATTGTTCTTATCCTTGAATAACTAGATAATAAAAAAATAGTGGTTCTCCTTATTTGCATCTAATTATGCTAATGTAATGATGGTACATAAAAATAACTAAGCGTCTAATCTCCTAAGATAAAGATTTTCCTTATGTAATTCATGGGGAATCTCACTTTAGGATATTTTACAAGGTATAACACGATACACCAAAAATATATCTTAATAGTTATCATTTTCTAAAAAGAGACTTGAATCATTAAAGTGATGTCGATCGGGTGGTTGTGGGTCGGGCTCAAGTTTGTATGACTCAGTTACAGGTGATAATGCTTATACTATTTTAAGAATTACGGGGTCATCCCAGTACTTGAAATAATTTAAATATTGATCAATAAAGTGGGTATAACTAGAGTTATCATGCAATAAATCCTCAAATTCATTAACAATTATGGTACCCCCAAGTAGCTTATGAAATGAAGATCTTGGCAGAGGTATAAGAAGGGTTGGTGAAGGAGTAACCAAAACAAAATTAGCCCCCAATAATAGTGATATACCCCGTAAATAAGGGCCGTCTACCCACTGGTTTGTAACCTCATGATTTATGTCAGGTGGATGCGGGTGACTCATAAGGAGGCTGAGAAGGAAATGAAAACTTTATAATATCTGTAACGGGTTTGACATTTTCCAATTTATTGACCTTCATACAAATATCATCATCTATAAATTCCTTACATATTTTCGTATGATGAGATGGAGATTCCATATATTCATATACAATCTCATCATCATCACATCAGAAAAATCATTAGAGGAATGGGAAAAGTATTCAATCTCGAACATAGTGTCCTCAAAAGAATTTGTTGGCGTGATATATGAAAGGAAGGATGGTGACATTGGTGGTTGAATGTTGAGGGATGAATTTGGAGGTGATTGAGAAAGAATTGCATTAGGCATGATAACTACTTCTTCAAGATCTTCTTGCCACATAGGATCGTCGACCTTAAAATGTTCTTCTTCTAAATCTATTTCGCAATATGGTATCCATTCACCCCACGAGGATAACATTCCTTGATTACGCTAGAATTCATCATTTTCTAAATCACATGGGGATTTAACTTTGGGTTGTTCTTCTTCATTGCTTAGAAGTTTTTGGTACTCTATTTTACTCCACGTGGTTGACAATTGAGTTATCAGAGTCTCTAATCTAGAGATAGATTAGGATGTAGAATTTTGATTCAGTAAAGTTTGTTACCAGAATTGCATCATTTGTTACTAAAATTATAACACTAATTTTTGACTTTCCATTGATTGTTGCATGAAGAGAGAAATGGTGTCTTTCATAGATGGTTTGGGTAGAGCAGGTGGGAACTGATTGGATGATTGGGCATACTGATGGGTCTGCATATAAGAATGAGGTTGGAAAGGTTTCACGTATTGAGAATTTTGGTGATCCCATGACTGAAAAAGATTTTGAGGTTGTTACAGGATGTCGAATTGTGAGCCATATGAATTCTAATATTCTTGCATGTATGATATTTTAAAATAAAGGCAATACCTAATGCAATAAACAACCAATTAAACCTAGACTTTAGTACTTCATCATTTTTTATAAGTAATAATTAGTTCTCCCCTATATTCTTCTATGTTCAAAAATGGGTAGGATGGCAAAAGGCTTTGGTTACTATACTCCCCTGCCTTACTATGCTGGTACCAACTTAAAGTAGATATTTGGTCCTCACGCCCAAGCGAGTCGCCTTATCATACGTCAGCACTCAGAATGGTGACGTCACAAACCTACAACCAGTATTTTGGGGCGTTAGGCAGGGGCCATATACTATGAACCCGTGTTTGTACCCCTGTCCGGTACACCTATCCATTGGGTGATGAAATCCCATGGGAATCTTGATACTCTTTTTTATTATCAGTTATTTTAAGGTCTGGGACGTTCAATTTTTGTGTGATACAAATTTCTTTGTATCCCTAATGGGTGGTCCCACTTGTTAGAGAGCTTTTTGGGTGATGAAATCCAATAAGTCTCTAACAACTTTTACCGTTTTACTAATGTTGGAATGAAAAAGAATTTAAGCACAACAATAGGTCAATCCAACCATACCAATTTTTTTAATTAGAGTAGCGTATATTTGTATTGTCCACACGACTTTGTATGTCCTAGTGCCAGGGCAGAACGGATAGGATCCCCTTATATATGTCAAGTTTAGAAAAGTACCAGCCTACGAGAAGTATTTCCTGGTGTAACTGTGGCCGCCCCTTCATTTTGGGGGCGAACGAAGGAAGTTCTCCTTCACTTAGGGGGCACAAGAAATGATTTTGCAAGAGAGATTTAAGCTTTTCGTACTTCCGTTTGTCGCACCCTTTCCGCAATATCTGTTTTGTTTTTTTTGCTTATCGATGCCTAAAATCATAGTTCGACCAGGTATACTTAATTAAGAATAGATGAGTGTTATCTGAGATTATAAAAGATATGCAATGGTAACAATTACAAAATTAAATAGATCAAGCTGTGTTCAAAGAGAATTTGCACAAGTAAAACATACTAGACCTCAGTACCTCAAATCATCAAGCATAACAATATTTAAAAATAGTTGGTGAATGTTATTTCGAAATCAAATGAGGTACTATTTAAAATCAAATGTTATGTTTTTTGACTTTGTGATGGTATTACTATACCAACAAATGTCTTAAAAAAATGGTAATGCCCATCCCTGAAGTAATGGTTCACAAGTGTCTTACAAACACTTATGTTTCACTTTTGTTAAGCAAAAAAAGAAGTAAAATCTTGTTACAGTAAGTATCAAATAGAATGAGATGGAACTTAAACTTCAGCCAAACAAATGCTACTATCTTAAATTCCATGTACCCACTTTGTGTTTCATTTCATGTAGTAACGTAAGCAACTGTGTAGTATGTCCAAGAGAACCAATTACTTCACCACCTTGAGAATGAAACAACCATTACTTTGTTCCCAAATATTTCCAAGATCCAAAGAAAAATAAAAAGGATAAAGAAAAAGGGAAATATTGGCTTAAAAAAGAATAACTCCAAAGCTAAACTGTAAATTTGAAAGTCCTCGGTAACGGCGCCAAAAACTTGATCGATTATAAAACCGGCGTCTTAAAAGACCCGCAAGCGCATGATATATCGCTGAGTACAAATGAAAGCGGGGTCATAACCCAAGAGACTTGTAGGTGTGACTTATGTTTTAAGCTATTAATTTAATCCAATAAGAGTTTTTGGGTTTTTATATGTGAAGAAATTACAATAAAATACACACTAGAAAAAGTGCTGATATGATTGGAGAGGAAACCAAGGTGTGATTCCACTCCATCCGTTGTAACCTTGAGATAGTCTACCTAATTAGAGAATATCATGAATTCCCGTATTGCATATCCTTGGTCGGGTATATGCAACATATCATGAGACAAGATAATTAGTGATTGGGAACTACCCATAAACCAACTTACTTAACCATGGTCTGATTGATAAACATGGATTATGTTATCTTCTCCATGTTACTAACCTATCTTGTTTTGGTCAAACAAGATGGTTACTTAGATTCTTTATTCCTTATTATCCTAGCTATGGTCAAGCATAAAATGAAGGAATACGAATATGCATTATGCCGGGATAAAGAAATGTAATTACTCAAACTAAACCACATAATCTACATTAAGGCTACATTGGATGGAGCTTCCTTTATCCTTAGCTAAGAGGTTTAACCATATTACTATTATAGCAACAAAAGTAAAAGACAATAAGAAAAGAGAAAGAAAAACTTGTATTGCTTTCAACCTTGATTTACACTCTCTAAGATATCTCATGGGTGGGATTCTTCTCTTATTTATAATAGAGTATAGGAGGGGTTATAAAATATCAACATAAATGAGAAATCCCCTAAACAATGACTTCTATTATGCGTAAAATATAAGAGCTTTAAAACCCCTTACTCCATGCACAAAATTATATGGCTTGATAATTTCTATCAAGGCCTCTTTAATGCTCTTCATTGAAGTTCTGGTTGACAAATACAAGGGATGATTGACTGCTGGAGTACATTACATCATTTTCTTTGTTGAGAACAACTAAAATGTACCACTTGTATATCATGCGACCGATTTTTGTAAATACAAGATAAAAAACTATTAGTATGATATTTAATTAATAAATGACAAGTTAGATATAAATTTTGAAGTTGTACACGTAAATATTACGTATCTATCACATTCTCATTATTAGACCACCTGTTTGGAGTGAGCCATTGGAGTTAAGATATGATGCCTCTGATTACTCTGTAAACGCTATTTTGGGATAACGGATTCATAAACATCCCCATATCATCTACTACGTAAGTAAAACATTAAATGATGCCTAATTGAATAACCCAACCACTGAGAAAGAACTCCTGGCCATTGTTAATGCGCTAGAAAAATTTAAATCATATCTTATATGATCTAAAGTGATTGTTTACACGGATCATGCCGCACTTCGATATTTTCTGTCAATTTTTTTTGTTAAGGCACGACTAATCCAATGGGTATTACTTTTGCAGGAGTTTGATCTTAAGATTCAGGACAAAAAGGAGTTAGAAAATATAGTAGCCGACCATATTTCCCTCATAGTAATTGAGTATGCTGACAAGTTCGTGCCGATTAATTAATCATTTCCAGATGAACAGCTTATGGTTGTGATTTCAATTTTTGAGTTACCGTGATTTATAGATATTGCTAATTACTTAGCCACAAACACCATTCCTGATCATTGGACTAAACCTGACAAAGATCAATTTTTTAGTTAATTAAAGTACATCTTTTAGGATGATCCATATTTGTTCAAGTATTGTACTGACAAAATCTTAAGGAGATGTGTCCCCCATTCTAAGTTTACCAACATTTTATCATTTTGCCATACCTAAGCATGTGGAGATCACTTTAGCTCTAAGACCACGGAAAATATTTTGCAATACAACTTATACTAGCCTACCTTATTTCACGATACACATGTATTTTGAAAAACATACGAGAGATGCCAGAAAATGGGAGCCCTTTCTCAATGAAATATGATACCCTTATCCCTCATTTTTGTTATTGAACCCTTTGATGTTTGGAGCATTAATTTTATAGGCCATTTTCCCAAATCTTTTGGATATGAGTACATCCTAGTTGGAGTGGACTATGTTTCGAAATGGGTTGAAGCCATCCCATTGAGAATAAATAATAGTGTTACTGTTCATAATTTTTTAAAAGGAAATATTTTTTCTCTAGTTGGAATATCGAGGGTTATCATTAGCAATGGGGAATCACATTTTAATAACAAAAATGTTGCTTCCCTTATAAAAAAGTATGGTATCACCCATAAGGTGGCAATATTGTATCATCCGCAAACTAGTGGGCAAGTGGAAGTTTATAATCGGGGGATATCAAAAATATTCTCCAAAAGACTATTAACCTAAAACTCAAATATTGGTCTGTAAGACTAACTGATGCACTCTAGGCTTATTGAACTACATATAAAACCCCGATTGGAATATCTCATTGCTAACTCGTTTACGGCAAGGTATGCCATCTTCTTGTCAAACTTGAGCATAAAACTTATTGGGCAATACAAATTTTTAACTTTGACACTTTAACGGCTGAGTCCCACCGTTAGCTACAACTCAATGAGTTGGATGAGCTCCGAAAAGATATATATGAATTCCCAAAGATATACAAATAAATAACCAAGGCTTTCCATGATAAAAATGTATTGCGAAAGGCCTTTGAAGTTGATCAAAAAGTTTTATTGTATTCTTCGAGTCTTCATTTATTTCCCAGAATACTTCAATCTTGTAGGACAGGGTCGCTCATTGTCAAAATAGTTTACCCCTATGGAACTATTAAAATTCTTGACCCTCATACTGGCAACATTAATAAGGTAAATTGACAGATACTTAAGCTATTTCGCGAATAC
Source organism: Kingdonia uniflora (assembly GCA_014058105.1). Classification (NCBI taxonomy): domain Eukaryota; kingdom Viridiplantae; phylum Streptophyta; class Magnoliopsida; order Ranunculales; family Circaeasteraceae; genus Kingdonia; species Kingdonia uniflora. The sequence continues at coordinate 295,286 of JACGCM010000362.1, read as the reverse complement.
TTTACTGGTTCGAACGAGGATATAAATCTTCAAGACCTATCATATGCAATATAGGTACCGTTATTTCTGCCCAAAGTCTTATCTAGTTTGGGGGTACCTACCATCATCTAGCTGAAGATATTAAATTTAACAGTTGTGGGAGGCAACCCTTATCATGTTCAGGTAATATTTCTATATCTTCTCATGTTCTTTTCATTTTTGGCAACTATGGAGACATATATTGATTCAGTTTGAGGGTGAGGAAAATAAGATTTTTATTATTTTTTCTAAGAAAACTTGCTATTCAAGGGCATTCTGTTATTGTAGACACATTTTGTGTATTCTCTAATCCCTGGACATTTTTAGAATCCCATAGTAGCACTTGGGATGCAATTCTAAGGTTATGGTTTATTTTAAACCGTAAATTGTTAGTGCATTAAAAAATTTAAATTTTTTGGTACTACTATCCTATTAGATGTGTGTCAGAATAAAAACACCCTTATATTCGTACTTCACGTAGCTATGTTATTAAAGTCTTTGTTAAAACTTACTATCACCTTTTGATTAATCAGCAGTTTGGGTTAGGAAGAATTTGTAATAGGGGAGATAATTGTGTAGGAATATTCGTTTCTCAAAAATTCAAACTAAGGGCTTGTAGGTATTTTTACAAGTTATTGGCTCCTTCACGAAGTTGGCATACCTGGAAAAAAATCACAATTCAAGGCCCCTCGCAAGATTTAGAATTAAAAAAGGAAGAATTTTCACCAATCTCGAGGAAAGTCATAAATCAATATAAAAGGAATAGACCAAAAAGTAATATACGCTCTATAATTATAGTTGATAACTATGTAAAGGAGGGCAAGTTGCAAGTTCAAAAAACAAATGAAAACTCAAAATGCAACATCTTACCTTGAAAAACTTGTGTATATATTTTTTTTCCTGAAAAATTATTAAAAGAGTGTGAACAAACAAGGGCATTTGTCGAACTAACTTCTAAATTTCTTCCACAATACTCGAGATAAGGCTAAGGTTATTTGGAAGAATTAACAAACACTTTGATTTCAGAAACAAAATTCACTAGACAAAAAGATGAAATTCCGAAACTTGATCTAATCTAATGGTAGTAAATTTGACTTGACAAATTCTAACGTATTTAATGGTTAACCCTTATTTAAGTGTTATATCTTTAAGATAAATTCAATCTATTATAAAGATACCATGAACAATAATTATATGTTGTTTATAATACCTGAACGTTTATGATAGAATTTTATGGGTATATTCACTTAAAGACCTCACGAGAGATAACTTGTCATATTAAGGTAATCCATAGGTTTAAAGACTTGTTGCATACGCTAAATACATAAAGAAGAAACCATAAAAGATTTTTAAATTTTTTTTTGCTAAGGGACTAACAATATGTTATCTTGGGGATATTTTGATAGGCATGAAAAATGCCTATTTTTGCCTTTCAATTTACATGATCTAGAACCTCATTTAATATTTTACTGGGCCTAATTGAAATAAGTTATTACCATTGCAGGTATTGAGATATTTGTGCCCAAGCCCTTCTTAAATCCTAACTTTTATATGCTAAAGACTACTATTGGAGATGACCTAGTAAAGATAGACTCTTGGCCAGCAAGGAAAAGACATGTGGCGAGAGTTGTTGGAAGAATTGGGAGGTTGTTTGGTAGTTAAGATTTTGCTCAAAGATCTCCACAAAATCAAGTAGTTGTGAATTGTGAGATTCTTTTTGTTAGCATATAAAACAAAGAGGGGGAAAAATATAGAAAAACCACTTTCCACCGTAGACTTTATTTTTACTTTTGAGGAGAGTGAAAAAAGAAATAAGTTTCCATGTTGCTTTATGAATTTGCTTTACTTTTGGTAAATAAATGTAAGTTCTCTTTCAATTAATAATCAAGTTCTTTATTTTTTGCTCTTCAATTTAATAAGAGATTCAACAATTTAATCGATGCATCTTTACAAACATCAACCCTCCTAATACTACAATACTCGATTTGATTTACCCTATCATGGACTTATCTCCTATTGTGGCTGGAGTGAGTTATACTAAGATTTGTTACCCCTTTAAGGAAGGGGATGGGCCTTAGAAACATTGTGACCTGTAACACTGCCTCCCTCATGAGACACATATGGTCTATTATATTAAATAAGGACAACATATTTAAGGGTAGAAATTTCTGATAGTGGAACATTCCTTCTGATACTTCATGGTGTTGGAGGAAGATTCTCTAGTTTAGAAGTACTGGTGGTACCATAACTTTGCACCTTGTATGTGATGGGGCTAAAACTAATTTGTGGGGTGATCTTTGGTATCCCCTATGAATTTTCCTGTGTAGATTCCCTCAACATTTTATGTATAAAACTAATCTTAACAAGCAAGCTAAGGTTTCTAACTTTATTCTGGAAGGTAAGTGGTGGCTGCCTAATCATGCTCATGTATTGGGAGATATTACAAGAAGTATTAATGTGGTCAAGATTAATGAAGGGTGCTAGGATATAGTTGTGTGGGCAGCCTCTGTGGATGGTAAGCATATCTTAAAGAGTACTTGTGAAAAGACGAGGAACCATAAGAATGCATTTGACTGGTACAATCTTCTATGGTTTAAGGACTGCATTCCTAGACATTACTATATTACTTGGATACTATAAGGACCTAAATTCGTAGCTCAAATAGTCTCTTAAACCAAGTTTACCAATATCACAAACAATTGTAAACAAATAACATAAAATGGCACGAGTTTAGCGAGGAAACCTTTGAATATGTAAAAACCAGAACCTCATCTCGGGGATATAGAAGAATAACTTTATTGTTCGGAAGTTACAAGTTACAAAAGGTTGATGCCCTGGAATATTTCTCACTGTGTAATTTTTATCTTTAAAATCTTGTGCCTGTTTCCTACCACCTTTGTCATATTTATAGATCTCATCTTCAGTTCGCGAGTGATAGCACGTTCTCCTGGATTGGGGTGAAGAGTGGCAGAGCTTCCAGAGGTTGTTTATATAACGGCTAGTTCGTGGGGATAGGTGTTTTTGACTCATTCTTCTGTATGAGCTGTCACTTTTCAGTTCATGGTCCAAGTGTCAACATCGATAGGGTATATGACCTCTAGGTTTGTGTGAGCCTGATGATTTGGTAATTCGCTGTTACAGAAGCTCGAGGGACAGGTCCCTACAATCGCCCCCTCATAATTAAAGGCATGAGTGGCTTGAGTTGAGAATTTCAAATTGAGCTCTTTGTTAAATTTGGACCGGTCTGTCTATAGAAGAGATCTTTTAGGATCTACTACTGGCTTTAATATTGACCTTTAAAATTGTTGCTGACTGTTGAATTGCTGTTAACTGTTGAAGTTCCCATGAACTGTAGCTTTTAATACTAATTATTTTGGAATTGATTACTAATAGTGAATGTAGTGATGATTATAGGTAGCTATTATGGCTAATTTTTAGTCTATCATTTTTTTTTTCAAATTGGTATGTACAACTATCTGAAACTTTCTTTATGTAAGTAACAATGGTCACCACAAGAGGTCAGACCCAAGAGACATGCATTTTGGCTTAGATTGAGGAGTTGTAAAGTTGATATTTCAATTCCCAATCCCTTGCTGAAGAGAGAAGAGACTCTCATCCATGTCCTACCTGCGTACCATCGTATAACAAAGGAGTAGGTGGAGGAAGCGGACGGTGATTGCATTCATATGTTTCACTTTTACTATATTATCAAGGATATTCAGTAGTACAGGGACGGTTTGTGGTGTATCGCAGAGCGGGCAATCTTGGACAAGGATGGAGCATCTGGTGTTCTGTGCAAGCGGTCACGCAGATGCCCTCGATGTTAGCAGTGTTTTCTTTTTTGTATAATTTTTTTTTCTTTTTAAAGTAATAAAATTTATCTTTTGAACTGCTATATTTAGTATATTCTTCTGTCAAACTGCATTTAGAATTCTATAAACAGTTTGAACTCTGTATGTCGTATTGCTCGAAATAACTATCCCGTACTATGATGATCATTCTTGTAGACATATTTAAAAGATGTTTGTTGAGCTTCTGCATTATTCCTGAACTGGACATTTCTGTTTACAAAACCATTTGAATTATATTTGTTATGGATAATCATGACAGCTGTCTTCCTCTATCCTGTAGTATCTTTATCCCTTTATATATGCGATTTGATAATATATAATTCTTTGTTTATCAATAAATAGAGGGAGTTAGTCAATAATTTTTTGCAGGAATCATGGTGAGAACTCGTTCGTAAAGAGCTCATCATGCGGCTAAAAGGCGATTGGCGATTAAGATTGTTAAACTAAATGAACGGATTTTTGGAGTGCTTTGTTATAATACCGGAATACCTATCTCTATTTTGCAGGTGGAAGGTTTGAATTCGATAAAGAGGGAAATCGAGGTGGATCAGCACTTCTAGTGTGACACATTTTGTGAAATGATTGTCGAGCCTGAAGCTTGAAAGATTGTTGTGACGAAGATTTCTCTTGATGAGATAGCCGAGGAGGACGAGATGATTACTGGGGGCGAGGTTATTAGATATAGTGTTGGGGGGCACCTCGGTTATTTTAAATGTAACTATTTTTAGAAGTTTAACTTATTTGGAGGTCGATTTAGTTTAAAGTTATGAAACAAGGGATTAATATTCTCAGTTTGACTTCCCTTAATTTTCTCCTTAAATGTTGTATAATCCGGTAAAATAATTTAAATTTTGAATGTTATTTTTCATTGATATACTCGTCCATTTTTTAATAAGTAACTTGAGATTGCTTCTGTTAGGATTGTTAGATGTGTAGAATATTGCAAATGTTATTTGAAGGAATTTAATAACCAGTTCGACTTCTGTATAGCGAGGAGAATGAGCTAGTGAGGATTATCATTGAGGTGAGGAAGTCTGAAGGAAGAATGAGTAGGAATGTGAGAGAGAGAGAGAGAGATTTGTTTTATTCCAAGGATTTTAGTGGGGGTAATGATGAAAGGGGTGCGAGTTTCAAAAGGTATGAGTTGTCTTACATGAAAATCGAGTGCCGCTTACGCATTTTTCAATAACTGTCAGCAGTTAAAGGAGCGCATTATAAATGCCTCTCCTTTTCTTCTTCAAATTTTTTTGAAAAACTAGAGAGAAGAAATTCTAGAGAGAAAAAAAAAGGAGAAACGTTCTTGTTCAATCAGAGAGGAAGAGTTTATAGTTTTTGTGAAGGTAACAAAGAATCCTTTATCAGAATGTGTGGTGAATAGGGAGGGGACGTTTGTGCCTGATTTATCTTTTGTTGTTGAACATTAGTGGATTTCTTTGGCTATTCTTCATTAATTTTGGTTTGATGTAGATTTTGGTAATATTTGTTTGATGATGTTCCCTCCAGTTTTAGTTTGAATTTTGAAATACCCATTCCTCATTTAAAAATCTTGTTTGTTTTTTTACTAAAAATGGGGGTAAAAGAAAAAGGATTTGTATTTATATTATTATAATTATATATCTCGCAGAAAAATGGGTCTAATATATGTTACATTATTAGATATGTATAATTGGCTTTTAATTGGAATATTTTAACCTGAGGAATTAAAATTGATAAAATACCTGGACCTCGATGTAGGTGTAGATGTGCGATAAAGTTTTAATAACTAGGATACCTTCTGCATCGAACTCATCCTCCGAGATGGACCCTTGTACCTCTCGTCGAACTAAAGATGAAAAGAACATAGAGAATGAAGAGGTGACTTCTGCTAGATACGAGGTCGATCCTATTAGCAATAAAATATCTGACAATGATTTTCTTTCCAAGGGCGATGCCGAATTAAGGTAGACGGGGTTAGGAGCAATGAATATGAATTACCTAGTATATTACATAACTATCCTGAGGGTATTGATGTAAGGAAGGAGTTTTGTAAGTATAAGGGCAGTTTAAAGGGTGTGTGGGGTAGTTTATTGGAGTATGGGGGGAAATTGTATAGGGAGTACTTCAATGAAGAAGGTTAGAGTTCGTACTACCTAATTCCTAGCTTAGACGAGGAGAGGTTTGCCAGACAAATTCCTGATAAAATTTCCATGAAATATTTTGACGGGAGCAAATCGGGCAACTTAGAAGAAGGATTTATTTGTTATCTATCTCAATTCGATTATGGATCAAGTCTACCTCTGAGTAATTTAGCTAAGGGTGTAATAAATGGGATGAAAGCTTAACCCGCCCAGTTAAATGGGAATGTATACGAGGTAATAAGTGTGTGTGAAGCACTTTAACTTGAAGGGGATTGATGAAGGGAGGGAAAGGTGGTTAACCATCGAAGATGCCTTAAAATACTATAATGCTAAGTATTTTAAAGCCACTGGGGGTACTTATTTTTCTACTATTTATCAAAGGCCTCAATTTTTTGACCTTGATTCTACGGGTAGAATATGGAATGATAACCTGGTATTGGTGAAAGGTGAGCGTATGCAACGAGCTTATGAGGACCACCTAGATCTATCATTTAGATCGTTTGAGGATTGTAAGTAGATATACTTTTTCAAACTGTATTTAGTTTACTTGCTTGGTTTCTGAAATAATTGTCATTATTTTGGCAGATCCCCAGTACAACATTTATAAAGAACAATCTCTTGTCGATGTTGTAGCTCGAGAAGGTACCAAACTTCAAAGTGTCTTAAACGAGCTCGGTATAAGTAGGCAGAAGAGGGTGAACAACAAATCACTCAAGGTTTGGAAAACCCAAGCGAAGAGGAAGATTCCTGATATTGGCAAGGTGGGGTCGACCTCTGCAGCATCGCCTCCTATGCTAGACACTTATGTGGATACTGGTGTCTCTGTACCGAAGGTTAAAAAGGCCCAAGATTTAGCTCTTCATCCATGCCCATCAGTGTTTAGTTCGGTCATTTCAAGCCAAAGAAGGTATGGGAAGAAAAACCTAAAGAGCACCCTCTCCGATTCTACTACAAAAGATTGTGAGGAGGCAGAAGCGCCTTAAAGACGAGAAGGTTAGCTGATATTTCTTATGTACCTGTTGAGGTTGCAATAAAGCTTGTTTCATTAGAGCCTAGGGAAAATGAAGATATGTTGGTCCTTGAAAACAGTTTTAGGACCCTTGTTATTTTTGATTTGTCTGAGGTTAAGTCTGCGGTGGAAGTCGAGCTACAGAGGGTAAGTTGAGATATCTTGATTAATTTCCTATTTGTAACCTTTTGTTCGTAGGCTTATTTCTCATATGTTCAAGTTTTGAACATTCTAAAGGACCTGGTTCTCAGAATCGGGGATGGTAAAGATCTTTTTTGGAGATGGAGGTTTCTTTGAAGAAGCGGGCGACCGAGCTGGAAAATGAGTTGGCAAGTAAGCGAGCCAAGATGGTGGAGGAAAGAGTGAATTTGATCTCAAAGATTGCCAGCTTGAAACCCTCTTTTTAGGTAATTGTGGACAAGCTCGAGAGAGAGTCGACGGATAACATCCATGAAGTAAGCTATGCCCATGACAATCTTCCTTGGCGTCTTCAGGAAGATGGATATTCGGATCCTGATATTATGGCCATTGTGGAAGGTCAATCTAATGATGTCATTAGACCTGTTGAAGAAGTTATTGAGGAAGTCCCAGCTCTGTTTCCAAGTTGAGATATTGTTTCTGGCCTAGATGGGAATGGTCATCTCGAACAAACCTAAGCTCATGAGGTAGATGACCAAGATAAGGTAGATTAATCTCTCTTTTTGATATAGAAAACTTTTGGAACGTAGTTATTTTGTTTGTTTTTTATTCGTGGATTGTAAACTGTTGTTTTGCTGAATGGATTAGTTGATGTCTTTCCATGATTTGATATAAGAATATTTAATTATAGGATATTATCAAATTGAGAATGGTTATTGATACTCTAAGGAAAGAGCTAGCTAGGGAGAAAAACTTATCGGCTGTAATAGCTCATGTCACTATACATACTGAGGGCCAGACAAAAGAATATAAAGCTCTCAGTGATGCATATTGGAAAAGTTTATGTGAGGCACGGCTCGGTTGGGCTAAAGAGAAAATAGAACGGAATGAAATAGATAGCAAAAGTAGGAGTAGGTATATTAAAATTTGACCTTTCTTACCTGGGGGTATTAGGTAAAATACTCCCATTGTTACTAAGGACCTTATGATGCTAACCCTATTTCTCGAGGCCGAAATAGATAGTGAGAGGGGACTGAAGGAAGCTTACCTTAGAGTATTAGAAGAGAATAGCTTGTACCCTGAGCCTCCTACTATTAAATACTTGGCAACCAGAGCTAGGAACCTACACAGTTTGAAAGCTTAGGATGTCTCACCCCATGTTGGTGTTTCAATGATTTATTTATGAGCATATCACTGTATATTGCAATTGTAGTTATGTAGAAGGTTTCTGTAAAGGATCAGTTATGTATGAGGAATATATTATATAATATGATGAGGAATGTTATGAGGGATCGATTTGTGTTATAGGGCGACTTGAAAGTTGCTCAGATTTCTTTAAAAGTTAATACCAATCTTAGTCAGAAACTCGAGGTTGATTTAATCTCACACTGATTTGGAGAACGCGATTGATCTTCATATGAAATTTGAGGTCACTTGGTCAACTCTCAAGCTACTATGAAGAAATTGACCGACCTAAAAATGAAACTTGAGGTCAATTTGATGAATGAGAAGGTTTCAACAGGGACAAAGTTACGTTAGGAGATTGTCATGAGAAGTAGTTGGCGACAGTTTTAGCATTTTTTGGGCGCAAAATAAGGAGGATTGAGGAGGAGATGCACAAAATGCATGAGTTCATGATCAAGGCTGGTGTTATATGTAATGTAGATATTATTCATATTGAATATTAGAATCAGATTGACTTCAGTACTGACCCTTCTCCCGGGGAGGCTCTTGTTACCAAAAATTGTATAGAAAGTGGTACAGGGGTTGCTTCCTCCAGAACTTCAAGAGTTAGTAGAATCTTTTCGGGTTCACACCAGAAGAATTTGACCTCTAGAATGTCTAAGTAGATTGATTCGTATAACTATGTAATACAATTTATCAAACCAGTTCATGTTACATGTTAACTCAAACTCGTTTTCTTCATCCGTTAGTTCGTGATCCAAAACTAGATGGTGGTACTCTGTTAGGACTACGACCTCAGTCCCATAAGCCAATAAAAATGGAAAATCCTACTGATTAACTTAGTGCTGTTTGATACGCCCATGGGACATGTAGTAATTCCCTTATCCAATTCCATTTCTTTTCGGATTGTAGTCGCTTCTTGATACCGTCAACTACGATTTTGTTCGTGATTTCAACTTGTCCATTCCCTTGGGGGTAATATGTGCTTGAGGGTGAATGCATGATGTTGTACGAGTTTAGGAATATGACTACCTTTTCTCTGACGAACTAGGATCCATTATCGATTCGAATCAACTGGAAGCAGCTGAATCTCATGATAATATGTTCTCAGATGAATGTGATGACTTCTTCTTCTATAGTTCGACAAAAGGGTACCGTTTCTACCAACCTATTAAAATAGTTTGTTACCACAAGTAAGAATTTTATGTTACCCGATGTGTTTGAAAATACTCCTATGGAGTCGAGGGCCCACCGTTTAAATGGCCAAAATAACTTGCTTGCATGGAGTTCGAGTATGGAGGATTTTATTTGATGACCATATTAATGACTGGCACATACTTTTGTAAATATTCTTCGGCCTATTTTCTTATTTTTGAGCCAAAATACTCCCTGTGTGATCGCCCTGCTTGCAAGTGAGTACCTTATAGTATAAGATTCAGATGTTCCTTTTTGTTGTTCTTTAAGCATTCCTTCGGTGTCTTTTTGTGAAAGGCATTTCAGATAGGGCCCAATAACTAACCTCCTGTATAATTTGTTTTTTTTTCCAATTTTTAATTAGTTTCCTTCCTTATTTTGGATCTCCTAGGAGGTCACCGTCACACTTGTTTTCTGGCTCTATGTAAATAAGGAAGGGTCTTCTCCAATCACCTTCCTCCTCTTCATTGCCCCAGTGTTGATTGGGCATATCGAAGCGTGATCGATGCTAGGGTTTGATACTACTTCGATTATAAGGTATCTGGCTTTTATACCCAATACCTTATCCAAGTAAGCTAGGGAATCGACATGTCAATTTTCACCATGAGGTAGGTATTTCAGCATTGCCTTATTGAACTTGTTCATTCTTTCGGCTACCATTACTGCATAATTGACAATATTTCCATTCTTTTTATAGTGTTCAGAGTAATGATGAACTATCAACAGAGAATTGGTGTACACTGTTATTTTGGGTACTTTAATTTCTAATGTCATATCTAGCCTATGCATTATGGCCTCGTACTCTTTGACATTATTCGGGGATTTAACATTTAGCTTTATTGATTTTTCAATTTTGTCAATAGATGGTGTGATGAGTAGGATTCCCACTCCTGACCATGCCGGTCCTACTGATTCATCTGTAAGTAATCTCAAACCATCCTTTGTTATCCACTTAGCTCTTTCCTCGAAGGGTTTATCACACTGATCGATTTCATGTTCTTTGGCTATTTCAAGGTCACGCTCTTCCCAATCTGGATCTTCTACTAGGAAGTCCGCTAAGAAGTCGGCTATAGCTTGCCGCTTCTCTGATGTTCTCCATTGGAATTTAATATCATGTTTTCCCAAACTATCTTACCATTGTTGCACTCGCCGTAATTTCTCTTTCCTAGATAGCACTTCTCGAAGGGGATAGTTTTTCATGACTTTCGCTGAATGAAATTGGAAATAGTATTTCAATTTTTAGGATGTGTAAACGAGTATTAGGAGGAGCTTTTCAATTTTAGAATATCTCATCTCTGCGGAATTAAGTACTTTGCTTATGAAATATACTGGTTTCTAGATCTTTCCAACTAATCGAATGAGGATGGAGCTTAGAGAGCTTTCTATTACTGCGAGGTAGATTGTTGATTCCTCATTATCTATTGGCATGCTCATCACAGGAGATTTTCCACGGTACTTTTTTAGTTCTTGAAAAACAGCTTCACATTCCTCTGTCCAATCAACATATTCATTTGTTTTTCTTTTGTCCCATTTGGTAGATCCTGGAAGTAACATGAACAATCTTCAGCATCGATCTTATAATTTTGAAACAAATCTATTGATAGCTGCTGTAAGGGCCTAATTTTGTAATAGCTTGAATAAGCTATTACATCAAATGTACATGTGACACAATCAGTATAACCAATAATATAAGATGACACAGGTGGTTAGCGTGGAAACCTCAGAATAAGTGAAAAACCAAGACCTCGGCTTGAGGATTTAGTAGCTATAACTTTATTGCTTAAAACTGATATTTTGATTAACAAGTTATGATCTCTTGAGCTAGATAAACTTTTTTCGGTCATCTTCTTTTGTGCTCTATCCATTTTATAGACCTTAGTCTCGGTTCATTTATATATATCAGCACATTCTCCTAAATTGGAGGAAGAGTGGAGGTTATATTTATTACTTGTAGTTCATGGGAGACAGGTGTCCTTGACTTATTATATTTCCCTTAGAGTGCTCGGGCCATGTTCTTTTGTAGTTCGTAGTGTAGGTGTCATTGTTGATAGCGTATGTCATGTGCATGTTGCGTGAGTCTGACATGATATTAGCTTAATAATATCTTAGTACTAGGGATAATTCCTTACAATCTCCCCCTCTCAACTGAAGGCACGTGTGTCTTGAGTTGAGAAGGTTCAATCGAGCTCAGTATTTGAATAAGATTAGGTTCTCTAACATTAAAAATGGTAGATTTGGTACATGGAATTTGACCTTGGAAGTCTAATGGACTGTTGGGAATTGGAATGTTGTTAGGACTGTGATTGTGTTTAATTGGATGTTAGGTTTCCCATAAGTATTCTTTAAATGATGACTGCTTTGGAAATCCTCTTTGCATTAAATGTATGTCTCTGTATAAATATTGCTGTTGTTATAGTACCGGATATCTTTTATTAATTTTTGTCTTTTCAAATCTTCAGGAACTCCAGTTTTGCTACATTTAGACACAGTCCTTAGATCTCCATACTCCTGTTCCAGTGCATCCTATCTATCATGATATGACATACAAGGAGGTCGTAAATGCAGATAATGACTATTGCTAGATGGCACGATTTAATTATCTTATGGTAGAAGGAGAGTAGCACATTTTATTTGCTGCCTGACTTGGAGCACAAAAAAACTCATAGGAAAGTATCAAGAGAAAACTACATTCACATGTCCCTATGGGACTTATGCTTATCGACGTATGCCATTTGGTTTGTGTAATGCACCCGCTACATTTTAACGTTGTATGATGAACTTTTTCTCTAATATGGTTGATAAATTTTTCAAAATCTTTAAAGATAATTTTTCAATGTTTGGATCCTCTTTTGATGAATGTTTGTACCATTAAGAACTTGTGCTATAACTATGTACACAAACCAATTTGGTGTTAAACTGGGAAAAGTGTCACTTCATGGTGACACAAGGGATGGTTCCTTGGCATATCATCTCCAACAAAGGGATAGAAGTTGATAAGGCCAAAATAGATATTATTTCTTCCTTACCTCTTCCTCGGACGATTAAGCCATTCGATCATTTCTAGGCCATGCGGGGTTTTATCGTCGGTTCATCAAAGATTTTAACAAAATTTCCCAACCCTTGTGCAATTTACTTACTAAGGACACTGATTTCCACTTTGATGATGAATGTTCTAAATCTTTTGAGAAGCTCAAACTTCTATTAACTTCCGCTCCAATCATCCAACTACCCAACTGGGATCTTCTATTTGAATTGATGTGCGATGCATCTGACTACGTTGTTGGAGCAGTTTTAGGGCAAAGAGTAGATAAAAAACCTCATGTATTTACTATGCCAGTCGTGTGCTTAATGATGCATAAATGAATTACTCCACCACTGAAAAGGAGTTATTAGCCATTGTATTTGCATTAGAAAAATTTTAGTCATATCTTATTGTGTCCAAAATCATTGTTTACACCGATCATGTGGCCTTAAAATTTTTGTTATCCAAAAAGGACCCTAAGTCTCGGTTAATCCGATGGATCCTCTTATTACAAGAATTTGACATTGAAATTTGAGATAAGAAAGGTGTTGAAAATGTTGTAGCAGACCATTTATCCCCACTTCTAATCGAAGGTGGTAAAGATCTCCTCCCTATCTTAGAGACATTTTCGGATGAGCATCTTTTGGCTATTATACAACTACCTTGGTATGCCGACATTATCAATTATCTTGCTACTGAACGACTACCTAACCACTGGTCTAAGAAAGATAAAACCAAATTCTTAGATGAGGTTAGACATTTCAGTTGGGACAATCTTTATCTGTATAAATTTTGTTCTGACCAAGTTATTAGAAGATGCATTCCAAATAATGAGTTCCAGAGCGTACTCATGTTTTGCCACACCTATGCCTGTGGAGGGCATTTCAGTGCAAAAAAATGGTTGCCAAAATTCTTCAATCTGGCTTTTATTAGCCTACTATTTTCCGTGATACACATACCTTTTGCTCTACTTGTTATAGATGTCAGAGGACCGTCAATATTTCTCATCACAACATGATGCCCATAAACAATATTCTTATTGCTGAACTTTTTTATGTTTGGGTCATAGATTTTATGGGCTCATTTCTTTTATCTCGCAGAAACCTTTATATTTTAATCACAGTAGACTATGTCTCCAAATGGGTTGAAGCGGTAGCATGTCTGACAAATGACCATAAGCCTGTGGTCAAATTCATGAAAACCACAGCGATAGTTCAGCACTTACTTCAGGTTTGAGTGGTACAGGTGGTATTATTAGAAACAATCTTGCTGAACTTCAGCTTGGTTACAGCATAGTACTTGGTAATGGCACAAATACATACATCTGTAGAAATGTTCACTTTACTTATGGATTAATGTATTGTAAAAGACAAGGCTAGCTTCCTCTCATTGTTGAGGTGGATGCTAAAAATTTTTTAAACTGGTATAGGTGCAAGCATACATGCCCTACAAAGTACAGTGCAACTTGGAAGCTTATTACTCGGCTAGGAAGGGAGCTACATATTATCATGATACACACTTACAAAGAAGGAAATGGAACAGGCTATGGACTATCAAAACTTGGTAGTTCCCAACATTCACAACTATTTTAGAATGCGTCCATGCTCCCAAGGTAGATTTGGGCAGCTTACTTCTTGGATAAAATAGGAGCAACTACAATTAGGTAGTAAACTAGTGGCCAGGCTTTATGTCCTCCACATGTACTATTTATTTGCTAAATAGATAAAACAAAAATTTAATTAAAAAAATAATAATAAACTATAAAAACCATTTTTAATCGTTTTGGCACTCCTCGAGCAGTTATTAGTGATGGTGGGAAACATTTTTGTAATCGTGTTTTTAAAACTTTATTAAAAAATTATTCCATCACTCATAAAGTTGTCATACCTTACCATTCATAAACAAGTGGTCAAGTAGAACTTTTCAATCATGAGATTAAAAGAATTTTAAAAAAAGTTATTCGAACGATTGCAAAGACTGGTCAGATCATCTTGATGATGCTCTTTGGGCCTATCGAATAACTTATAAACCCCAATTGGAATGTCACCTAATAGACTTGTCTTTGGGAAGGCTTGCCACTTGCCTGTGGAACTAGAACACAAAGCTCTTTGGGCCACAAAGGCCCTTAACTTTGAGATGGATCAAGCTGGGTCTAAGAGAAAACTTTAACTTTCTGAGTTTGATGTACTCCATCACGAGGGTTATGAAAGTTTAAAAATTTACAAGGAACGTACAAAAGCTTTTCACAATAAATTAATTATTCGTAAATCCTTCGAGCCCAATGAAAATGTATTGCTTTATAACTCCAACCTTCTTCTATTTCCTGGGAAACTACGATCCCGTTGGCATGGCCCCTTTATGGTTAAAATTATTTTTCCTCATGGGGCCGTGGAGGTGAAGGATCCTAAGAACGGAAATATTTTTAAGGTCAATGGCCAACGATTAAAACTGTACTTAGAGTCTTACACTTTTGACGAAGAGATAACATTTCTAAATGATCCAGAATATTATAGCTGATATTTTGTACATCTATAGTATCATTACAATATCATTTAAGTATGGGGGTATATAAGTCTGGCTGAAGACAGTAAACTTTACACTTCTTGAGAGATAACCCATGACAAATTCAGGTAAAATTTTTAGTTTTCCTCTTTCAATTATTTTCATGTTCTCAAATATTGAGAGTAATGCTTGATTTAAGTTTGGGGGTATGAAACTATTTCTTTAAATACTTTTTGAAGAAAAGTGAAATAATGACACTTTGACAATTTATAATATATTTTAGACGAATTTCCAAACACTTAAAATGATTTTACCTTGACATAAATATTATGGAGAAACCTAAATTTTAAAATTGTACCAAGTATTTACTAAAATATTTTGGATTATCTTAAGCTAGATGTACAATCTTTTTATTAACAACTAATTCAAGTTAAATTGACATATTTTGAAAATGTTTACCTCACTGAAGTTTTGCAATTAATACCTTCAATAGATATTTGCTTAGTATAAAGGAAATTTAGCATTTATGTTAGGAATAGTTTGCTACAAGGGAGACAGCTGCCTAAGAATAAGTTCACTCCTAAGGAAAAATAATAATAAGCCAAATGCTCTCTAAAAACTTTAACGCCGCAAGGCTACTCACATGATTAAGACTTGAAAGTGGAAAGATTATCACCAATCTTGAATTTGACCATGAACTATATGAAAGGAGCACAAGAAAAATGTTACTTCTGAGAATCCTGAGTCTAGGCCATGATAGGGCACCACACCCCGAAAACCTTAGCCAACTGGTGGGGATTGTCGATCGAAAGCTCCTTGTTACGGAGCCTTCACTACAAAATAATATACTTAAAAGAAAAGGCTTAAAAGAAAAGAAAAAAAAAGAAAAGTAAAATTCTAGGAAGATGAATTGACTAAGGCACTTGTCGAACTGACCGTTGAATTTTTTCCAATAATAACTAGACTACCAAATATTACGTAAATTATTCTTGACAATGTATTAGGCGATAAAACTATTTTCACTATACACTCAAATATAGCTAAAGCAAAATAATTGAATCTTTTTCTAGTCTTGAGGTAGTACCTCTAGTTTTGGATAAGCTTAAAATATTTTTTGGAATACTTGGAGGAATAGCAAATTTAAGGATTTTTTCATTGGTATATTATTGTTACAACTAGGTAAGGATAAGTTTACAGGAAATTAGTCATATGTATTCTAGAATTGTTTAAAATTTTATTATTGACTTTTGTGGGTATGGTCACTACAAACCCTTACGAGACAACACTCGTCCGCAAGGCTAAACCTATCGGTTTAATAGCTTGTTGCATATGCTAAATGCAATTGTGCTCCCTGCAAAAGTAGTTAATAATTTATTTTCCTCAGGACGAGCAAAAGACAAGTTTGGGTAAATTTAATGAGCGCATAATTATGACATTTTTAATACACCCGAATATGTATTTTAGTCGTCCATTAAATTTAATTTTGTGTACTTATGTACGTTTATTTGATTGCAGCTATTGGAGATGGGTATTTAAAGCCAAGCTCTTAAAGTCAAGTAAAAGTATCTCTAGCAGTTCATAGCACAAAAAGTCAAAGACACAATATATTTGGTCTCAAGATTGAAAAAATATATACACAAATATTATTGGAGAATAAGATCAAAGAATATATTACATCCAAGATCCTTGAAGATATTTTATATTGAATACATATGCAGGAGTTTCCATGAAAAAAAATCTATACATCACTTAAGGGAATTATATGCAAGAATCTTAGGTGATTGGTTGTAAAATTAGAAGATATTATTGTGAAAATATTATTTACAATTTAATGTATAGTTTCTAAATTTGGGTTCCTTCACCTATAAAAGGAACTTTCAACCATTGGAATTGGGCATCTCATATTTGAGCAAGTTTAGAAGAAATAAAGTTAGTTTTATTTAATTGTCTTCTTCTTCTCTTTTAGTTTAATTTTTACTAATGTCTTCATTAATTGTTAATGTGATAAAGTCCGAGATGAGCAACTAATCTCCTGGCTAAGGCTAGGATGAGGCCTCTTCTTGGATGAATAATAGTTGGTATTAATTAAATTCTAATTAGTTTTCTCTTTGTACTTTATAATTAATAAGTCAGTTCATCATATCGAAGGCTTGGCCATAGCTCCGGTTTGGTGTATGATAACTTTGGATACAAACAAGTGATACTAATCGTAGACTTGATTTGGAGATCTAAACAGGAGGAATCACTAGAGAACTCACTCAAGCCTAGCCATGGTTGAGTTAATAATTCTTTAAGACACTCTTCACCATTACTTAAAAGCATAACCACTAAATGATTGACCATAGATTTAGTGGTTTATTTTATAACATCGTATGTGTCTTAACATGAATATATGATGGTTGGAGATATTAGAATCTAGTTATATATCGATTAACGCTTTAAAAGGTAGAGGCCAAGTCCTAACCTTAGCTCTCTCCCTTTTTAAGTTTTATAATTAGTTTTTATTTATTCTTCTTAGATTAATCTTTCATAAAATCATAATTCGGCTTAGAAAGTATTTATTTTCCCAAACATCCTTGTGGATTCGATCTCACTCATCCGCGCTACAATTCGATAATCGTACTTTAAGCAGACATTTTTCTAGAAGACCCCAAAATTTTTCTTATAAGTGGTTACTCAAAAATCACTTAGAATTGACTAGCAAACACTTTGTGTAAAATATGAATATGAATCTGTGAATAGAAAATTTTAAATTTAATCAAATAAATTGTGCACAATAAATTGAAAGATTTCACAGACAGAAAATCAATTGCCATAGATGGTGTCAAGTTAACAAACATAGAATTCCTATCTCTTATCTCCACTAAATTGGCTGTGCTAAACTCAAGATCAAACAGGTTTTAAATTTTTTATAATATAGGCAAGGGAAGGGATATGATGGAGTAGGTGGTTTGCAGACATTCTGAGACTGCAGTTATAATAACTCCCCATCTTTCTTCAAATTGAGTTCACCTTCTGTCATTCTCTTTTCTTATTAAGTACACATGGAATAGAATAGTTCTTCTCCTCTTTTTTTTTAACAAGACACTGATTGATATACTAAATAAAATATTAGGGATATTACATTTTTTTATTCATCTTTCCCCAGTTAAACCACATGGTTTTACTCCTTCCTTCACTTTTATTTTATTGAAAAGTCTCAGAACAAAGGGGTAAAGGAGTTGGATATAAAATAAATGGCATATTTTAAGGCACAAAAGTGCAGCAAAAAGGAAAAAAATTTGGGTAAGCATAGACGAAGGCCAAAAAAGTTGTAATAATAAAAAACCTATAATTTTATCTTCGGTCTTACATAATATCTTTTTCATCTCGAATCAAGTATAGAGATTATTATATTAGACTAACTTGAACTTGAAGTTACTATCGACAATTGATTATAAAAAATGAGATAAAAAAAAGCTGAATATGGAAAGAATTTATGAAATAACACACGAAGCTTATAAAAAGGCCAGATCCTCTCATAGCATTAGGTACAAAGTCTCTACAGTTATTCTCACGTGATTCTAATCATGATGGGCTTTTAGTTTAGACAAAGGAATCAATGACTATTGTGAAATATCATTTTACTAAATAATTATCCCATGAATGAATATAACACAAAAGTACAGTCCAAGTCTAGCAAGAATATTCTACATACAAAAGCTCCTAAAGTGCAATGTACAAATAAAATCAAAATAGTACCCTACTGTCTTAAAAGAAATTCAAACTAAGATAGGGTAAGAAACATACCTCAATCAATGGAGCATGCTGATAACCCATCTTAGTTTATAATCATTACTTTATCTGTGGCGACAAGTTACCTTTTCGCACCCAAACAGCCCGAATAACCTTTCGAGGTGATGTTTCTTGAGCAAACCATCTAGAAAAATTCCCACTTTTTACATTAGTAGAAATCACATTTGAGTTATATCTTTGCTCATAGAATTGTCGAGCATATGGTTGATAGGATTCAACAAATCTACAATAAGATTCAATATGACCCTTTCAGCCACAAATTCCATAATAATAAATCTGAGAGTACGAGAACCTTTGGCTTGATTACGAGTGAAGGATATTATATTATGTTTAGGCAATGAAGTAGTAGCAAAATCTTAGACAAATTTAATGACTTGAGGAGTCTTGGCATTAAAGATATGGTCCGTGTATCCAAGACCTTTTTTATCAGTATCCATTTTCCCCATACATAATATCCTATCAATATTTTTTGCTCCATGAAAAAAAAAATTAAGTTTCTGTCGAGATAAAGCTAAATCAAGTTTGGTCGTATCTAGTTTGCCCAAAGTTGATTTTATTTTCTCCTTCACATCATGAACTCCTTTCTCTAAAATCATAAGCTTATCATGGAGGCCTTGTTTCTCATCTTCAAGCATTTTTATCTCGTAACTTGTATTCTTAAATTTTACTTGAAGTTCACGCGTGAGCGTATTAACTTGGTCTTTCAAGACTTTGTTAAGTTTACCAAGTTTAATACACTTCGCAAAAGTTTGAGCATATACGTCTTCAAGATTTAGGTCCTCAAACTCAATTTTTTCATGATCACTTTGATTTTTAATAGAATTCTCAAGTTCAAAAGTGTCAGAGTTATCATTACTATAATTTAGAAAAGCACAATATGCACAATATTGTCCATTCTCAACTACTTGGGGATAATCCTTATTATTATTATTTTCATCATCACTATCAACCCAAGTAACACTAATGTTCATAGATTTGATATTAGTTCCATATTTCTTATTGGGACAACTGTGAGCATAATGACCAAACTTGAGACACTTATTGCATTCAACTTGATTTTGGTCAGTGTCAAGGTTGGTCTGCCTGTTGTTCGATTTAAGTTGATCATAAGTTCACTACGTGTAATTCACTGATTGCCCTTGTTTATGAAATTGACATTTTTTTACAAGGCTTTTAAGCTGGTTGCATATAAAGGCAATTTGTGAATCCATATCGGACCCATCATTATTATCTGAATTACATGAGATATTAGCTTTGTAGTAGCCTACTTGTAGCCATCGACAGACAGTCGAAGCCCACTTCACAGCCTACTCGAATATATCAAATCCCACTTAATCTCTAAAATAGACTCCCCAGAGATCCTCCGAAGACGAAGCTTTGACATCAGATAGAGCTTTGGGGACGGATTAACATACTACAGCAGAAATCCTTCAACCTTACTAACACACGGTCGAAGCAAGATAAGATAGACAACTACCTTATCAGATAAGACAGCGCATTGATTAGCCCGTGCAGCTACAGTGACAGGTTCAACCACCGCGCCGTTCAGAGACATCACCAATAAATGTTGTAGTGACAGTACCGACATGACCGGTGCCCATAACTTGCCAGGATTTCCTGACAGTAATCATGTAATCCTGACCCACACTTGATGACTCAGCTCCCTGTATCCCAGTAAATAGATGAGAGGGGAAACCAAGAAGGGGTTAGAAGAATTACCTCCAGCCCTTTGCATTTTACCTTCGACCTCTCAATATTCACTATATTTGAACCCTCTAATTAATATTCAGTAATATAATCTATCTTAAAAATCCTCATCAGAGGTCGTAGAGAGTCACATTCGGGCCTCTACGCAAGTATTTGTCTATAGTTAGTTCTTACTCTAGACTAATTCCTTGCATCCCTTTGATTGAAGATTAGTTTTATGTTGTAAGAACCAACTTCCCCTCCAAACGAAGTTAGGTCCCTACAATTGGTGCCGTCTGTGCTTCCTGCACCATTAATCACCCATCCTTTTTTCTCCCCTCTTGTTGTTTTCCACCACAACTGATTATCTTCAATGGCACCCACATGCCGTTCTAACTCAACCCAGGCAGACAACTCCATTGACGGAGTAGCTGCCCAAATAGCCTTATTATCCCAACAAGTCGCTCAGGCTGAGGAGCGCCACCAGAACTAACTAAACCAGGAGTGTGAAAGCCACCACTTGGCACTGGAAACTGAGCGGAATTGCCGCTTGGATGATGAAAACATACAGAACAAAGCAATCGATGAACTGCGTAACACTGTCTGAGAGCTACAGAGATTACAACCCTTGGGACCTGCTCGCCCATCCCAGGTACCAGACCCATTGCGCGTATCTGTTCGCGCCCGCCTAAGACCTTCACCAAACCTCGAGATACCCCCCGTTCACACCGGTGCCGAAGGTTTTCCCCGTATTATTCTCCCAATCGGCTCGATTCACATCAAGATTCACCCCACAAAAGACTCTTCTGACTCAACCCTCCGCTCCTCCAGACACCCAAACGTCGTCCTGCTCGGGAATGGCTCGGCGAATGCAGTGCTGATTTTATACCGCACACTCGACCTCGCAACCTTCGAGTTCATCAATCTCCCCCACATACTGTATATGTTACACAGTAGGACTTCGACCATAAAATACAACCCGTCATTCGCGTTAGCATGAGTCCAGCCACAAACTCCTGGAGCCATCTCAATAACCTGATCTGCCCCAAACTTGAGGCTATCGAAATACCCTCCAACTTTTGTGCTCCCAAACTCAGCAAATATCGTAAAACAGACCCTAAATCCCACATCCTTAAATTCCAAAATTCCTTGAGCCTTTACTCTACGGCTGACTACATGTTGTGTCGTCTTTTCCCAACGAGCCTTACTGAAAACTTCCCTAATGACTCGATACGAAGCTTCGAGCAATTATCACAACCTTTCATTGCCTAGTTTGCCTTCAACAAAGACAGAGAGGTTAGAGTTGATACTCTATTCAATTTCAGAAAATCTGGCGGTGAGACCCTCGAAGCCTTCACCAGAAGATTCCTCGACGAATCCTGGAAAATAGAAAATCTCGACTGCTCGAATGTTATTTTGGCATATTCGAATGCCTTGCCCGACCACAGGTGAGTAAAAAGCACCTAGTCCCCCACAAACCAAAAACACTCGAAGAGATGCTCTCGAAGGTCAATGGCTATATCGATCTCGAGCGCCTTCTGGAGTCCGGCAAATAAAGTCAGCCTTAGCAAATAACAAACTTCAATAAACCTCGGCAACACCCCCACTCTGCTCCCACACCCCTGATCGTTCTTATCTCATAGGAGACTGAGAGTCGCAAACGCCCTAATATTGGTAACAGCACTGAAGCTCACAAGAAGCGACTAAGGCCTATTTTGCCTACACTCACTGCCCCCCTCAGCACCTTTCTACCACGTATACAGGCAGACCCTATTTGGCGCATCCCTTTCCCCATTTAAGTCAGACCAGGCGAATCTTACTATGCCAACCATAAGTGTAACTGTCACCATACCAATAAATACTTCGCCTTTCAGCGCTCTCTCAAACTTATCTTCAGAGTAGGACATTTGCACCAGTATATTTTCTAATCATCCAAGCTACCTCGATGGGTCCTACCTCAAATCTCTATCCACCCCTACTACTGACCCGGCCGAGGTGCACATCTATAGAGTCAAGTTTATCGAAGTCAATAACATAGACAGTGGACATTCCAAAAGCAAACGAAAGCGTATCGATGAATGTTACAAACTCACCTATCAGGAGAAATTTCCTACCCTTCTGCCATAATCAAGCCGTCACCCTCGACTCGAAGGTATTTCTTACATCGACTGTGACACTTCACACGTTTGTTTCCCCCATTCCGATCCATTAGTCATCATGATTAAGATCGAGAACTTCGTCCTCCATACAATGCTCGTAGATACTGGGAGCGCAGCTGATGTCCTCTTTCTTCAAATAATCCAAACTATTAAAAAAACAGACCTCATAACCGCTGCCAATATCGAACTAAAAGGTTTCAATGGATCAGCAGAAGTCGTTGTTGGCCACATCAGCCTACCCGTCATTACAGGCCCCATTATCCATCAAACCAACTTCATCGTCATTGACAAGAAGTCTGAATACCTCAGTATACTCGGACGAGATCGGCTTCACACCATGCGAGCTATACCTTCGACCTACCATCAGACCCTTCAATTCAATAATCACGAGGGTACTTGGAATTTGAAAGGCTCTCAATGCCTTGTCCGCTCAATCAAGTACCCAGAGATCGACCAAACACAAAATCTTGTCAGGCGCCCATAACAATCACATCATCTTTTTATCCCTTGGACTTTGAAAGATACCACCTCATCTATTGAACCCACTATTTATATTGAACTCGACGGTCCTGGCCGGGGTACATTTATCAGAACTTTCCTCAATGAGTCAAAGTGCCTCAAACTTTTTGAATTTCTTCGAGCAAACAAAGACATCTTTGCCTAGACATTTTAAGAAATGTCTGATGTCGACCCCAACCTAGCCTGCCATCGCCTCAATCTCATCCCCTATTCCTCAGCAGTAAAATAAAAGAAGAGTACCCTAGCACCATGACTTCGAGAAGCCGTGAACCTTAAAGTAGACAAGCTCATAGACGCAGGCTTTATCAGAGAAGTGAAGTACGCAGACTGGATATCAAACATTGTAGCAGTTCCTAAGATGAATGGCAAGATCCGAATCTGCGTCAACTTCACAGACCTCAATAAGCACACACCGAAGGACAGTTTCCCCCTCCCAACTATCTCAGCACTCCTCGATGCCACTGCTGAACACGAGCGCCTATCCATGATGGATGTGGCTTCGGGTTTCAATCAGGTACCCCTCCTCCCCGATGATCAACTTAAAACTTCATTTATAACTGAACAAGGCCTTTACTGTTTCAATGTTATGCCTTTCGGCCTTAAAAATGCCAGAGCCACCTACCAACGCCTTGTCACAACCATGTTCAAACCTTTGCTTCGCAACTCCGTCGAAGTCTATATCAATGACATGTTATGCAAGAGCCTTCAGAAAAACACCCATATCCAAGACCTCTCAGAAATATTCTTAATACTTCGCACGTATAATATGAAACTCAACCCAAACAAGTGCTAATTTGGCGTGTCATCCAAAAAATTATCTTGGCGGGTCACCTTATCAGTAAACGTGGGATAGAGATTGATCCCACCCACATTCGAGCCCTCATAGACATTCCTTAGCCCCGAAACAAGAAAGACGTCTAAAAAGTGGAGGGCAGGATAACAGCCCTCAATCGTATCATTTATAAATCCTCAGATTGATGTGCTTGGCTCTTTTCCCTCATACGCGATCAGGGTGTCCACAAAGCAAAAAAGAAAAGCAATCCTGAGATTGACTGGACCCCTGAGTGCGAACAAGCCTTCCTCAAACTTAAAACTTATCTTGGCCGTCTACCGATCATCAGTACACCTATCGAAGGAGAAACACTCTCTTTATACCTTGCTGCCACAAAAACTTCTCTCAGCTCCGTGTTCATTTGAATTGATTCCAATATCAAAAAACCTGTATATTTCATCAACAAAACCCTAACCCCCGCAAAAAATCAATATTCAAAACTTGAGCGTTTGCTCCTCATACTTGTCTATTCCGCCCGTAAGCTCAAACCATATTTTCAGGCACCCTTGTTATTATCAGTTATCCCCTTTGAGAAGTACTTAGCAAGAAAGAAAAATCTAGACGAGTGCAACAGTGGTCTGTATACCTTAGCGAACACGACATTACCTTCGAGAAGCAAATATCACAGAAAGGCCAAGCAGTAGCAGATTTTCTAGTTGACTTCCCAATCGAAGATGTCAATTGGGAAGAACACGAAGATGACTTATCTGAAGATCAACCCGAAATAGTAGATCCCCGGGACCCTCTCACTGGCTGGCGATTATTCACAGATGGATCAGCAGGACCTAATGGCTCAGGAATTGGTATTGTCTTGGTAACACCCACTAATGATCGCATAGAGAAAGCTGTCAAACTTGCCTTCGAATGTTCCAATAACGAAGCAGAGTATGAAGCCTTGATCCACCGCCTCGACCTCGCACTTGACCTCGGCATTCCCAAACTTGCAGTCTTTACAGATTCCCAACATGTTCAGAGACATTACACAGAAGAAAACAAAGTTAACGGTCGCATGACTGACTATGCTCTTTTTGTACGACAGCGCATGGACCGGTTCCCCAAAAAATCTACAATCACCCATTACCCTCGAGGAGAAAATAGACATGCAAATGCCCTCGCCTACATAGCTGCTATGCTCGGACAATCAGAATCTCAGACACTCCATATCGAAGTACTCGAACGCCCAAGTATCGACCAGATGGAAATCAATACCATCAATGCTGGGGGCGAGAGTCACGATCTAGACGATTGGCGAACACCATTTCTTCACTACTTCATCAATGCTACTCTCCCAGATGATCCCAAAGATAAACGCTTTCTGCCAGAAAACTGCCGCAGATATACTATCCACAAAAACCAACTACATCGAAAATCCCCAAATGGCGTCCTCCTTCGATGCATATCCCAAGCCGAAGCCTCTCAAACCTTAGCTGAACTCCATGAAGGAACCTGCGGTGCTCACACCGCCGGTCATTTTGTGGCCCTTCGAGCTGTCACCCAAGGATTATTTTAGCCTAATATGAAAAAACAAGCTTCAGAGTATGCAAAATATTGTAACAAATGCCAACGTGACGCCCATAACATCCATTGCCCCTCTTAAGATCTCTATTTCAGTCAAGTTTCCTGGCCATTCAAAAGATGGGCCATCAATCTCATTGGACCCATCCAAAAAACCTTGGGTAGCAGAGAAAGCATCCTCGTCGTAACCGATTACTTCACCAAATAGGTCAAAGTGGCACCTCTATGCCGAACCAGAGAAGATGAAGTTCTCAAATTTTTATAGAAAAATATCATCACACGCTTCGGCTGTCCCCATATGATTCGATGCGACAATGGTCCCCAATTCGTTGGCAGCAAAGTCAAAAACTTGCTCAAAAAAGACAACATCATCCTCTCACCAGGGCAACGGTCAAGTCGAAGCAATTAACAAAACCATTGTCGATAGTCTTAAGAAGAGAGTCGATGCAAAGAAAGGACGATGAGTTCAAGAGTTACAACATGTCCTCTGGGCCTATCCCATAACCCCAAGAAAATCCACAGGATGCACCCCCTTCCTCCAAACATATGGAGCCGAAGCTGTATTACCAACCCAATTCGAAGTACCCACTCGAGACCCTAGCCTCCCAGGCGAAGATAATGAGTTCAAACTTGCATGCAACATGTTATGGATTGATGAAACCAGAGATTGAGCTATCGCTAACCTTGTCCAGTATCACACATCACTTCAAAAATCCTACAACAAACGAGTTCGACCACGGAGTTTCAACATTGGAGATCTAGTACTTCGACGTGTCAATCAATCTTTGAAACCTTAAAATGTCGGAAAGTTAGCCAAATCTTGGGAAAGACCAAATGTCGTCAACAACAAAACAGATAAGGGTTCTTATTACTTAATGACGGAAGATGAAAAGCCTCTACCAAGCCCCTGGAATACAATACAGCTGGTCTCCTATAACTGGACATATCTTCAACCATGTGCAACTGATGTAATCCAGAACATTCAATAAAATAGTTTTTCAACCCTTACTTCGTCTCCTGTTTCATTTTAAATTTCTTGATTTAACTCAGGTATCATGTCAACCTTCGACCCGACTGATACTTGAGGGTAATCTCTCGAGATTTTTCAAGCTCCTAACTTCAGGCAAACTCGAGGGGCAAGAATGGTCGAACGACCAGACCCTCGGGGATGCATTAGGGGCGATCAGATATTGCTTCACTGTAGCCAAGGCCTTCGAAGTCCAGTCCATTTCTTGGTTTACCCCGAGTATCATGTTCACCCTCGCCCCGACTAATACTTGGGGGCGACCTTGAATTGCTCAAGTCTCTAAATTCGAGCATACTCGAGGGGCAAGGATGGTCGAAAGACCAGACCCTCGAGGATGCATTGGGGGCGATCAGATATACTTCTTCCAGGCTCTGAAACTGTCAAAGTCCAGTCCTTTTCATGGTTTACCCCAGGTATCATGTCCACCCTCGCCCCGACTGATACTTGAGGGAGACCTTGAATTGCTCAAGTTTCTAACATTCGAGCAAACTCAAGGGGCACGAATGGTCGAAAAACCGGACCCTTGGGAATGTGTTGGAGGTGATCAGATATTGCTTCGCTGTGGGTTAGGCCATCGAAGTCTAGTAAATATTTGGGTTTCCTCTAGGTATCACGTCCCCTCGGCCCGACTGATACTCGGAGGCGATCTGGAAATGTTTCAAAATTTTAACATCGAATGTGGTTTCGGACATCGATGTCCAACAGATTATTCAGGGTTCGATTACTCTACAGTTATTCGACAGAAACAGTACATACATACCGAGTTTGATCAAAACATCTTCGACACTCTTCAAAGCTTGATCATACTACAGTCATTCAAACCGCAATAGTATATTAAAATGCTATCAACAATTCTATCAAGTGCAGAGAACATTCAACATATTATCCATCAGAGGAACAGTGCGGCACAATTCAAAGATCAATCATTAAGAGTCCAAAACAAGCAAAATTAATAGAATACGCATCCAAATTACAGCAATTCAAGGTCAGAGCAAGATAATACAATCAATTAGAAAATCAGACATCAAATCTGAAGTTTAGAATTAGTATGTTCAGAATCAATATATGCGGAATTGACTTCAGAAAATACGCATCAATATGTTCAGCATCAACTTCAAAAGTTCAACAAATATCAAAAGTACAAACAGCCTACCAAGTTCAGAGACCAACAGAAAACAACAACATCGTTTAACATATTATAATTCAACATTATAATTAGCAGAAGAAGACATGAAACCCCAACCCCAAATACCTCCAATCGGCACGGTTACACCTTCTTGCTCCATATACCCCCCAACAGCTTCATTCGAACCTTTGACGACCATACCATCAACAGTTCTACCAATGGGTGCCCCAACAAGAGAAGTGTCTGCACCACCTCCAGTACTTCTAGCTGCTTCTTCAACAATGTTCGCCTCTCCTCCCGTCATCTACAAATCATTCCCTTCAACAAATTCTGGAGACACAGGATAAGGTTCCAATGTCTCGGGGTTATACCCCTTGTCAACTATAAAGCTTTTCAACTTAACATTCACCTTGCATTCGCCATCATACTGCAGCTAGAAATTCACCTTCTGTTCCGCTTTTTCCCGCTCACACGCCACAAGCTTTGCAGACCACTCTCGCTCTAGCCTCAGCCGTTGCAGCTCGAGCCTCTTGTCATAAGAGTTGGCAAGCACCCCCAGATCTTGCTTCAACTTTCTGACTTCAGACACCGGTGATGCCTCTTTCCTACGAGAAAGATTCAGATTGTTCTTTGCTTGTTTCAATTTCACCTTTACTGACTTCATTGCCTTGCAGCAAGTTTGTACCCAACCATCCTTCTGCTAAAATATTCAAGAAATTAGTGCAACTCAAAACTCGAAGAATTTTTAAGAAATCTCAAAGTACCATAGCAAAAAGCCACATATAGTTAACTGAAACATGTGCTTCATTATTTCTTTTGAAGCCTCGTCTGGATCATCTTCCCAGAGCTCGACCATCAAAGCCTGCTTTGCCACAACCAACTTCTGTCGTTCAACCACCGTCATCTCTTCATCTTCCTCCAGTGTATCATCCTCCCCCAGCACCTTACGCTTCTTGCATTGGCCTACCTTTGATTCCTGCACTTTTAAGGCTTCGGGAGCTAACCGGCCCTTCCCCTTCTCAGTTTAAGTTGCTACCGGCCTCAGCCTCAACTTTGACGCATCTCCTGCCACTTCGGGTACTGGAACTGCTTGCTTCGATCCCCTACGCGATCTCACACAAACTAGTAGTTCCTTGGCAACTCTTCCCCTCCCATATCTTTTTGCCCCTTTGAAACACCTTTACATCTTTTTCTCTTTGGTAGCTTCGACGTAGCGGGTACGTCTCGAAGCAGGGAATCCACCTTCTTCCTCCTTTGCCTTTCGATTTTGTGACTGTCAAACACAGAATTTATCCTGTCTTCACTAGCTTCGAGCAGAGTACCAATATAATTTACCGGATTATCCCAAGACGAACACTCCGGACCTGCAGATTAAAACAAGAACACAGTTATCACTTATTTCAGATACACATCAACAACAACCCTTCGACAGTAAACTTACTTTCGTTATATATTCTATGATGTAATTTATACGGGTCATCCTTATCTACATTCTCATAGTTACCCCTTACTATCAGTAAATCTGTATTCTACCCCTGGCCTGTCGAGCACAGATCATAGAACCTAGGTTTTTCTGGGTGACATTGGATGTGATAGGTCCCCGGGCTCTGATTAGCCTTCCTCGAGTAAAAGGTGACAATGTCAAACCACTTAATCAAACTTCGACCCTCACTAGCCAGTTTTACATTCATCCCCTCTATAGCCCTCATCATCTCATAAAAATTACCGTCCATTTGCACTGGAGCCACCCCCAAGAAATTCAACACTTCTTTCACCAGTCTTCAGAGAGGAAGCTCCGGTCCCAATCAAATTTGGCCTCTATAAGCTAAAATCCCTTTCCCAGGGTCCGACTTAAAGGTCAACCCTGCCCCCGCAGCACTCAGATACACCCCCACCTTCGAGAGTTCTAATTTGGCGGCAAACTGATCTAATCTAATCCTATATTTAGCTGAAACAACACCTTCGACACTATCCGACTCAGTCGAATCCCCACTATCTTCAATCTGTACCTTATCTCCCTCTCCACCCCTCGAAGGTCCTACATTACACCCTCAGCCCATATTGTTTCCTCTTTATCACTATCTTCGGTCACTATCGTCCTTCGACGTCTCGAAACCGGAACCTCCTCAGCCGGCAGAACCATAGACAATAGAGCCTCAGTTACAGCATCTAACACTTCTACATCACTACCCTCATCCATTGGGGCTCGACCAGAAATACTAGCTTTGAATTCTTTAACCTCCTCATCTATCAGTCTCCGTCTCGAAGCTTGACGGTTATGCATTTTAGCCTACAGAAAAATAGGTACGCAATTAGATCGATAAACTCGACAATTCCGTGTTTACACACCCTATCCCGTCTACCCCTCTAGAAATTTATCAAAACTTCAATCTCAAACCCTATACCTCCTCCAAGCCACCTCCAACCCCATAATGGGTCGAAACCCAGATCCACAAAGTATCCTTACCCTCGAAAATAACACCTAAACCCCAAACACAGAATGTCCTGTACCCTCACAAAAAAAAAAAAAAACAAAGTAAGGTGGGCAAAGATCAAATGACTTACCGGGGATTAGCAGTACTATCCTCGACTCAGCAAGATCAAAATAACAAATACAGCAACCACCTCCAAGTTTGAAATGGCACAAATTCTCTTCTCTTCACACTCTTTGATTTATACAGTAAACCGTACAGTAACTACTCTCCTCACACTTATATATATTTTCAAAGACCATAACCGCCTCAATTTTCTAACCACTATCATTACCACGACCCCACTACCCCAGCTTTTCAGCTACAACGTGTTTTGACAATGTACCCCTTGTATCTCCCACGTGCGAACAACACCTTCACTTCAAACTGCATGTAAAAAGGCGAAGCTTCTCAAACCTTCTTTCCCCCTACTCAAAACTAAACAATCAAATCCAAACAGGCACATCATGCCCTCTTTCCGCAATACGAGTAAAACATAATCATTACTTTTTGTATACTGCCCCAGACGCTAGTACCAGTCTGAAGACCAGCCGTCTGGGTTGTCAAAATGGCTAATCCCATCAAGCATAACCTTTAACGCAATCCCTAAACTCGAGTACTCGACCATTCGACCCTTCGACTACAATCATAAACTTCTACTATTCAAAATTTATGCTTACAGATAATGTTTCCAGTTTCGACACACTGTATCTTCCACTTCGACAAAATTCATTCTTACCTTTGAATGACACAAACAATACATTCCGACAGTCGTACTATCAATTCAATGATTCAAGATACTATATCCAGAATTCAGATTATATTACTACTACTCACAGTTTGATAAAACATTTTATTCCAAGAAACCATTTTCATTCAGAAAGGAAACAAACATTACAAACCTCGTACAAAAAAAAAATGAAGAAACAGAGTAAAGAAAGGCAAACAACACCAATATATGACAGAGGACCCTAGTTATTAGCGGGGTGCTCCTTTGCAACCACGGTCACTGCATCTGCATCCTCCTGGTCTACTATATCCTCTGCGAAGCCTTTGAGAAGTGACAGCCAATGGCCGGGTAACGTCCCCATCATCTGCACTATCCCCCACCAGTATGCGAAGGGCATGCCGTAGAGTGGTGCCCCGGGTTCAACTTTAAAGAGGTCTGGCATTTCAGTATTAATATCCTCCTCTATACCGAACCTCTGTTGCAAACCTAACAAGGCCTCCTGGATTCTCCTGGCCCCCACCACCGCTTGATCTTCCTGAACGGGTACATTTCCAGCCATGTTGCTCAAACCAAGTTAAAGAAACAGATGAAGAGAATGTTGTAGGGCAGACAAAGAAATTCCATCCACCCTACCCCCTTTTATACCTATAAACCCACCACAACTTTCCCTCTTCCCTAACCGAATTAATAACAATCTTTAATTTCCGACCTCGAAAAGTCAGCATACAACCTTTCCAACTTCCTAGACGTAACTTATTCAAACCTCATTCCCGAGGACTTCTAGTCGAGTGTACCCCCAACGTCGAGCATTCGTCCATTTTCACCATCACCATCGATCATCACAAACAACATCTCATCATAGCCTTCGACAACCATTACCTTCAATCACATTATTATACCTCGACACCCCTAACAGTTCGGTAACATGTGTGTACTATGCGCGCCTACAAGGGTATTCGTTTACATTCGTCTACATTATCAACCAAACACAGTAATACCAGTGTGCAAAAAATATTATGTCCATTCCTAGTATCCGGTCAAACAAACAGATTACATTCCTACTACTATCCCAAGCAAAAAACACCATACAGAAAAACCAAGCATGCCAAAGATACCAAAATCACCATATTAACCATTGGTCCTACTTCCAGAAGGCCCGGCTTTAATTGCCGAGTCCTGCTCCTCGACGATCTCTTATGCACAGACAAGACTTTTAGCCAGAGCCATCAGGAAGATATAGTGCCTCTCAGCAGTCATAAAATAAAACCTCAGGTATACCCACAGATGGGAATAAGGATCACCACTAATGAACTCCTTAGGTCCAAACTCCACAAGGTCCGGCATGTCCCAGTTCAGATCATGCTGCCCAAAAAAATTTATATGCAGTTCCGCCATCTTCCGCCCCACTCGACGATCGCGAACGAAGCCCATCCTCTTCTGGGAGTGCATGTTTGGCGTGGTATCCATTCAAATGTTTAGAATCAGGAGAAAGATAGAGGACCACTGTACAAGGGAGAAGATACTGCATCCCTCCATAATAACCCATCTTTATATCCTTCACCTCATTTATTACCCTATAACCACCTATACCTCTTAATTACCCTCTTTTATTACCTACCCGAAAACTAACAGTCAAATAGCTCAGATTCCAAGAACAAACAGTTTTCTCGGCGAACACCTCTCTACCTGGCTTCGAGACCTCCACTGAGAGGGGGCGAATTTAGTAACCTACTCGTAGCCTTCGACAGACAGTCAAAGCCCACTTCACAGCCTACTCAAATGTATCGAAGCCCACTCAATCTCTAAAACAAACTCCCCAGAGATCCTCTGAAGATGAAGCTTCGATATCAGATAAAGCTTCGACGACGGATTAATATACTACAACAGAAATCCTTCGACCTTACTAACACATGATCGAAGCAAGATAAGACAGACAACCACCTCATCAGATAAGACAACGCATTGATTGGCCCGTGCAGCTACAGTGACAGGTCCAACCACCACGCCGTTACAGTGACATTACCGACATGACTGGTGCCCATAACTCGCCGGGATTTCCTGACAGTAATCATGTAATCCTGACCCACACTTGGTGACTCAGCTCCCTGTGTCTCTATAAATAGAGGAAAGGGGAAACCAAGAAGGGGTTAGAAGAATCACCTCCGGCCCTTTGCATTTTTCCTTCGACCTCTCAATATTCACTGTATTCAAACCCTCTAATTACTCTTCAATAATATAATATATCTTAAAAATCCTCATCAGAGGTCGTAGAGAGTCACATTCGGGCCTCTACGCAAGTATTTGTCTATAGTTTGTTCTTACTCTAGACTAATTTCTTGCATCCCTTGGATTGAAGATTAGTTTTATGTTGGAAGAACCAACTTCCCCTCTGAACAAAATTAGGTCCCTACAAGCTTTTTCATACCCTTAAAATAAGAAGAGTAAGATGAAGATTTAAAAGCAATACTCTTGCTATTCTCAGAGATTTCTATTTTCATCTCGAGTTTAAAAGTTCACAACTTTCCAGCTAATGTATATGGTTTCATTTTCTTAAGATCCTGAGTTTCCTCGATAGCATCACGTCTGGATCTAAAGCTCTTAGGAAGAGATCTTAGAACTTTGTGAATAATTTAGACATCAAAATAAGTTGTTCCTAATATGGCACCAGTATTTGAAATATCACTTAGTCTTGAATAGAATTCATCAAAAGGTTCATCTTCACTCATTCAAATATTTTCAAATTATGAAGTAAGCATTTGCAATTTACTTTCTCTAACTGTATCATCACCTTCATGAGTTCCAACTAGAATGTCCCAAGCTTCTTTTGAAGTGGTACAAGCAGAAATATGTTGAAACTCACTTCGACTCACAGCAATAAAAATAGCATTACAGCCTTTAGAGTTATTATTGGCAGCATCCTTTTCTTCCTTTGACCATTAGTTTCTAGGTTTAAGACCTGTATAGCACTACCTGGTACACCTTGCATCACGATAGGTTGCTTCTATCCATCCTCAGTAGAAATTCATACATCTTCCCCGATGGATTGTAGGAATACAACCATTCGGACTTTCCAGTATGGATAATTTTCACCATCAAAGAGTGGAGGACGATTTACAACACCTCCAAACTTTGAAAAATCTATTATTCTCAAGCAATCAAGTTAGGATCCACGCTCAGGTTGTTAATCCTCAAAGGGTGACCGCTTTGATAACAATTAAAATAAATAATCACTTAAGACTAACCAATTTTGATAAATTTTAGGTCAAAATCAATAGGTCCAAAAAACTTTGAAATAATGGTCTAACCCTAGCCTAATTTAAGTTAGTCCAATATTCTAGTGATAATAATTAAAGATAAATTAAGCATAAGAACAAGTAATTTTAATCCTATGGGAAACCTTTATCAAGAGAAAATCCCACAGGTCGCTGCCGAATTGCCCGACAGCTAAATAATCTAATATTGAAAGAAAATTATAATAATTCAATTACTTATAATCTCGATAATCACATCCCGTGGTTACCTCTCTTCTAATTGAACTCCTCGTAATTAATTCCATGCACGTTCTCGAAATGCCCTTTATTCTCGCAACGCCTTGCCTCG
This sequence comes from Kingdonia uniflora, assembly GCA_014058105.1. Taxonomy (NCBI): domain Eukaryota; kingdom Viridiplantae; phylum Streptophyta; class Magnoliopsida; order Ranunculales; family Circaeasteraceae; genus Kingdonia; species Kingdonia uniflora. The sequence continues at coordinate 260,790 of JACGCM010000362.1, read as the reverse complement.
GATAATGCACTAAAGCTTTAAACCTTGAATCGCTCAAACTCACAAAATCTGAAATTGGATTTAGGTTTATCAATTTTTAATTAATTCAATTTGATTTTTACTTTACATTGAATCACTCGTTGAAATCTCTGTTCTCTCTAAAATCTCAAGCCCTAGAAAAATAGGTTTTGGAAGAGTTTAAAAAATAAATAAGAAATGATGTCTTTTATTAGAAAATTAAAAACCCGAAGTCTGTTCGATTAGATAAATAGTCTGTTCAAGCAGATAATGTTTTATTCGAACAAAACCAAGATCTTATTCGAAGAAATAAAGATCTGAGTAACCTGTTCGAATAGAGAAAAAGTTTGTTCAATCTGTTCGAACATGGTCTGTTCTAACAAAAAAGAAGTATGTTCTAACAGAAACCTATTTTCTTCAAAAAAACATAAATCATTTTTTACCTTTGGTAAAATATTAAGGGCTTGATATTTTGTAGCGAAGAGGTACAAACCCACGTACCAGTTCAGTGTCAATCCAGCTGTAGTCACTCCATATGCAATCTCTGACGGTGAATAGCCATGAGGTTGTGCTAATACCTAATCTAGACACGGAATGAAATAAACTTCAAATATGGTTATTTTACCATATATGCTAATATGGCAGGACCTATGACGTAGCATGGAAGCGTAACGTGTCATAAATGGCATATCAGCATGTGGCACCTAGGGTCCTACGTACTGATGTGCTACTGCCACGTGGCACTGATGTCGTGGTACCTAGGGTCCCACGTGTTGGTGTGTCATTGCCATGTGTCAGTAGTGACGTTGCACCTGGGTATTAATAAAGAGATCTCAATCTATTATACCTATAATAGTATAACGCAAGATTATTTAATAGTGATCGTCAACAACACATTCACCCTCGCTGATGTGCTCACTATCTGGGATGAGGATTATGAACCACTTATTATAAATGACTGTGTGTCATTGTACAATGGCCAAAGTGGGCATCTGGAATCCAAGCTAAGCCCAGCTCGTTAGCAAAATGTAAAGTGGTATCATAGAGCCTGTCAGATACAAATGGAAATTAGTATGCAAACGTAATGAACTCAATGAGATTATTAGGTCAAGACAAGACTAGATGCCCAGGTGTTCTCTAAAGAAACCTTGCATCGATTACGATGAGACTTATTTTCCATTCATAGGCGTTATAACTTTCAAGTACTTGATCAGTCTGTCAGTCGTCCTGGATAAGCTAGATATGCGGCTTATGTAGGTAACGTGTATCTATACGGAAAACGAGATACATACATCTACAAGAAGCTACCCGAGCGGTGTAAGCTTCCGAAAGCAATTAATCCCAACGTATGAGATGCATACTTAATAAACTGGATAAGCTATTGTTGGTTTGAAGCAGTTAGGGCTCATGTGGCACAGTAAGCTGACTGAGTATTTAAAGGTTGGGGACTTTACAAATGGTCTTATCTGCCCATGCGTTCTCACTAAGAGCATAAACACTTGCTTAGTCGTGATCATTACAGTGTACTAGATGATTTGAATATTATCGAAACTCTAGGGGAAATCATAAGAGCCAACGAATATTTTTGGTAAAGGAATTCGAAATAAAAAAAACTTGGGAAACCATGTTATGTGACGATTTGCAGATCATACATCTTGGTAGTGGCATACTTGTTCAATAGGCGATATGGATGCAGTTCATAGCATGAGCATGCCTATTATAGTCCATCACCTGGAGGTGGACAGGGACATCTTCTGCGTTCTTGATGAGGAGGAGGAACTCATAGGGCCGGTGTACCATATCTTGGAGCTATTGGTGTTTTACTATACTTATCTGGGTGTACTAGACCTGATATCTCATTCGCGGTGAACTACTTGGCTTGCCACAGTTCCGCTCCAACCCAAAGATACTGGGATGGAATCAGTCTATTCTACAGTACTTGAAACCGGCACAATAGACTTAGGTCTATTCTACCCGATAAATGGTAAACTTAAAATTATAGGGTACGCCGGGGAAAGATATTTGTCAAGCCCATATAGAGGCCATTGTCAGACGGGCTATGTGTTTATGTATATACATATAGCAATTTTATGGAAATTAGTAAAGAAAACGACGTTCCCTACGAGATTCTTGTTTTTTAAGAAGCTGGCAGAGAATGTTTTTTGTTACGCTCCATAACGAATTACATCAACGGAATTTGTAAACTAAGTTCTATCTAGAAGAATCCTGCGACACTCTATATATGGAGATAATACTGCATGCATCGTTCAAGAAAAGAGAAGATTTTATCCAAGACGACATAACCAAACATACTTTATTGAAGTTCTTCCATACTCACTGATTAGAAAAGGTAAAGAAAGTTGATATTGTTCAAGACTGTTCAGCAGACAGCTTTGATGATCTTATCACAAAGGCTCTTGCATATCCTGCATTCAAGAAATTGGTACACGGAATAGATATACGATGTTTGTATTCTTTGGCATCTCTGGGAGACACTTCTCTAGGAGATAGACATCAGAGGGAGTAGTCTCTACCAGATATGGGTACATACGTGTTGTACTCTTTTTCCTGATAGCGCAATTTTTTTCTTAGAGGTTTTACTGGCTAGAGGTTTTGATAAGGCAATGTTATACGTGCCCACCACCCATCTGTGGCATAGGATTGCACTCTTTCCTTGCATATTTTTTTTGCCCAAAAGGTTTTGCAAGATGGAGATTTTGATAAGGGAAGTCATCCAGATATGGGATACTCCAAAGGGGGAGTATTAGGAACCATTCGGTCTAGGCCCAACCCAAACTTGGTTTAGGTTGCCCACTTGTAACGGCCATGTTTCGTATGAGGGGAAATCTTCTCTTACACCAAGGGGTTAATCTTCGACTAGGGGTTTGCAAGCATATAAATAACAATAATAAGAGATACTACTGAGACAATACACTTGCGTGGAGGCCTAGAATGGGTTACTCCACGACCTCTAGTGGGGATTTTAAGAAGAAATGATATATATTGAGTTAGTTGAGGGATCTAGGAGTAGATTGTTATAGGGTATTCAAAGGTAATATTGTAAGGCTTAGCGGGAAAGATTTTCTAACCCCTTCATAGTGCCTCCTCCCTCCTATTTATAGGATATAGAAAGAGTTGAGTCACCATGGGAGGTCAAGTTACATGTATTTCCTTTGGGGACAACTAACTTGTACGTAGAGTCGGTTCTGATACTGTAGCTGTTGGTTCAGACACCGTGGTTGTTGGTTTTAATGCTGTAGCTGATGGTTCTGGCATTGTAGTTGTCGAGCGGCTTGTTTCACTATTTTATCTGGTAAACTGGCTGTCAGACGTATCTACCTTCGACCATGTATACCCATGGTCAAAGCATTTATGGTACTAATGCTGAGTTCTGGCACTGTACATCTATCTTCGACTAAGGCATGATTCCTTCGAGTATTTAATTAGTCTCGAAAGTCTTCATGGACTTAGTTACTGTCTTGTTGGGCTTCGATTCTCTAGGAAGGCTTTTATGTAGCCTTCGATCATTTGACTTATCCTAGAAGGTTGCGAGTAGGCTACTACATTCGCCCCCTCTCAGTAGGGGCCTCAGAAATTATTCTAGATGGCGCGTGTTGAGAAAACGGCAGGGCATGGGAAGTTGGGGAGTTGACTAGTTGAATGTGGCTAATTTTGAGGGGAGTAATTAAGGAAGGTAATTATGAGAAGTATTGATTAAGAGGTAATAAATGACCATTAATCCCAATATACATAGGGGATGTTATGGGGAGTTTCAGGCTATCTCCATCTTCTTCTTTGCATAACCGAAGTCGTGGAAACTATACTAAATGCGAGGTACCAGAAAAGGTTGGAAGCTAGGAAATGTCGGATAGAGCAGAAGATGGCTGTGTTGTAGGAAAAATTCTTCGGCAATCACAGTCTAGACTGGGTGATACCGGATTTAGTCGAGCTGGAGCCAGAGGAGCCAATCTGTGGGATGTCGTACGCACATTGGTGGAGGGTGCTGCAATGGATGAACCCGAGCGCCAGCAATCGGTACTTCTTTCTGAAGTGATTGGCCGAGGACCAGGTGGATACAGAAGACCAAGTCAAAGATGAGGAGGCAAGGCTCTGTAAGAACTGCCTCGTATCCAAATAGGGGGGTTCTCTTACAAGTTGTGATGATAGTGGTGGTGGGTTGTTGAGGTTTCTGTCATTGTGTTTTGTTTTGTTGTTTATTTTATGTTGTTTTGTGTATACCCGATGGGTTTGTTGTTTCAAAATGAAGAACATGTTTCTTGAAGTATGACAATAGGTCTGTGTTAGGTTTGGTAGATGATGATAATGTAGGCTTGATAATGATTGTCGAACTTTGAACGTAAGTAAAGAACGCAATTAAGAATGGTAAGAAACTTGAGTTAAGCCATATAATCGAAAAATATTAACCAAAGTTTCGAGTATTGAATTTGTATGGACGATGGGACAAAGTAGAATGTAGACAATAGTTTGCAAACAAAATCATTGGAGGGTTTGGAAGTTTCTGTTGTCGAAGGGATATGTGCTTCGACTACAAGACCTGATAGTCGTAATAGCTGTCATGTCAGAGTACCCTGCAGGTCATCATGATGATCCCTCGAGCTATGGGAAAAAGGGTGGAATGCTACGTAAGATTGATTTGACATCTTCAGGCAGGGTACTAGAAGGTTTGAGAGGGATAAAAAATTATTTGATGTGAACGAGTGATATGCACTTGAGAAGAAGTGAGGGTAAAATTATCAATACACATCTCAGCCAGAAAATGAGGGGGAGTGAAGGAGTGGTAATGATGGTGAGTGGGGAAATCGAGTCGGTTTTATTTTTTAAGGTGGTATTTAAAGAGGTGAGGAAGAAATTTACTATTCCCAATCACTTAAACATAAAGGAAATAGAGGAGGAATAGTGGAAACACATACTCCATTGTTATCGTAGATCCTGTTAGAGAGAAGAGAAAGACACTTCGTTATTGCTGAGAGATCTGAACCATTCGAACAGGTATGTCTTCTAATTTCCTTCGCAAATAGGTAATTTGCCATTCTTCTCTGTCGTTTCCACTTCTGTATTTGTATATTATCTTTATTGTGGGGTAGGTGTTGCTAGGGGTTTTGTTGGTAATGGCCTGACCGAGGAAAGGGGTAACCCATGTGGCTGGAGGTATGGCCCAGTGGTAAATTGAGGATAGTGAGGGGGTGACCAGGGTTGCAATCGAACATTTGACTATGGGTCGGGCAAGTTGGAGAAGGTAGAACAAAATATGATATCAAAACGTGATAGTCAAATATTCAATCAAATTGCGTACCTCTTCTTCTATAGGGTATAATGCATACCCGTCAAGCTTCGAGGATGAGGCTGATAGATGAGGATGACAAAATGAATGAGGCTAGTATATCTAGACGAGGTCGAGGGAATGAGAGCAACGAGATAGAAGAGTTGGAAATTGTAACAGACGTCCCCTTAGCTGTGGTAGTACCAGAAGTTAGAGCTTCGAGTAGGAGCCGTCGGAGGGATCGAGTAGTCGGGGAGAGTGACGAAGAGGAGATTGAGGAAGGGGAGGGGAGGGGAAACAAAAGTAGTGTTAAGCCTTTTGGGGGATGAAAGAGAGGAAGGGGAAGGGGAACATAACAATAATAGTAATAATTTGTATGATTTGAGAAGAGCAGCGGGGCCAGTCTCGGCTCAGGAAAAGGTGAGACTGGATCGATTCATGGCAAAACATGAGTTATCGAAGGTGGATGCTGATTTGATGGCAGTAGGGACCGAATTCACATTCAAGGATATTCATCAGAAGGGTTTCATGGCTTTCAGGTACCAGATTCTATTAGAGATGCAATTGCCCCTTTAAAAGCTGGTAAAATAGGTATTGAACTACTAGGATGTTGCTCCATGCCTGATGAATGGCAATTTTTATAAGATGATGAGGGTGGTCAAGAGGATGAATGCAGAGTTGAAACGTAAAAAGAGGGGTTTGATCGAGTGGTTCGATATTGCATCATTCTACTTGGGGAAAGAAAATAAGAAGGTAGATACTTATCACATTCAGTATCATGCAGACAAACCATGGCTATTCAATCTGTGTTCGATGGTGCGGGGGTGGGATAAGGATTTAGTAGTGGTAAGGGGTAATTATGAAAATGCTGAGGGGGAAGAGGAGCATAAGCTGCAACACAGGGTGTATAATCCAAGTAAGTTGACAGCCGAAGGCTGTTTATTATGTTGATTGAATAGGTTGTTTAAACTTATTTTCGTTGTATTACAGAACCCAGCAGCAAAGTATTGATGAATCCGAAGAGGTATATTGTGGAACTGATCAATCACGGCGAGGCGTAGGTAAATTGGGTATTTGGTAAGTTGGGTATTGTAAGGAAAAGGTGGAAGAAGACAGATACGTTGCTTCAAAATGTACATATTACTGCTAGACCAAGGAAGAAGAGGAGAGAAGAAGGTGCTTTGACAGGGGCCGAAGAGATTGAGAAGGGAAGGTTGACTTGAAAGTCGAACTATGTGCTAAGGGAACGGCGAGGAGGGCCGGGGACCATGCAACAGAGTATACCGAGGCTGTTCCCGAGGTATCGAGACAGGCTAGCAAGGGTAAGGGCAAGGCTGTTGCGGAAGCTTTGACAGTGCAGCAGATGAAGACTACCCTGTGTAAGAGGTCTCGTGAGCAGGTGGCTGATGATGAGGCGCGACGCGAAGTCAAACTGGAGGAGCAAGCTCCAACAACGGCCGCGTTGATGGTGACCCTCTTTGGAAATGACCCAGATGAGGCAGGAAAGGAGATGAATAAGGTTTTGCATCAGGTAACTATTTTCTATGATCATGAATTTATGAAAAAGTGACTATGCTTCAAGAAGTATTGATGTGTCGAGTATTCTAGCAGGTGCATGCTTGGGCCTAAGCTTTTGCCAAAGCCTAGAGGGTAACAAGTAAACAGCTGAAAAAGGCGAGGGACAGTCTGGAGCTCGCTCGGGGGACCATGATGTCGTTTGAGACTGAAGTTAATGTGTTAAAATGAGAGAAGTTACAAATTAGAGCCGAGGGTGCGAGGGAACTTGAGACTGCAATTTCCAATAGTAATCAAATTCAAAAAATGTTGGAGTCGAAGTTGGCTGAAAAAGAGGTAGAATAGAAGGAACAGGGAGAAGCTTTCCACGCACAATACGATGACGAGTGTGACATGACCACGTCTCTGAAAAACTTCATAGATAGTCTGGGGTAAAATCCCGAGACCTTCAAGCGATTTTTCCTCGATCAAAGAGTCTGTTGTCGAGGATATAACGCAGTCAGTGGGAATAGATGTAGATCCTGCTGGTGGAGGTATTGGAGATCGTGTGGTAGCTCTTTTGGTGGAAGTGGATGGTGTCCATACTTGTGCAACTGTAGGAGGTGCTGTGGTCGATGGTGGTGCAAACGCTGCAAGACTGAACCCTATTATCAAAGGTACTGGAGGTGTTGTTGTTAAAGAACCTGTAGAAGGAGTTAATGCGGACACTCCTGCATGAGTGGAGTACTGGTAGAGGGTATATCTTTGTTGTCTATTTGCTGCAATAAGCTCTCTCCTCTTATCTTTCTATGATGTTTAAATTTGACTGATGTGGCATTTGAATTGAATGTACTGGATGGGCAGCACTCGAACAATGTGTAACATATTTGAACTTGACCTGCTTGTTTATATGTAGTTAATTTGGATTGCTTGTATGTATTGAATTTGAATTACAGGTATGTATGTATGCTTGTATCCGTGTGTGTGATTTGAAGTATATAATACTTGTGTCAAGGTTCGAGCTGGAACCTTGAAGAACTTTGAGGTCGTTCCCGAGTAACAGTCAAGTCGAAGGGTTGACATGATACTTAGATTTGACCGAGTTGAGAAGTGTACTGAACCTCAAAGGTCACCCCCAGGTCTATCCGCAGGATTGAGCTTGAACGAAGCATTATGTGGTCGTCCCCAATGCATGCCTGAGGTTCCCGTCTATCGACCATTCATACCCCCTAGGTTTGCTCAAATTTAAAACTTAAAAAACTTTGAAGTCGCCCCAAGTATCAGTCGGGTCGAAGGGTTGACATGATACATAGATTAGACCAATAAATTCATTGGACTTCGAAGGCCTGAGCTTGAATGAAGTATTATGTGGTCGCTCCCAATGCATTCCCGAGGGCCGGTCTATTGACCATTCATGCCCATCGGGTTTGCTCGAATTGGAAACTTGAAAAACATCGAGGTCGCCCCCAAGTATCGCTCGGGTCGAAGGGTTGATGTGAAACTTAGGTTAGACCAAGAAATTTACTAGACTTCGAAGGCCTAAGCCTGAATGAAGCATTATGTGGTCACCCCCAATTCATTCCCTTGGGTCCGGTCTATCGACCATTCATGCCCCTCAGGTTTGCTCAAATTAAAAACTTGAAAAACTTCGAGGTGGCCCCCAAGTATCAGTCGGGTCAAAAGGTTGACAGGATACTTAGGTTTGTCCAAGAAGTTTACTTGAAGATATGACATGAAGCTCAGAGGATAACAAATATGTTTATTGATTATACTGTATTTACATCAGTTGAGCAAGGTGGTGACCGCGGCCTGTTGTATGAGACTAACTGTATTGTGTTCCATAGATTAGGTAGAGGCTCCTCCGCTTCTATCATTAGATAATAGGATCTTTTGTCAGTTTTCTTGTACACGACATAAAGTCATTCCAAGGAACTCGGCTAGCTTACCGACATTTTGAGGATTCGAAGAGGGAGTGACTCGTCGAAGTACCAAATCTCCAATATTGAAATTGTGTGGTCGAACCCTTTTATTGTATTATTTCTGGAGGGAGAGGTGGTAACGGCCGAGGTTTGCAATTGCTCGGTCTCAGGTTTCGTAGATCCATAACATATTTCATCCAAGTTTGAACTCATTGTCTTTATCGAGGAGGTCAGGATCGCGTATTACTACTTCGAGCTGGGTAGGTAGCACAGCTTCGATACCGTAGGCCAGGAGGAAGGGAGTGCAGCCAGTCACCTTTCTTGGTGTGGTGCGATAGGCCCACAATACATGTGGTAGTTCTTGAATTTATTGGCCTTTCTTCTCATCGACATGCTTCTTAAGACCATCGACTATAGTTTTATTGATTGCTTCGACCTGGCAATTTCCCTGAGGGTAATAAGGTGGGGAAGGGGAGAGGATGATGTTGTACTTCTTGAGGAAATTACGGACTTTGCTCCCAATAAATTGTGGACTGCTATCACATCGAATCATGTGAGGGTAGCCAAAACGTATGATAATATTTTCCCATAAGAACTTGATGACTTTTTCTTCTCTGGTTTGACACAAAGGTACGGCTTTGGCCCATTTAGTAAAGTAATTTGTGGCCACTAGGAGATGTTCCCAAAGCTTTGGGAAAAGAGCCCACTAGATCAATCGCCCATCGTTTAAAGGGCCAAGCAACTTGGCTGTAATGGACGTCTTGTGAAGGGCTTCAGATATCATGGGCGTAACGCTGGCATTTGTCATAGTATTTCGCGTATTCTTCAGCTTGTTTCTTCATATTGGGCCAGAATAACCCTTGTACTACAGCTCGAAGCCCCATAGATCAACCAGTAGTGTGAGCACTGTAGGTACTTTCGTGGGGTTCGGTAAGTATGGTTGTAGCTTCGTTTTGGGAGATGCATCGGAGGTGTACGCCGTTCAGGGATTTGCGGCACAATCTGCCTTTGAGAATGGTGTATCTGCGGCAGTTTTCTAATAACGAACGTTTGGCTTTGGGATATTCTGGGAGAGTGGAACTATTAAAATAAGTAAGAGAGGGTGTTCGCCAGTCATCTAGATCGAGACACTCGCCCCCAATATTGATGGCATTGACTTCTATCTGGTCGATATTTGGGGGTCCGAGTACTTCGATATGGAGAGTTTGAGATTCAGACTGGCCTAACATGGCTGCTATGTAGGCGAGGGAATCGGTATGTCAATTTTCGCTTCTAAGGTAATATGTAATGGAAGATTTTTTGGGGAAACGATCCATGCGCTGGCGGACAAGGGTATCGTATTCAGCCATGCGACCGATTACCTAATTTTTACCGGTGTACTACATCTAAATAAGTTGGGAAATAGTAAATACTGCAAGTTTAGGAACACCAAGTTCAAGGGAAAGATCGAGGCCATGTATCAGAGCTTCATACTCGACCTCATTATTAGAATATTTGAAGTTTAACTTGATAGCCTTTTCAATTCTGTCATTGGAGGGGGTAACTAGAACAACACCGATCCCCAAACCGTTAGGTTCAGCGGATCCATCAATAAAGAAGCGCCAACCCGTATTAGGATTCCAAGAGTCATTTTGTTCGAGTTGGTCTTCGGGTAGATCATCTTCATATTCCTCCCAGTCAATGTCTTCGACAGGGAAGTCAACAAGGAAATTATTGACTGCTTGGCCTTTTTGAGATATCTATTTCTCGAAAGTGATGTCGTATTCACCAAGATAAACAGACCATTATTGTACCCGCCTAGATTTATCTTTTTTACTGAGGATCTCTCGAAGGGGGTAGCTGGTGATGGCACATATAGGGTGGGCTTGAAAGTATTGTTTTAGCTTTTGAGTAGTGTAAACGAGTGTAAGGAGCAGCCGCTTAAGTTTGGTATATCAAATCTCGACAGGTGTCAGGGTTTTGCTGATAAAGTACACAGGATTCTCGATGTTGGATTTGATTCGTAAGGACCGAGCTAATAGAAATGTTGGTAACATCAAGGTATAAAGAAAGTATTTCACCTTCGATGGGGGTGCTGATGATGGGTGGTAGACCAAGTTATGTTTTGAGTTCGAGGAAGGCCTGTTCACAATCAGGTGTCTAATTTATTTTAGGGTTATTTTTTTTTGGCCTTATGGACGCCTTGGTCGTGTAAAAGTAAGAAAAATCAAGCACAATGGTCAGAGGATTTTGATATAAAACAGTTGAGGGCGGCTATCTTTCCAGGAACTTTTTGGACATCTTTTTTGGTTCGAGAGGAAGGCATATCGATGAGGGCGCAGATATGAGTGGGATCGATCTCGATATCTCGTTTGCTGATGAGGTGGCCTAAAAATTTGTCGGATGAAACACCAAACTGACACTTGTCTGGGTTAAGTTTTATGTTATAAGTATGATGTATGGAAAATACCTCGGTGAGGTCCTGGATATGGGTCTATTTTTGGAGGTTCTTGCATAACATGTCGTCGATGTAAAGTTCGGCCGACTTGCCAAGCAAACGTTTAAACTGGTGGTAACAAGACGTTGGTAAGTGGCACCCACATTTTTAAGGCCGAAGGGCATGACGTTAAAGCAGTAAAGGCATTGTTCAGTAATAAACGAAGTTTTAAGTTAGTCCTCAGGGAGGAGGGGTACCTGATTGTAACCAGAAGCCGCATCCATCATCAATAGTCGTTCAGGATCGACTGTAGCATCCAGGAGTACTAAAATAATCAAGAGAGGAAAGCTATCCTTCGGTGTGTGTTTGTTAGGGTCTGTGAAGTCAACGCAGATTCTGATCTTACCATTCTTCTAGGGGACAACAACAATGTTTGAGATCCAGTCAGCGTACTTGACTTCTCTAATGAAACCAGCGTCAAGGAGTTTGTCGACCTCGAGGTTTACAGCTTTTCGAAGCTGCGGGGATAAAGAATGCTTCTTCTATTTCATGGAGGTAGAGTGAGGGATGAGGTCAAGTCGGTGGCAGGCTAAAGTGGGGTCAACATCGAACATCTCATGGAGCGTCCAGGCGAAGTCGTCTTTATTTGCTCGAAGAAAGTTGGTGAGTTCGAGGCTTTCGACTTCATCCAGAAAAGTACCAATGAATGTGCCTCGACATGGACCGTCGAGTTCGACATAGATAGTAGGTTCAATGGGTATGGTAGATAGGATTGAAAGTATAGGGAGAGAGAGACATTGATTTCTATGGTTTGACAAGTTTTTGGGTTTGATCGATCTCCAAGTGCTCGCATGAGTGGGCAAGGTGATCGATTATAAACCGACGTCTTAAAAGACCCGCAAGCGCACGGTGTGCCGTTAAGTACAAGGGTTAGCGGGGTCGTATCCCAAGAGACTTGTGGTGGGAATTATACTTTGAGCTACTAGTTTTATTCAATTACAACGAGTTTGTGTAGGTTTTGAAATAAAAAGAAGAACGAAACAAATTACAAGATAAATTGGAGTGGAAACCAAGGCATCGATTCCACTCCACCCTTTGTAACCGTTAGATAGCATAAATAATTAAAGCAAATTACGAGTTCCCGTATCGCATATTCTTGGTCGGTCATATGCAATATATCAAAAGATACAAGAGATTTAGTAATTGGGAACTACCCATAAACCAACTTACTCAACCATGGTCGGGTTGATAAGTATGGATTATGTTCTCTTCTTCATGTTCCTAACCTATCTTGTTATGGTCCAACAAGATGGTTACATAGATTCATTATTCCTCATAATCCTAGCTATGGTCAAGCATAGGACGAAGGAATACGAATATGCAAAATTTTAGGATAAAGAGAAGGTAATTACTCTAACTAAGCTACACAATCTATACTAAGGCTACATTGGGTGGAGCTTCCTCTAGCCTTGGCTAAGAAGATTAGCTACTCATCCTTTTGATCATTGCCATACTACTATTACTACGATAAAATTAAAATACAAGAACAAGATAAAGAATAAGCTTTAGTGTTATGAACTTTGATTTACACTCTCCAAGATGATCCCTCATGGGTGGAATTCCCCTCTTATTTATAGAGTATAGGAAGGGTTACTAAATATCACCATTAATATAAAATCCCCTAAACAATACCTAAAATCATGCATAGATATTATAACTCATGAGAATAGTATCTATATCTAATTCTCTTCAATGGGCTTCCATGCATGGGCCTTTGGTTGACAACTTCAAATAAGAATCATTGTTGGAGTGTATCACCCTTGTTCTTCATTAAAAGCTGGAAAAATGTATGACTTGTTTATCATGTGACCGATTTCTGTAAATACAAGCAAAAGTACTATTAGTGTCACATTTATTTAATAAATGACTAGGTAGATATAAATTTAGGAGTTGTACACATAAATATTACGTGTCTATCACAAGGCATTGAGAGTATTTTAAGTTCACATGACACAAGTGGTAGTGTAACGAAGTATTTGGTGGTAAGTTGAAGGTATGGCTCTCATGGCATGGAGCCAGTCTCACCCAAGGATGCCTAGATACTCAGATTTCTTGTCGATGACAAGAAAGCAGGTTTAGAAGGTAACTGGTCTTGTAGTGACAGGGAGGCTAATGCGGCCGACATCAACTTTGGTGGTGCCTTTGAAGCCCTTGAGTTTGATATTAGCTGGGGTGATGAGGTCGGTTTATTGCATGGCTCGAACAGTCTGGAGGAACAGTACGTCAGCTGCACTGCCTGTGTTAATAAGCATAGTATGGAGAATGAGGTGTTTAACCTTAATCATAATGACCAAGGGGTCGGAATGGGAGAAGAGAACATGAGAAGTATCGCAATCGATGAAGGATATACCTTCCGGTCAAGGGCATTGGCTAGATTTTGGAAAAAGGATGAGAAGCTTCTCTTGATAGGTAAGCTTACAGTACTCTTCAACTCATTTGCATTTGCTTCGAGTATGACCACTGTTGATGTTGTTAACTTCGATAAGGTGTAGCTAGAAAATATGTACCTCGGCTGGTTCGGCAGATAGGGCGGGTTGAGGCGTGAGATACAACCCATCGAAGTAGTTGGAAAGATCGGCGATGTATCGATGTAGACGACTTGCTTTAAAGATCATCTCTAGAGAACGTTGAAGAGCATAATATTAATTGGTAGCGTGGCAGTTGTACTTGTAATTTTGACCGTAAGGCTCATTTTTCCTGACCTCAATGGGGTAGGGGGTACGCCAGATAGGGTCGGTCTGTATTTGTGTGAGAAGGGTGATGATGGGAGCAGTGAGCTTGGGAAGGACCAGCTTGGGTCATTTTTTACAGATCTCAGCAAGGGTATCATCGGAATGAGGGCGTTTGCGACTCTCGATCTCCTGCGAGACGGGAGCGAACATGGGCGCAGAAGGTTGTCGAGGTTTGTTATGGTTGGTAGTTGAGGCTTGCTTCTGGCGATTGGATTCGCAAAGGCGTTCGAGGTTGATCTATCCGTTAACCTTACATAGCATCTCTTCAAGGGTTCGCGGTTTATGAAGCATGGTGTACTCCTTGGCACGACTGTGATCTGGTAGAGCGCTAGAATATGCGAGGACAACATTCGCACAACTGAGGTTTTTAACTTTGCGCGGCTCATCGAGAAACCGCTTGGTGAAAGCTTCAAGCGTTTCGTTGTGGGATTTACGAAAGTTGAAGAGAGCGTCGACCCGGACCTCACGGTCTTTGTTAAAGGAAAACTGGGCGATGAAAAGTCTCGACAATTGTTTGAAGCTTCAAATTGAACCATTAGGGAGGCTGTGGTACCATTTGAGAGGGCTATCAGTTAGACTGGTGGGAAATATTCGACATAAGATATGGTCGGCTGTGGAATACAGACTCAAAGCGTTTTGGAATTTGAGGACATGAGACTGAGGGTCGGTATTACGGTATTTGCTAATTTTAGGGGTATAGAAATTGGGAGGCACTTCAATCGCAAGGAGTTTTGAAAAGAGGGGGTTGTTTAACCGACTCCAAGAGTTCGGTGTTGGGCTCGCGATGACGTGAATCGTAGGGCGGATTTTATGATTGAGTTTCAGCTGAGTGAGGTAAGCAGGGTGAGGAGGAGAGTACTGGGGTTGAGGGGGAAGAGGTCAAAGGTTCGGAGTGTATTCAGCATTGTGCTCCCCGAGACGTTCTCGAGCAGGGCGGCGTTTAGGGTATCGGGTAGTTTGAAGAGTGAAGTCGGAAGAATCCTCTGTGGGGTGTATACCAAGGTGGATTGAACCGGTAGGTAAAATGGTGGGAGCACCCTCGGCTCCAAGGTAGACCGGGGGAACTTCGACTTGGGGGTGAGGCCTAAGGGGAGTGCAGGCTGAAACGTGAGAAGGGGCAGGTACCCGGGATCGCAAAGGGGCATCCTGGGTTTGGGCCTGCTGAAGTTCTCGAACTGTGTAGCGCAATTCGTCGAGGGCACGATGTTGGCGCTCGTTATTATCCAAACGGCGCTACCGTTAAGTCTCGAGCTCATTGCGTCTGTCTTCATGTTCTAGACGTAGTTGATTGGAATGGCGCTCTTCAACTTGTATAAACTGCTGACTGATGAGAGCGAGTTGGGCGACTATGCCGTCGGTGAAGTTTTCGACGATAGCCGAAGTGGAGCGAAGGGTGAGGGCCATTGAGGATGGTTGTGAGGGGTAGAAAGAGGAAGAGAAGAGAGATAAGGGGAGTTAGGTAGGGTGGGTATAGCACAGACGGCGCCAAATGTAGGGGCCAAGTTTCATATGAGGGGAAACCGACTCTTACACCAAGGGGTTAATCTTTGACTAGGGGTTTCCAAGCATATAAATAACAATAATAAGAGATACTACTAAGATAATACACTTGCGTGGAGGCCTAGAATGAGTTACTCCACGACGACCTCTAGTGGGGATTTTAAGGAGAAATGATATATATCGAGTTAGTTGAAGGATCTAGGAGTAGATTGTTATAGGGTATTTGAAGGTAATATTGTAAGGCTTAACAGGAAAGATTTTCTAACCCCTTCATAGTGCCTCCTCCCTCTTATTTATAGGATATACAAAGAGCTGAGTCACCATAGGAGGTCAAGTTACATGTATATCCTTTGAGGACAACTGACTTGTACCCAGAGTCGGTTCTGACACTGTAGTTGTTGGTTCTGATACCGTAGTTGTTGGTTCTGACTGTAGCTGTTGTTTCTGGCACTGTAGCTGTCAAGAGGCTTGTTTCACTGTTCTGTCTGGTGAGCTGGCTGTCAGACGTGTCTGCCTTCGACCATGTACGTCCATGGTCGAAGCATTTCTGGTACTGATGCTGAGTTCTAGCGTTGCTCATCTATCTTCGTCTAAGGCATGATTCCTTTGAGTGCTCGATTAGTCTCGGAAGGCTTCGTGGACTGTTGGGCTTCGAGTCTCTAGGTAGGCTTCGATGTAGCCTTCGATCATTCAACTTATGCTAGAAGGCTGCGAGTAGGCTACTACACCACCGACTCCTAACCCTAGAGAGTTTAAGGCTTCTATTTATAACCCTATAAGAGCTTTGTATTCTATAACCTAAGTTAACCTAATGAAAGCCTACCTTCTCTCTCTATCTGTGATTGCATGATTAGATAGATTACGTTTTAGCTTTTGTTCACAACAACAATAATTATGTTTTCCCTTTGATTAATATGCTTTTGGTTATGAATGCTACTTTTGGTCCCAAAAATGTATCTTTTGCAGTCTTGGTGAATTTCAATTACTTGTGAAAATGTGTAGCAGCACATCATAAGTGTATCTGCTAATTTCCTCTTTCCAGAAAGGTATTAGTTCTCAATGAAGCTTCGTTCATTCGCTGTAACTCCTTATTACCCATTATAACTCCAATTTTGTTGGTTGAGGTCGTGAGATTAATCTGTGCGTTGTTCTCTTTCACACTTATTGCCCATGGTCGGAAAGTATTGATGGGGGCTTATAATCTCTAAGTGCATTGCGATTTGCAAGCTAAGATAGAGATACTCAGATTGCAGAAGTACAAAACACGTCTTTCTTCCACAAATGAGGTCAGTACTAATATTTCCTTAGATTTTTCGTAAACCTAGAATTTATTATTTGAAATCTACTCGCTATATTGAGGATCTTTTTTAAACATTTCATTAGCAGTGAACATAGTTCTTTACGAGTGCATTCTAATTTTCCTTGCTGTGCCTAACAAGGAGAATACGACTATACGAGTGCATTGAAAGGCCAACTAATGTATTACGGTTATAGACTTATACTATTATATATGGTTTCAAGTAACTAAACATTAGCTAGATTGAGTTTATCTAAACTTAAAACTAATTAAACAAGAACTATTAGAATAATGACAAGCTGTCTTTGACATGTTTCCATCCAACCTTATATAAAGGACAGTTGAGGGACAAACCTTCTTGCAAACAAAAATGAGAAAAACCTTTATTCTTTCCTTCCTAGTAATACTATGTCAGCTTCTCTTTACTACGACAACTCCTCTTCAGAATCTAACAGCACCAGCACGAGGCCAATGGGCTCTCTTACACAAGAGCATCGGCTTAGTTTCCCTGCACATGCAGTTATTGTACAACGACCGCGTTGTCATCTTTGATCGCACGGACTTTGGGAAGTCCAACTTATCTTTGGGGGGCGGTAGATGTAGAAACAACCAAAATGATACTGTGATCAAGTACGATTGCACTGCTCACTCAGCAGAGTACAACGTTTTAGCTAATAGGATTCGACCTCTTATGGTTCAAACAGATGTGTGGTGTTCATCAGGGGCTGTGTCACCTAACGGCATTCTGATTCAAACTGGTGGGTATAACGATGGTGACCGTGTAGTAAGAGTTTTTCGCCCATGTCGTGAATGTGACTGGAAAGAGATTTCACTTGGGCTAAAGGTGAGAAGATGGTATGCGACTAATCATATATTGCCGAATGGGCGTATAATTATAATTGGTGGACGTCGGCAATTTAACTACGAGTTTTACCCGAAATCAACTCCATCAGATAAGGTATTCTCTTTGCAATTTCTGGCCCAAACTAATGTACAAAAGGTTGAGAACAATCTCTACCCTTTTGTTCACCTCAATGTGGATGGTCATCTTTTTATCTTTGCAAACAATCGCGCTATCTTACTGGACTATCTAAAAAACGTTGTTGTTCGACAATACCCGGAAATTCCTGGGGGCGATCCTCGAAGCTATCCCAGCACCGGTTCATCAGTACTCCTCCCTTTGAAGGATTCAAACGAAGCTGAAGTATTAATTTGTGGGGGTGCCCCAAATGGGTCGTTCCAACAAGCTTTATACCATGGGAAGTTCCATGGGGCATTAAATACTTGTGGGAGAATTAGGATCACCGACAAGTCTCCAAAGTGGTACGTAGAGAGAATGCCCTTTGCAAGAGTGATGGGTGACATGATCTTACTTCCTAACGGACATGTTTTGATCATCAACGGGGCATCGGCAGGTACAGCTGGATGGGAACTTGGTCGAAACCCAGTACTACACCCGGTATTATATCGCCCCGGCAATATAATTCGTCCACAAATAGTTCATCCAGGTATCACATATGGGCCAAGGTTTGAAATACTGCAACCGTCTACCATACCAAGGTTGTATCACTCTACCGCAATTTTACTCCGTGACGGACGAGTTCTCGTTGGGGGTAGTAACCCGCATACATACTATAACTTCACTAACGTTCTTTTTCCAACCGAGTTAAGCTTAGAAGCATTCTCACCCCCTTATTTAGAGTCTCAATCTTCAAGGTTCCGCCCCGTGATTCTCTCTCCGACTTCTCAAGCTAGGTTAAAATATGGGCAGCGGATAATAATGCGGTTTCGGATAACTGCTGCACTTCTAAAAGGTGAACTAGTATCTGTGACAATGATAGCACCATCATTTGCGACACATTCGTTCTCCATGAATCAGAGATTGTTGGTACTTGGTCAAGGTGTACCGGTTAAGCTCGTGCCTACATTGTACAAAATACAAGTGACAATGCCAAAATCGGGCTGTCTTGCACCTTCAGGGTACTATATGTTGTTTGTGGTTAATCAAGATATTCCAAGTGAGGGTATTTGGATACATATTCAGTGATATCATTTTACTTACTTCAACCACAACATATTTGGTTTCCAATTGAGTTAAAAGAAAAGAAAATGTTTGGCTTTGAATTTAGTTTTTTTCCTCCTCTTTTAATTTTTCCTACGGTTTCTTTGCTCGTTTTGTTAAGGTGTGAAACTCAGGCCGACACTACCCAACCTGGACATTCAAAACCCAATAATCATTGATTTTCTTTAAACAATTTTGACATTCTCAATAGTGAATATGGATGTTTTTGTATGTAAGCCTAGAACACACCAAATTTTACATGACCACACATTTGGCAATATACATCAGAAACATTAATATTACTTCCTCGTTCATGTATCTGATTGCCGTACCATTGCATTCATCAGCATGACTCCATATAGGGTAATTTCGTAGTTTCTTCTCTTTTCTTTTCTTTTGTTGTTGCTGGGTTCAAGGGCTGGTCATGCACGCCTAATATTTTCGGCTTAAACCTCGTAAATCTGTGTAAGCAAATGTCTCTGTGTTTGTTTGTTTGTTTTTTTAATTTGAAGCAATATTTTTTTCTTTTCACAGTATTTACATGCTGTTTGAACTAATAAAAAAATTCACCATTCTTGATAGACTAGCGGAATTCCTGACAGTTTGACGCTTGCCCTGGTTGTGTGACTGCATATACACCCATATTGGTTATGAGGTGATCATTGTGTGACTACACAATTCCAACCATGACTTAATACATTTAGACGCATGGCCGGCATGAGAATCATCCACGCGTAGCACACTTTCTATGTTTACTTCAGGCGTTACCACAGACTCAAATCTGATTTATCCAACCTTTCTTTTGAAATAGAATGCGTCTGGGTGGGGCTTATAAAATATTGGATCCTAGGTTCACTTAGATGTTGGATTTGAAGGTGTATATGCCCAGTTAGCAAATCAGTTGTAAGTCGCTTTTTAACCGAAGTCTTGAAATCTTAGATACCTGTGAGTGATGAAACATCCATATTTGGAGTTTGTTTCATTCCGTGTCTAGTTAAGATATCAGCACAATCTCGTGGTTACTCGTCGTCAGAGATTGCACCTTGAGCGACTACAGCTGGACTAACTGACTCTGAACAGGTAAGTGGGTTTCTAACTCTTTGTTCTAAAAAGTCAAGCCTATGTATTTTACAGAGTATGAAAAAATAATAAAAATGTCTCCTTAAATAAAACAGAACATCTATTCGAATAGATTATTTTCTATTCAAATAGAACTGAAAGATTCATTCTGTTCGAATTACTTTTAATGTTGTTCAAATATTTTGCAACAGTTTGAATTGTATTCGAATAGAATTATTTTTGTTCGAATAATTTTCAACAATTGCATTTTTATTCGAATAGATTAATTGTTGTTCGAATAACTTTCATCTCTTTGATTCATATTCGAATAGATTAATTTCTATTCGAACAGAGCCCGTGTGTTCTGTTTTCCTACTTAAGACATACTTACCTTTTTGAAAGACTCACTTCTTGAAAATCTATTTTTTGAGGGCTTGATTTTTAGAGTGAAGAGAGATCTATCTTTGAGAGATTCAAGAGAAAATCAAATCACTCAAACCTTGAATCAATCAATTGATCAAGAAACACTATTCATGCATTGAAGAACTGGATTGATGAACTTGAGCGATTCAAGATTAGGAGCTTCGACGAGAGATTGATGCGAGGTGTTGCGAGAACGTGGAATTAGTTGTTAGGAGCTTGATTAGAAGAGAGGTAACCATGGGATGTGTTTATCGAGTCTGTAAGTAGTCAAACTCTTGTAATTTCATTTAAATAGTAGATTGTTTAGCTATCGGGTGATTCGACAGCAACCTGTGGGTCTTTTTCTTAAGAAAGGTTTCCCACAGGGTTAAAAATTTGTTTGGCCTTGTCCTTAATTTCATATTGCTTGTTGACACTAGATAATTTGACCAACTTGTTTTAGGTTAATCTATGACCATTAATTCAAAGAAATTAGGACCCTTTCGATTTAGACCTAAAACGATCGAAATTGGTTAGTCTCGGGCGACTAAGAATGAAGGAGATTCTTATGAGTCCGTTGGAAATTTAAGGAAAACCTAATTTTAAGAAAAAGGTAAATACAAAGATGGGTGATTCAGAAGATAGACTCACTAGGCTTGAAACTCAAGTTTCTGACCTAACTACTACTCCAGGGGAGTTGGTGGAACAATTACATCTCGCGAACCTCGCTAAAGCATCTACTTCGACAAAACGATGAGAGTGTAAAAAGAAGAAATGAGTTGTGGAGGAGGAGAACGACTAGTCTCTGTTCGAGTTACAAAATAGTCTTGCCCCTTTTATAGGGTTACAAGTTCCTAGTTACAAAATAGGACAAATATGCCCTTAAATGCCTAAAGAAATAGGCTGAATCGCGCCTCTGTTTGAACAGAACAAGTCTCTGTTCGAACATAAAAGTGTATTCGAACATACCATAATTTATTCAAATAAAATACCTCAGAACCATATTTATTCGAACAATTTCAAAAATCTATTCGAACAGAACTGGATCATGGCTCATGGCTCACCCCTTTAGGAGCTTTGAGCTCCAGCTCAAGCTAGAACTGGAGATGTGAAAATTCAGCTATGCCCATTTCCCTGCTATATTACTTCAACTTACTAGGTAGCTGACCCTTCTTCCCAACTCAAAACGACTCAATACCACCCCATCTTATAACATGAACTTTCCTATCTAGAATACCATCCTCCTGTAATAGATCTACTCCTTCCATCCATTAGTCATCAATTGATGGTATGTGAGTGCCGATTATAGAGTCTTCATCCAAAAGAGAAGGCTCAAACAAGTTCAAATGATCGGCATTAATCACCGAATACATCTGCATAGAAGGCGGTAAAATCCAATTCATACTCACATGTCTTACCTTGCAATAACTTTCAGCGAAACACACTACGCCCCTTGGGATCATCATATCCTGCAGCATACTCTAACGTAATAATAGGTTGTATCTGCATAGAAACTAACATAGCGAAAGTAGTTGGTAATGGGGGCCGAGTTAACCTATTAGCCATTTTATTGTCCAAGTTACAGCTTGCTGTAACTTGGACTGTGTAGCTAAAAACTGGAATGATTTGTGATTAGTATGTACTACAACCTCCTCTTGCAACTTCCCCATCTCGGTTTGTTGCTTATAAAGCATTGTCATTGTAGACAAAACTCTAACCGACGTACCCTCTTGAACCGGTCGAACTAATAACACAAACTTGCCGCTCGTATTAACCAACCGCTTCACCTGAGTCACCGCTACTAAATTATTTATGGTGACATGCTCCTTATAAGCATTGATATGTAACTCCTTTCCTTCCTTTACAAGACGATACTTGCGAGCTCTACGGTAATGAATCGCATCTCGGTCCTAAAGATAAGGGCTACCCAAGATGACCTGACACACATCTAAAGGAACCACCTCACACATGACCTCGTCAATAAACCTTTCAGTGATAGCAAAATTAAATGTGCACTACTTCGTGATCATCAAATTTGTATCTTTCTAAATCTACCCCAAACAATACGGCTTAGGATGAGCTGTAGTAGTCAAACCCATCTTCTTCACCAACGCCTCAGAAATTTAAATTTTATGACTGCCCAGATCACCAAATAGCCTCGACTAAGCTTTGCTTTACCTGAATACTGACATGAAAAAGTTCTTCCCGACTCTCCTCCTCATTAGCCAAAGTCTACTGAAACATAAGTGTAAGCTTAGGATTCTGTTTATCTAAATTCGAGAGGTCAACAACCTCTGAAGCTAGTGCATATCTCTCTTTCTTGCTCTTCTCCTCCTTGGGCCTAAGCTTCGGGTGAAGTTTCCAACATCTATTTGAAATAATCTCACTCGCCTTACAATGATTGCAATAATTCTCCTTTGGACTCTCCCTTATGCTCGTATTTCTAACTATACTTATGCCCCAACTTGTTTCTGTCATCTTCTTTGTCACTCTTCAAGTACTTTCCTTCAATAGCAATTGCCATCGCGGTAGCTTCCTCGATATTAGCCATTGTAAAGAGCTTCAACTCTCTTCTAATGGACTTTGACAAACCCCCCGTGTACTTCATGAACACCTTATACTCGTCTACATCGATGTTCAAAACTAAAGCTTGGTTATGAAATGCCGTAGTGTAATCCTGTACAGATTGCTTAAACTTTTGGCATAAATTGTGCCATTTGTACCATCTTTCTTGCTCATACCCAATCGGATAAAATTACTTTCACATTAATACCTTGAATTCTTTTAAACTCAAACTTCCTATATCGTGGCGTTTCTGATAAGATTTCCACCACGTGAGTGCATAACTTGTAAATTTCAACGTAGAAAAACATATTTTTTGAGCATTGGAGTATTCGTAAATGGAAAAATAAGTTTCTAACCAATCTAACCAATTATCCAATATCTCGGCATTTATTGAACTATTGAATACCAGAATTTTAATCTTAAAATTGATACGAAGATTACGCATAGGATTTGTGGACTTACCAATAACCGATCATTCTTCGACGGATTCGGCATCACTAGAATCATTATCTATCTCTGCATTACCCTCATCTCCATCCAACTCCAGAACCTCTTTCTTCCTTGAGTGGCCTCACCGTTTCACCGAAGTGGAAGCCTTCACGAGGTTCGTGAGACATAATGATTCTACCAACTCCCCTACAATAGTAGTTAGGCCGAAAACTGTCATTTTCAAAAATTTGTGAGTCGATCGTCGAAATTGCCCATCTCCAAATCGGCCTTCTTCTTTGAACTAGGTTTTTGGTGAATCTCCAACGGACTCACTAACTTCTCCTTCGTTTACTTGAGACAATCACGTATAAAGACCATAACCACAATCACCCCCGAGAGTCATAACTGGAAAATTGATACTACTTAATCCACAATATGAATAGAGAAACCCTAAAACGAATAATTGTATAAAGAACACACCAATTGGTTGGGAAAATCTCTTTAAGAGCTTTAATTGCTTAATAAAAATCAATTATAATTGAATTACTCTCAAGCCCTAAGTCTCTCTCTCAGAACTTTGATTGATCTAACTTTTGGGATCCCTAATCTTGCCTAACCTTATCTCTTTTATAGGGTTACAAGTTCTTAGTTATAAAATAGGACAAATATGCCCTTAAATGCCTAAAAAAATAGGCTAAATCGTACTTCTGTTTGAATAGAACAAGTCTCTATTCGAATAGAAAAGTGTATTCGAGCAAACCATAATTTATTCGAATAAAATACCCGCAGAACCATGTTTATTCAGGCAATTTCAAAAGTCTATTCGAACATACCTAAAGTTGTTCGAACGACTCCAAATCTCGTTCGAACGCTTTGGTCAAATTTGAAATAAAACACTCCTTTCTTCCCTAGATCCTTCTGGGTTAGCAGGAAAGATGGTTTAAATGTTATCATTTGTGCCAAAAGCAAGGGCAATATGTATAAGAGTTTACTATAGAGTTTTATAACCAAGTTTTGGTTTTAGACATCGATATAGACAAGTTTGAGGTGTTTATGAAGTAAACAGGAGGGTTTATCAGAGTCCATTAGAAGGGAGTTGAAGCTTTTTACTGTGACAAATATCATAGATGCTACCGTGAAGATGATTGCTAAAGGCAAGTATTTGAAGAGTAATAAGAAAGATGACAAGAACAAGTCGGGGTGCAAGTCTAGCTGAAAGAATGATCACAAAAGGGAGTCCAAAGGAGATGGGTTTTTGTCCAAGGGGAATTATTATAGTCATTATATGGCAAATGGGCATATTTCAGATAAATATTGGAAACATCACCCGGAGCTTTGGCCGAATGAGGAGAAGAGGAAGAAAGACTGACATACACTCGCTGCAACAGATATTGACCTCCTGAATTTAGATAAACTGAATCATAAGCTTACTCTTATGTTTAAGAAGATTATGACTACCGAGGAGGCAAGTCGGGAAGAACTTTTTCATGTTAGTATTCAGGTGAAGAAGAGCTTGGTAGAGGTCATTATTGATTCGAGTAGTGAAAACAATTTGATTTCTGAGGCATTTGTGAAGAAGATGGGTTTGCTTACTGCGGCTTATCCTAAGCTGTATGGTTTGGACTGGATTCAAAAAGATGCAAAGTTGAAGATCAGGAAGAAGTGTATGTTCAAGTTTGCGATTACTGATTTATTTATTGGCGAGATAACAGGTGAGGTGGTTCCTTTAAATGTGTGTCAAGTCATCTTTGGTAGCCCTGATCTTTGGGACCGAGATGCGATTCATTACTGTAGAGCTCGCAAGTATCATCTTATGAAGAAGAAAAAGAAGTTTTATATCAATGCTTATAATGAGCATGTCACCATGAATTATTTAGTAATGGTGACTGAGGTGAAGAGGTTCGTTAATAGAAGCGGTAAATTTATGTTGTTTTTGGTGTGACCATAGGCTAAAGGGTTTGTATACTATAGCAATGTCTCCTAAGCAACATATCAAAATGGGGAAGTTGTAAGAGAAATATCCTATATAAGAGGGATGCAGAACATGATATCATCATAGTGAGTGGTGAGCCACTACCCTATATTGGATTGTAATGGACTTCTATGACCGAGTCTGAGGAGATAAAGAAATAAGTACAAGAGCTCTTGGAGGAAGGAGTTATTAATCAGAGTTACTGCCCATATGGTTTACCGGTATTATTGGTGCCGAAGAATGATGGGACTTTGGGAATTTGTGTAGATTATCGTGCGCTGAACAAGATTACTGTGAAGAATCGTTATTCGCTTCCATGGATTGACAATCTTTTGGATGAGTTATAGAAGGCTCGGTATTTCACCAAGCTGGATCTTAAGTAGGGTTACCATCAAGTTTGAATCCGGGAATAAGATACATGAAAGATAGCTTTCAAGACCAAACAAGGACTCTTCGTATGGTTGGTGATGCCTTTTGGGTTATGCAACGCTCTAGCAAAATTTATGCGTTTGATGAATGAGGTACTTTGTGCTTTTATAAATGATTTCGTGATTGTTTATTTATATATAATATTTTGATATATAGTTGGACATAGGAGGAGAACCTCATACATATACTTAAAGTATTAGAAACATTAAGATCACAGCAAATTTTTCTCAATGGGAAGAAGTGTAAGTTTGGAAAGAAGGACCTCGTGTACTTGGGGTTCATTATTGGCAGAAGTGAACTTAAGGTAGATTCAAAGAAGATCTCGGTCATTACTAATTGGCCTAGACCCCGTTCAGTGATGGAAGTGCAAAGTTTAATGGGTTCTTGTTAGTATTTATGGAAGTTTATTCAGCATTTTTGACAAATTTCAGCACCTTTGCATTCTTTAACAAAGGCAGGTGTAAAGTTTGTATGGGAAGATCACCATGAGAAAACATTTTAGTTACAAAAGTGCAAGATTACAGATGTACCAGTGTTAGCATTGCCAAATTTCTAGCATCCGTTTGAGGTAGAAGCAGATGCGTCAGACTATGCATTGGAGACAGCTTTGTTACAAGATGGTAAGCCAGTTGCCTGCCACTCTGAGATGTTTATAGGAGCATTGTGTAACTATCCTACCTATGATAAGGAGTTGTTCGCATTATATCAATCAGTGTAGCATTGGTGGAGTTACTTATTGGGAAGGAGGTTATGGTACATTCCGATCACAAACCGTTAAAGTTGTAAGCTATACAGTCCAAGTTACAGCAAGCTTGCCATATAAAGTGGAAATTGTATCTACAAAAATTCACCTTAATTATCAAGTATAAGAAGGGAGTGAACAATAAAATGGCTTACATGTTATCTCAACCCCTATTACCAACTATTTCCGCTATGTTAGTAGCTATGCAGATAAAGCCTATTATTCCGTCTGAGTATGTTGTAGGGTATAATGGTGACAAGGAGCTCAGTGTGATTCACCAGAAGTTACTGCAAGGCAAGATATATGAGTATGAATTGAAGGATGGTTTGATTTATAAGAGAACTCTGCTATGTATAATGGTGACAAGGATCTCAGTGTGATTCACCAGAAGTTACTGCAAGGCAAGATATATGAGTATGAATTGAAGGATGGTTTGATTTATAAGAGAACTCTGCTATGTATTCCTGAGGGTGGAGACCTTTCAAGGGTATTTTTGTCCTATGTTTAACTAGGAAACTTGTAACCTTTAAGAGGGCAAGATTAGGCAATGTGAAGAAGATCCAGAGATCTAGAGGAAGATCAAGAGAGATCAAAAGAGAGATCCAAGTTGTAATCGAACATAAGATTTGAAAGAGGAATTCATTGTAATCAATCAATTGAGCAATTGAATCACTTTTTGGGAAGTTTTACCCACCAAATTTGTGTTCTTCGTTTAAGGAAGTCTCTAATTAAATTCTGGCTTAGAGAAAGCTCAGAATCACAGGAAGAGAAAGAGAAGGATGAACTGTGTTTGTTCTGTATTTTTGAGTGAATAAGAAAGAGTATTTATAGATTTTTACTTTACAATGTCTCTCCTATCTTTACTCTAATGAATAGGAACAATTAACTCAGACATGAATATGCGGGAAGTCATTCCTTCGGAATAGGCCCCTACTAACTGTTGGGGAGAATGTGTAACAACAGATAAGCCAAGTCAAAAGAAAGGATTGGATATTTTTTTGATAAAAATAATTGAGTAAGCCGAGCCCATGCCTAAAGGGCCCCAGGGCTCTAGAGCCAAAAGAGTCAATTGCCCGAACCTGAGCTTGCCTGGCCCACCGGGCCACCCGAGAGAGAACAAAGTGTGTTAAGAGTATAAAAGCCCTCCTCCACACTCGCACACATGTACACTATCTCTTAACAACATTTACATATCATGCAAACCATATCTTATATGAATATGCATTCCCAACTTTCTATACAATGTGGGATTAAATTTTAGGCTATTATATGGGCTTCAAGAGTCACATGGCTTACATAAGCAAAAAAGGTGAATGAATTTTTTTTTTAAGAAATGACCAGAAGGTCAAGGGATCAAACCTATTTGAGGTAAACATTAGTTTTATCCTTGAAGTTTTTGAAAATCCAAAACTAAGTAATATAGTAACTATTAGTTTAGTGAAAGTTATATTTTTACTTTCAGCTTTGCCATTAGATTCTGCAGAATATGGAGCAGTAGTTCATGTATAATCCCTAAGGATTCATACAAGTTTTAAAATTCATGTGAATCATACTCTATGCCTCTATCACTATGAAATCTTTTAATGTTTCTATTAAACTGATTTTTAACCTCTATTACATATGTCCTAAGCATATCTATTATTTTACTTTTGTGATGCATTAGGTAAGCATGAGTATAGTTTGAATGATCATCTATAAAAGTTATAAAATATATTTTACCATTTCGAGTCAAAGTACCATCCATTTCACAAATGTCATAGTGTTCAAAATCCAAAAGTTGTATTTCCCTAACAATATTTTTATGCGAGGTTTTAGTAATTTTAGCTAGACTACAAGATTGACATTTATCAAAATCATTCAAATCTACTTTATGAATCATACAAAATTTACTCATATTGTGTACTGACTTCTTGATAACATGGCATAACCTAGAGTTCCAAATATTAAAAGAAGACAATAAGTAGGAAAAAACATATTTATTCATTTCAATACTCATTTTGAACATTCCATTACAAGCAAAGCCCTTTCTCACTAAAATCCTACCCTTAGTCAAAATGTACTGATCTGAGTCAATGGTCTGCTGAAATCCTACCTTATTGAGAAGATAACCAGAGATAATATTTTTCCTTATTTCAGGAGTGTCATCGCATCCTTCAGAGTCACTATCCTTCTAGAGGTAAATACCAATTTAAAATCTCCAGTACCTAGTACTTTGGTGCAATAAAAATCCCCAAGTAGCACCTTCTGGTTTTCAGTCTCCTTGTAGGTCTTGAACCAATTGTGTTCATAGTAAACATGCCTACACAACAATAAATATGGGTTTTTACGTCATTAAAAAAACGACATAAAAGGGATTTAACGTTATTTATACAAATAACATAGAAGGCGATGACATGGAAAGGTAGGGACTAACAACGCCATTAAATAAGTGACGAGGAAAGATAGGCACTAACGTCATTAATTTAGTGACGTATAAAGGGTTTCAAAAAATGACGTTATTGATACAAATTCAAGTGGCCGGCCGGCTAATGTATTCTATTGACGTCACTAAATGACGTCATTAAAAAATAACGTAATTGAAATCTTTTAACGTCATATTTGAAGTGACGTGGTAGTATTTTCATATATTAACAATGACATTTTTAAAATGACGTCAATACCTCAAAAAATACAAAAAAAAAAAAAATCAAATATTGTCAATTCATGCCTTGTCCTCCTCTCTACAGGACCACTACCATATTCTACAAAAATTATATTACTTTCATTCAATACAATGTGTTTGAACTTAATCATTTCATTATTTGAATTACAGAGCTAAATCACTGGTAAACTTAACAAATGCACAAAAAAACTAATAAAGCAGCCATAAAGAAGGGCCTCGGATGTTTCACTGCCAGAATGCTTACAACCTTTGAGTGCTTATGTGTTTCTACTAATCTGGATCAATTTGTAAACCTGTCAAAGCATACAAATTAAACATCTTTAGTGTCAGCTACAAGGGTAAATCTAAACTTCTTTAGTGTCAGCTAGATACTCCAAATTAGACGTACTTGGATACAATACTTCCAACCTATAAAGTCTTTCTAGTTAATAATACTTGGTTTCTATAATGAGGTTCAAAAAAAGGCTAGACAAAAATGTGTTAATAAATAGTGCAACAGGATAGTAATCCATCAACTTCAAATTAACTCGGTAAACATGGGGAAAAAATGTATAAATCTTTTGCACTTCCATAGATTATACAACACTTTTTTAACATTACTAGCAAAATAGAGTTCCACATCTTTCCATTTTCTAGGTAGTGTCACAGCTGCCAAAATGGGTATGTGGAGCTCAACATGTCTGGAAGTAGGAGAGAATGAAAAATTGGTATATCACATGCAAGAAATACTTGGCAAACTAAGACACTAGACTGTCTAACCAACATTTGGAACAGTTCCATCCTATGTTGCTTGAACATTTACAAACAAGATAAAGTTTTCATGTCGGTAATCCTTGTGGTTATTTTCATAATAAAGTGTTTTTACACAATAAATTTGACACTAACTTTACATCTTTCCTATATGTACGTTGTCTTTTTCACCCCAAATTAGACTACGGCCCGAACCCTTCACACCTAAGTGCTTAATATGTACGTAGTTCCAGGCGTATAACATAAAAATAATTCCTCACTACCCTTCTTATTATACCAAAGAATTACTTCCAGCGACAAATTTAGCTTTTATACTTTTTATCATGAGTAATTTTTCAGGGACCAGAAACTGAAAGCCAACGGACAAAAGTTCCTTGCCAAAAGAAACAGGAAAATAAGATGAAAAAGAAAAACTTACCTGATTTCTTGAGTTTCGCGCAATAACACAATGCAAGTAGTCCGAGTACCCCTTGAAAACTGTTTTGATTTGACCAATTTCCTAAACAGCAGCAATACAAAACAAAGTCGAAAATGGATCATAATCACATACTTTTTATGACACATTCTGGAATAAAATAGAAGAGATAAATTATTTGCTTCAGCATAAAATTGTAATTTTGTATTTCATCACAATAACAATCTTGATAAGCATTGTCTTCACCTTGAAACATACGTACCACATCCCAACAATATGCCCAAGAATCACCCACAGCAGCATAAAGAAATCCACCCTGTAGGGCATGCCAGGTGCCAAAAATTTCAAAGCACATATGTATAGATATAAAGTAAAATGCATATAAACACCTTATCTACTAATCTGGTAATCAACTGCAATTGCATTATTCTCGGGAATTGGATAAAGAGCTCCCAAAGACCTCTAAACGGCATCATAAAGATATAAATATCAGATTAACATGCAAATACATAAAATTATAATATTAAAAGAAAAAAAAATAATCATCGAAGTTCTTATTATTTGGTAAAATAGTATTTATTGCATTACTATAGACTCGTATCTGAAACAAGATTATGAAAAACGGATAGAGCAAATTCTTAAGTAAAAGACAAAATGATCCTCAGAGCATATGTGTTATGATAATCAGGTGGTAATAAGAGTCTCCCTGAATCTACTTTCCACCAAATGCAACTATTTAATGCTTCACTGGCATTTTCTCGCGGATACAAAAATTTGTGAAGTTATTTTGAGGACAGTTCAAGTTATCATGTGCAAGCTAGAGACTTAAAATATAATTTATGCTTCTAGATAATACTATAATCATGAATTAGTAAGTAGCTTTTGGGATGTAATGTGACAACATGATGTCATTTTTATGAATTCATAGGACCTACAATGTGTATTGTATTAAAGTAGTACAAAACGGACCATCAAAAAGTAGTGTGTTCGTCAGATACTATAGCATGTCATTTATACTCTATAGTAAATATGTACTTTCTAAATGCTTTTGAAGGCATAGTATAGGAGGAGAAAGTGACATGTCATGGTTATTGGTGTTTGGCAGATGAAGTAAAAAAAATATAAGAGTAAAAATAGCAACTCTGGGGTAACTCACTTTTTGATGAACCCTGTTGTGTCGTGTAACAGTTCCATGGGCTGTTTCAGCTTCAATAGCCTTTCCATCTGGACAAACCTGAAATCCCCAAGCAGTATAGTCAAATCGTTCCAGAGCCTTAATAGGAATCTTTGAAACTTTTCATAAATTTAATTTATTTGGAGTACCAAATTATTTATCGCTTATGTGTTCATTCCTTGAATACTACTCTTAAGATTATAGTTTTAATGGAAATCTTTTTCAGTATTCAGTTTTTGCAACAAAAAAATAAGAAAGTTTTGATCCGTAAATTTGAATTCTTAGGATATACCTTCATTTAATGGACATGAGTTTTAACGTTCTTGCACAATTACTGGTCGAGAAAACTTAGGAAAACCTATACTGCCTCGTGCTATATAAGAAATACATGTGAACAATATAATCATAGAGTTATAATGGACCATATCGAATATTCATCGCTAATGAAATTTATAGCGTTAACCTGCGGGATTCATCGCATCCATAGTACCGATATTAGCAATGATATTTTTAGCCCTTTTTGAAATTTCCATTTAAATATGCAATGTGCATATGTTACCAATATAATTAGAATTAAAATTTTCATAACTAAAATAAAAATATGTAAAAGTAAAAATCTTACCAGTGTCGCTTTACTCTTCAAATTTCTTCGGTCCATAGTAATAAAGTTAGGCAAAGAAGTTCCCCTTTAAAAAAATAGTCATATTGTTAATATATTAAATTTGATAACACTATCAAAAGCTCAAAATTCACAAGTAAAAGTATAATATTGTCATAAATAAATGCCAAGATTTTATTAATAGGATTTAACAAGTTAACAAAAGAAATAACTAAAGTCTCGTAATTACCAGCCATATAATAAGATCTCAACTCTAAAGTATTCTAATCATATATACTAGACATTTATTAAATAAACCAAAATAAGATCTAACAATATTCAAGATAGAAAGAAAATAAGATTTTTTAATTTGAAAGACTTAATCTGTATTGTTTTGAACCCATACTCCTTCACATTCCGCACGTACATGGCCTTCATCTTCGATATCTCCAATAGGCCCGAGACTATCTATGGGTACTGACTCTTCTCGTACTTCATCGTTAGTATCCTCCAAATCTATAAACCCTCGAGGAGGTGCTCTTAAAACTACATACCACGGTGAGTCATCTGATTCCCAGGAATAAAATACTTGATGAGCTTGAATGGCAAGGATGAATGGATCTCATTGTTGAGTTATTCCATGATGAAGATTCACTAATGTAAAGCCCTCAAAAAATTTTATCCCTGTAGCTATACTCGCCCAATTACAAAGGAATACTGGATAACGAAAGGTGTAATAGTCTATCAAAATAAATTTTTTATAACCCTATAGTAAGTCATGACCTTTTCAATCTGTCTCTGGTGTCTATCACTTGATCTACATAATGTAGTAGCATAGAAAGAAACTCCTGAGTTTTTAGTTCCTTTCTCTGCATCCTTTTGTATGAAAATGATATCCATTAATTAAACAGGATCCGCAAGTCATGGCAGGGTTTCTTGGACCATATGATAATGCTTTCAATGTAGGGGACACAACCTTATGCTTCATCTCTTCAAAAATTTAAAAAGAATGAGAATATAATTGGGATAAACGTCTTATTGAAAATAATAGAATACAGAGACATCAACATTTTTACATACCTCATGTTTAAACCATTCGTTAAACTCTCCTGAATGCTTTTTATTAAGTAGACCGTCATTCTTTCCTAATCGACGATCTTGAAGAATAAGTTGGCTCTTGTGTTTTCTGGTACAATAAGTAGGTTATTTACAATTACAAAAATATAATCATAAAACAAAAGTTTTATACACACATATATCACTATACTTACTCTAGGTACGGCTGAACTTCCTCGAAGTTAAACAAAATACAGCGATGAACTGATTCACAATTCCCTTCAGATAGAGTGAACTCCGCTTCAGCTGAAAATGGGCAACCTTTAAGAATGGTAGATTTAACATTGTCAACGTGATTTCTGTTCACTTTGTCATTGGTATATTCATCAAGATTCAAATATTTTGTACAAAACATGGCACACTTTTTGCCAAGTAACATTTGACAATATACCCTTCCGGCCTTGCGGGATTTCTAACATATCCTTTTAACACCTTCATAAACCTATATATTGCATCAATATTCAATTATTGCATTAACTTCATACAAGTATTCAAAATAACTTACTAAAATACTTATAAAGTAAGTACCTTTCAAATGGATACATCTAACGATAATGTACAGGCCCTCCAAGGCATACCTATTGAACCAAGTAAATAGTGAGATGTACCATAATATCAAAAAATGAAGGCAGAAAATACTTCTCTAACATACACATTGTCTCTACGAACACCATTTCCAAACTTTCCATTTTTACGTAATCAATTTCTCTTTGGCAAAGTTCAAGGTAAAATGAATGGAGTTTAAAAATGGTATGCCTCACTCCTTTTGGCAGAAGATCGCGCAAAGCTACGGGTATCAGTTGTTGCATTAGTACATGATAATTGTGTGATTTCATACCGTTAATTGTATGATCAGACATAGAAATGCAATTTGAGATATTGGAACAATACCCATCCGGTAACTTCGAGGAAGATAACCTACGACAAAAAATTTCTTTTTCTTTTTTTGAGAGCATATGTGGTGCTGGAGAAAGGAATATCCTCTTACCCCTAGGTTAAGGATGTAGTCCAGGCCTTATTTTTAAATCTTTCATGTCGAGACGGGATGCAAGACAATCTTTCAATTTTTTTGCAATGTTCAATAGTGTTCCGACCAAACTAGCGCAAACGTTCTTTTCCGTGTGCATCATGTCCAAATTGTGAGGTAGTAGATTATACTTCCAGTACGGTAACTCAAAGAAAATCGACCTCTTATTCCATCTTTGCAAAGAACTTTTTTGTGATTTTTTTTGTTTTTGTGCAGGCTTTCCCCAATCTATTTTAATACTTTTTACCTCATCCCAAATTTGTGTACCCTTCAAAGAAATTGGACGAGTATCAAGCTCTTTTTTGCCATTAAACCAACTTTTCTTCGACCGAAATGGGTGGTTAGGCCTAAGAAATGTTCTATGTCGCATATAACAAAATTTCCTGCCGAACTTCAACCATTGTGAACATGTACCATAGCCACACTTAGGATATGCTACTTCTCCCTTTAGTGAGCATCCTGCAAAGTTTCCATATGCGGGAAAATTATTAATAGTCCACAATAATACTACCTTTAAAGTGAACTTGGTTTTGGTATATGAATCATATGTTTCAGCGTCATTTCCCCACAGAAGTAACAAGTCATTAATTAGGGGTTGCAAATAAACATCGATGTCATTACCAGGTTGCTTCAGTCCAGGGATTAATAAAGTCAACATTAAGAACTTCTTATCCATGCACAAAGAAGGAGGTAAATTATAATTTACTAACATCACAGGCCAGCAACTATTTTGCAAACTTAAATTACGATAAGGGTTAGCTCCATCTGAAGCGAGTCCCAATCGTAAATTTCGTAACTCTTTGGAGAATTTGGGCAACTTAGAATCAATATTTTTCCAACCAGGGCTATCCACAGGGTGACGCAATTTGCCATCATTGCTCCTATTATCTGAATGCCATCTCAATTCTTTTGCAGTATCAACAAACATATACATCTGCCTAAACCTAGGTATTATGGGGAAATACCTTAAAACCTTTGCTGCTATACCAACTCTTATTCTTTTTGTCTTAGGATCTTGTTTCCATCGTAAAACTCCACATTTTGGGCATGGCTCCTTCTTTTCATGATCTTTCCTATACAAAATACAATAGTTCACACATGAGTGAATCTTCTCGTATTCTAATTCAAATGTCTTCAGCATTTTACTTGCAAAATACATTGAATTTGGGAGATGGTTATCATCCGGAAGAATATCCTTCAGAGCCTCCAATAGTTTAGTAAGACATTTATCAGACCAACCATTATTTGTTTTTATGATAAACAATTTAACAACAGCAGTCAACTTTGTGTACTTCTTGCAGCCCGGATACAATGGCTTTTGTGCATCTTGTAACAAGTTGTGCTAGTCTGGAAGTTCATTAGCATCACCATTATATTCATCTCCTGCATTTGTTGCATATGCTTCCATGTATTAGTTCTTCTCCACATCTATTGGATTAAAGATTATTTCTTTCTGTTGACCGTGAGATATTGACTCTAGTATATCCTCTCCATGCAATATAAATGGATCGTAAGTCATGTCTATATCTCAAATTATCAAATGTTCATACACTTTTCCATGTGGCAAACACTTTATGTTCTTACAATCTTTGCATGGACATCTAATTTTGTTCAAGGCCGAACCATAAGAGTTTAATTTGGTAAACTCTAGAAATTTTTTAACTACATCTTGGTACTCCTGACTAGCTCTTGGCAAAAACCTCCATGACTTATCCATGGACACCTTTTATTTAAAAATACATTTAAATGTTATTCATAAATTTAACTAAAAATAAGGAATATGTTACTTAATTATGAATAGATCTAAAGTTATTCAGGGATATAATAGCAAACACCAACAACTTAAAAACAAGCACCTTTAGACTCATAGAGATACAAAATAATGAAGTGTTGGTTTTTTATGAGAACATTGCCCAAAATTTTAGGATATTATGCTGGAATTAGTGGATATGGGATAATCTTAAAAATCAAAGCAAGGGCTTACATATTAAATACCAACAATATTAGACCATCCATGTTTTGATGTCTTTAAACTAAATTAGGGCCTTACTCGTATCTAGTTAATGTGAACACTTATGCAATACTAACAAATGTTAGACCACACACTTCTCATGTAAAGAAAAGAAAAGTTATGTCACAAGCAGATGATAAATACAGCCAGCTAATGCTCTAATGACTATGAAGATGAAGTTAGGTACTACTAACCTTCAAATTCGAAATTATATTTATGATGTTTTTGGACTAGGGGTGAACACCTTCTTCAAATACCTAAAATAAACAATTTTCATGCTCAAATACATTGTTGTTTGATATAATTACCATTAACTCAAGTTCAAACATTCTATCCAGCCTCTTGCAACAAAATTCATTCCCTCAAAAATATAACTAGAAAAGAAGTGGACTAAAATTTGCATTTAATAAAAAAAATAATAACAACTAACACATATAGCTACTAAGCATGGGTATTAAGAATATACATGTTATAGTAAGGAAAACACTGAACATAATACATAATATAGCAAATATAAAACTACTAACAATATACATGTTCGATAAAAACAGAGATAGACCTTCCTAGGGGTTGAAGTACATGACACACATAATTACTATCACAAAAGGATTTAACCAGAAAGTATGGCTATTCTGCTAGATATAGGTGGCCATTTATACTTTTTTGCAGGTTCTTCTAATAGAAATTTCTCTAAGGCAATTACATAATATACTCCATACTAAAAAGGACTTAATAAAAAATATTATAGCTTCCTTAACTGCTGGAGATAGTCTACAAAGCCAATATATAACTATCAATTGGGTTTGATATAGTTTCCACCTTCCATCACTTAAAAAAAATTTATCTTCGATCGAAGGAGAGATAGAGAAAGAGCGGGAACGATAATGGTGCCTCTTCTACAAAGCACACAACCTTGGGTTGAGAAATATCGATTAAAGCAAGTGAAAGATGTGGCGCACCAAGAATAGGTAGTTAAAGTCCTCACCAACACTCTCGAGACCTCAAAGTGAAAGATGTACAGAGCCAAGGGATAAATGATGAATGGCACTGGAATGTTGATGTTAATTAAATTTGAAAACTGTTTATTTCCCAAAAAAAAAAAAAAGCGCAACATTAACACAATTCAGACCACGCGCTTCTCATGTGATGGTAAAGGTAGTAGGTTACACTGAAGAAACAATGAGGGTAAACTTCGGTACTTACCTTCAAACTTGTAATATCTTGGAAGTCTTGGACTACGAGAAAATATCTTCTTGAAGTAGCTGTAATTAAAGGACAAAAAATTATCAAAAACAGTTACATGCATATTTTGTTTAAGAAGTACAAATATTTAATTGTATTTTTAGTAAGAGGATCTAGTTAAATATTTCTTTGAGTTTGAAGAAAATCATGGAGGAAATAGTTGATCAGCCTTATGACACTTTAAACTCTAAGATAATACTTCTCGCCTATAGAATCTGCATTACTCTTTTATTTTCTTGCCTTCTAGTTTGCTGTTTAGTCATAAGGCACCCTATTCCAGTATCTAAGTAAATGGGAACATTTCTTCAGAACAGATACAAGGTTGTTTTCAGTCTCCATGAAGGTTCTAATGAAATTACAAGACGGGATGAGATGGTATTTTAAGCTTCTGCTGAGGACCCCAGGCTAGTAGCGGACAAGACAAAACTCCGTTAATCTTTCTCTTGTCCTCATTCCTCCATACTTGCCCTCCTAGGTTCAGAAATTCAAGACCACACCAAAGGGAGAGAATAGAGAATCCTACCTCAACTCAGCACAAAAGGAGCCTAAGTAAAAAGCCACAAGAAAATAGACATTACGGGGAGATCTCAAAATAAGTCTACTCCCCTGGGGTGTGCTGCGGAAATGATCATGAGGTTGACATATGGGATTAGATTTACCTTTACTAGGGATTGGATTTACCTCTACTAGGATAGATCTTTCATCGTTCAGTTATTCAGTTGCCTTCCTGCCATCTTCAGAGCAAAAGAATGATGGTGTTAAAAGATCTCTATGGTGTTTGTGCAGACCAAAATATCCAAAGAACTGTTTTAATCCCCCAACGCGAAAGAAACAAAAAGAAAAACTATCCTGCTTTTGTTGTCATTAATCATCTCCAAGATACATAATGCAGGTTCACAATATGTATCTAAATGACATTCCAAATTTACTCATGAGTTCATCTTGTTTTCGGGCTTCTAGGGACATCAATATCTATCATGAAATACATACCTGGATGTCGGCATTAATATTGTATACAAACACTCTGGGAATTTGATTTCATTTTTCATGAGTCACTACAAAACCCAAGTCCGTGGCTTAGTTTGTCCCTACACCCCTACTATATAAGAGTACCGTATTTTTTCCTTTTTTTTATTGGGTAAAATATGGTTAGGCAGGACCCCAGAACAAGGTTTATATATGAAAGGAAATGTAAGGAATTACATTTTATGGTACTGCTTCCCCCTAGCATCTTACTTAAGAAAGGAAATGTAGATGTAAGGGTCTAGTTACCTCAAATACAGCTGCTTAAGTATATTTTGTCTCTACTAACAAGAAAAAATCTCTATACTTGAAGTCTATGAGATTTTGAATTTTAGCATCTTATTAGGTCTAAAATAACATTATCTAGAAGGCAGAATGGTCAGGAAAAATTACCAACTTCTCAGTAGTAATCATTTACGTTGAGATATACACATAAAACTCATGTTGAGCACCTTGAGGAATTTGAACAGAGCAAAACAAATGAAATTCGTGTTTTGTGTCTTCAAATAATTTGACCTTTTCTCTTAAGCTAGAGGAAATGGTATAAAGTAGACAAAAAGAAAAGGTGCGCCATTACCTTTGTAAGAAATAATCGCTTCGCACGCTGTGTAACAGTGCCACCTGTTTTTAGACCCAGAGTAGCCAGTGTCTGCAATAAAACAAATTTTATGGAAAAGGAAGTATCATTAGGATATAAGAAAAAGGGATGACAAATATAAGCGGTTGCCACTTATAATATCAATACTATTACTGCAGAGGTGATATATCTAACAGCACACCATATGTTCAACAAGAAAATAAACTCTCTTCTCACATTTATTTACCACTCCAGTAGACTCACCTGTCCTAAGCATCACCCAAGTCAGTCCACCTGAAAAAAAGAAGTAATCCCTTACCAGGCTAGCCAATGCACAATAGACACAAGATGATCGGCCTACTGGCCACTAACTTTATATAAGCAATAATAGTTCACAAATCTGTTCTCTAGCAATAATACTTCTAGGATTAAGATTTTATAAAGAATTGTAGCTCATGTGGAATAGAGTTTTGGGGACAAATTTTGCCTGCACAATACCATTTAAGGAAAGCAGATAATAGACCAGTCTCTAAAAATTTTGCCCGCACACCATGTGTTCGTATACAATATCCGATTCTCTTAGCGTTTACTTCATTCCCTTTTCCTTCCTCTTTCTGTTCTACCGACAATAAAATCCTCCATGAAGCTCTTTGATAATATAAAAGCATAAAGGAAAGATAAATACAAGGTAGGGAATGGGAATAACTCTCTCAGCCTATAGGCAAACTGAGAGATAACCTGAACACCAAAGAAACCAACCACTAAAAAGCCTAGATTTCCACAAAAGAACTCAACCCAAATAGATCTGTACTAAAGGGAATTCAAGGCTAAAATACAAAATCTAGATTAAGCCAAACAACAGTATACTATACGGTTAACAACCCATCACAGTAAAAGCAGCTCCAATAAAATCCAACACCAAAAAAATAGATATCCAAAGAGGGTGAGGTAAAGCTATAGCCTGCAAAGATTGAAAGTTCCCCCAACAATTCTTAAACAACCCTCACCCATCCATATCATCTAATTCCAATTCCCATTCTTTTACTCATATGACTATAGAACTCAAGTTACAACGTAAGCAACACTATAAAACCAAAATATAAAGTCAGAGATCAATTAAGAATCACAATACAAGTGTAAGTGATTGCTAAAAATATAAAAATACTCCAAACGGAACTAACTATAAAATTTTTGCTATCCCAAACCTTATAAGAATTTACAAGAAATAAGAATAGTGGGGAATTTGGAGTTGCATTGTTAATTGAGGTATCTAAACCAAATTATGGGGTAAATATTGAAAATTGGCCTGAAGAATGGCACTAGCTAAAGGTGGAAGTTCATACCTGCTCCAATGGTTAATCCTTGCAGATTAGGGCTGAAGTTAGGGTTGAATTACACTGTAACAACCTTATAGATGATTGGCTTGAAGTTATGATTGCCTTACTACGGCGGCTAAGATTTTCATCATTGTAAAACTTCTAATTTCGATTGTGCCTCCTAAATCTCCTCTCTCGTATTGGGTTGATTATCATCCCACAAAATTCTCCACAAAATCACATCCTAATTTCTATTTCCCGCAACCTCTCTCGTATTTTCCAAAATTTTATTAATAGAAACAATGTCAATTAAGCTATTAATGACGCTAGTATTGTATTTTAGATTCAATTTTTTTTATGTCATTTGTTAAAATGACGTAATTTGCTATGAAAAATAGCAAGCAACGTCATTTTCTAATAAAATGACTTTGATGCGTTAATGAACCTCTTAAGTTATGGAGAAAAAAGATAAATATAACAATCAACGTCATTATTCAAAAAATTGACTTTGTTTAGTTGACGTCGTATCCCTTATTTGTTGTAGTGCTAGAATTGCCTGAGTTAGCCTACCACCCATCGGCTTCACCGACCATGTTGATCACCATGATCATAACCATTAAGGGTTCTTGATAATGTTAGCCTGAGCCACAGGTATGTGGTTTAGGTAGTTCTTAGATATGTGTCTAGGATTCTTACAGTTGAAGCACACAATAGAAACTATTTTATTATATGGTGGAGCTTGTTGGATCCTTCCCTTATTAGGATTCTGGTGTTCACCATTCTGATGGCTATTCGGATTACCACCATTCTGATGGTTATTCCGATTACCACCATTCTTAGTCTTCATGGATTTTCCCTCAGGTTTCAAATGGACCTTCCCTTTGGACTAAACCAAAATTGGTCATCAAGAGGTATCCCTTCAGACACAATCTCATGCTCAATTCTTTGCAACTCATGTGATTGAGCAATTACCGACTTATCATCGACCATAGTGAACTTGAGATATCGACTTATAATAAACTTTTTAGAGTCTGCTCTTTCATGTCATATTTCTTCTGTAATGCTTCCCAAATGGCTTCGCAGATTTGAACTACAGATAGTAATCGTACAACACGTCCACTAAACCGTTCAAGATAAAATTATGGCATTTGAAATAAGACTCAATCTAGTTCAAAATTGAGTCTAAGAATTTGTCATATTTGTTTACAATTAAGTCAGGGTCGACCGTAAGTGTGGGAATAGGAGGTTCAATAGGGCAGTCTTATTCAAGAATGTAAATTACTTCCTTAAGTGAAAGATAAAATAACATTTTGTTCTTCTACCTCTTAAAATTCAGACCATCAAACTTAAAGGGTTTGTTGGAATCAAACTTCAACACTTCTAAAGTAAGGGCCATAATTACATATAGGAAATACTCTTTAAAATTATAGAATATAAATTAAGGAACTTGTGATTGAGCTTTCCCCAAAGAATGGAATAGTAACTCTGAATGACAGCAAGGTGAGGAACTTGAATGAAGGATAGTGCAACACTCAAG
This sequence comes from Kingdonia uniflora, assembly GCA_014058105.1. Taxonomy (NCBI): domain Eukaryota; kingdom Viridiplantae; phylum Streptophyta; class Magnoliopsida; order Ranunculales; family Circaeasteraceae; genus Kingdonia; species Kingdonia uniflora. Next base: position 218,986 of record JACGCM010000362.1, on the reverse strand, counting down.
TTTCTCAGCAGGAACAGCAACTCTAAATTACAGTAAGGTGAAAAACTAAAATAAAGGATAGTACAACACCCAAGTTTCTCAGTAGGAACAATAATTAAAGTTGCAGAAAGTATTCTATAGTTGGAAATGCAGTAGCAGCAAAACCGATATGAAGAAAGGGCTCGAGGCGTGGATCGCACTTTCTTAAAAAAGTATCTCAGCAAGAACAGTAACTCTGAATTGTAACAAGGTGAAAAACTGGAATGAAGGATTGTGCAATACCCAAGTTTCTCAGCAGGAATAGTAATTGAAGTTGCAAAAAGTATTCTATAGTTGAAAATGTAGTAGCAGCAAAACCGATATGAATAAAGGGCTCTAGGCGTGGATCGCACTTTCTTTAAAAAGTATTTTGACCGACCCCCACGTACAGGTATTCTCAGTCTGATCTCTTCCTAGGCTACAACGAGCAACAATTAATGCAGTAGTCTCAGTACCAAAAGACTACGTACAAGTGAAATATGTACCTCAGCAAAATTGAGTAATAAAATGAGATAAAGAGAAAGAACTCACTATTGGGGAAATTATGTAACAACAGAAAAGTGTGCATGAGCTATTAACTAAGATGTGCGTACGTGGGAAGTCATTCCTTCGAAACAGGTCCCTACTAACCATTGGGAAGAACGTGTAACAACAGATAAGCCAAGTCAAAGTTAAGCCCAAGCCCAAAGAAAGGATTGGATAACATTTCAATAAAAAGAATAAACTAAGTTTAGCCCTGGCCCCAGGACCTTCAAAGGCGCCAATTGCCCAAACCCAAACCCGAGCCCAAGAGAGGTCCAAGAGTGTTAAGGGTATAAAATCCCTCCTACACATTCACACACATGTACACTCTCTCTTAACCACATGTGCATAGATATCATACAAACAATATATTGTATAACTCTGCATTCCCCACTTTCTATACAATGCGGGATTAAATTTTAGACTATTATATGGATTTCAAAAGTCACATGGCTTATATAAGCAAAAGGGGTGAATGAAAAGGAGTTTTGGAAAATGACCAAGAGGTTAAGGGATCAAACCAATATGAGGTAAGCATTAGTTTTGTCCTTTAAGTTTTTGCAAATCCAATAAAATCTAATGGAACGAGCACGAAAAAGTGAGAGTTTTTTCCCAAGAACGATTGGAAAAAAAATTTGCTCTCTCCGGAGCTATCAAATAGTAAACCTTGCACCCTCCATATTATGGCACGTATACAAGAGATAAAAAGAAAAACTAACTTTAGTTTAATAAAGAGCTTGAAGAGAGAGAAAATCCCTCTTCCTCAACAATCTCTTTGCAAATTCTCAATCTCAAGTAATTGAAGAAATGTTTACAGCACAATTAAATAGCCCAGAGAATTTATATTAAAATCTAAATTTCCAACAACAAAATAGGGTGTTAATTGGAAAGATGATGGAAACAAGTTTAGACTAGCTGGATATAGCTCTAAAATGATCACTAATGAGGAGAATCAGAACAAAGGAAACATTTGGGTGCTATGGGGGGAAGAGGCTACTTAACCAGCTGTCATCTCTAATACCAAACAACAAATTATTGTCATATTTGTAGGGTGTCTCCCATGGAAGAGGCTACATAACCAACTTTCAGCTGAAGGTGATATCACAAAGCAATAATCTCTCATGGATTTGTTTTGGAGATTTTAATACAGTCTTAAGAGCCTCTAAAAGGAAAGGCGGAAGGCCACCTTTGGCTTGAGAAATGCTTCACTTTGCAAATTTTATTGATGATGCAGCACTGACTGAAAGTGTATCAACTGGTCTTACATATACTTGGTGTAATGGCCAAAATAACAATGATAGAATCTTAAGTATATTAGACAGATGTCTTCACAATTCACAATGGATATCAAAGTACAAATGGTAGAGTATCAAGGTGCTTGCTAGATCAAAGTCAAATCACTCTTTCTTGTTTGGTGAGTATAAGAAAATCCCAAAACCACAAAATGTCTGCTTCAAATTTTTGAAGTCATGGAATGAGTATGCAGATTTTAGAAGTACAGCTGAGAATAGTTGGAACAAGCCTCTAAGTGTAGAACCTTTATTTGTAGTGATATTAAAGCTCAGGAAACTTAAGGCAGACATTAAGCTATAGAGAAGAATAACCAATGATACAGACAAGAGTAAAAAGGAGATTGAAAAAGATATGTTACAGTACTAGTTCCAGCTAGAGAAAGATCACACTAATGACTAGATACAAAATACTATATTGCACAAGGAACAGCAGCCGAAGGAGATAGAACATATAGAATAAATGTATTGGAGGCAGAGATCAAAAGTCAAATGGCTTCCATTACATAACAACTAGAAAATTTACAAAAAATTTCGTCACTGAGCAGAAGAAGCTGGACGGTGTAGTTATGACTGGTTAATAGGAAACCAAATAACACATAGTATAGTACTATAAACAGAAGTTCTTAGAGCATGGGGTAAGAATGAGGCCATCTCTCTTTGCACACATGTCAAATAAAGTCACAAATGATGAAAATTCCATGTTGTCTACTAGTCCAACTAAGGAGGGAATACAAATAGCAGTTCTTGCCCAGAGTGGGGAGAGCTCCCCAGGACTAGAAGGTTTCTCTGGTGATTTCTTCAGAACCTATTAGGATATTATTTCAGGAGATTATATACATCCTTCTTTACTGATATGGCATTACCAGTTGGTTTTAATTATAACTTAATAGTCTTGGTCCCAAAGATTAAGAAGCCAACCACCATACAACACTACGGACCTATATGCCTGAGCAACTTTGTGTTTAAAATCATAACCAAAAAATGGCAACAAGACTTTCTTCGGTGGCAAAAATGGTAGTCTCTAAAAATTAAAGTGCATTTATTATGAGTAGGAATATTCACAATAATATATGTATAGCCTCTAAACTAATAAATGAAATGTTTACCAAGAGAAAAGGAGGCAATGTGGGCATTAAAATGGACGTCACCCAAGCATATGATACTAGGAATTTCGATTTCATGCCTTATCTGCATTTGTGTTAAATGATACATTCTGCTTGTAGATGAAGAAAGTTATTAGCTCTAGTATGATATCATTATTAGTGAATGGGACCCCAACTGGATATTTTGAAGTTAGGAGGGATAGTAATATTTAGTTGAACTTGGTAGTCTTTTTAAGTGGGAAATAGCATTTATAGTCGACTAGAAAATATATAAAATAGTTAAATGTAATAATTAAATAGCAAGAACGTAGAATAAGATCGAACCTTATCAGATAGAAGCTCATCCCAACATGCAGCAGATGCAGTCACGGTGTTCTTCATGCAGTCCCATCCAAATACACTTTTGTTCAACGACTCATTGAATCCCTTTAGTTCCTTCGGCAGAGTACAACGACGAATCTTCATATGGGACTTCCTAACAACTTTCTAAGACTTGTTGAAGATAACATTTTTTGCAGGCTACCAAACAGATTCATCCAAAGCTCAACCATTTTTTTCCCAGCCTTGATTTACTCAACTAAAGACTCAATCAGACCATCATCCATATTTGAGCCAAGTTCATTCTTTCAGCCATTTCTATTTATAAGATTATATAAATAAACTGACAGATAACTTCATCAATATCTAATTACAAGATGTTATAGTGAATTGACAAATAAAATCAGACAATCCATAAAGATATTTAACATGATAATTTTATAATAATTACAAGATGAAAAAATTTTATGTCAAACTTCATTTCATATAATGAAAATGCAAACATGGAAGTGTAATTATGAAATAATAATAGTACTAAAATAACATAAAATGACAATTATGCGACATTTGATTTGTTATTTCTCCGGTTCGTATAAACGTTGAACATTTGTGTCGCAAAGTTATCTCTGAAGTTTACCCAACGGTTCTAGTCTTCCCTATATGTAGTTGATTGGCTACTAGAAGTAGTAGGTATTGGAATCGTATCTTATGCTGAACTTGATCATCATTACTAGCTTTCACTGCTATTGAGTCGTTTGGATCAACTCCCATAATGAAATTATGCAGCACAAAATAAGCAAGGGTTATCTTGACTTGAATTTTATATGGGAACCACGAATCAGTTGACAATAATGGAAAGCATTTCTTTACTATTCCAAATGCCCGCTCAATTGTATTCCTAAGAGATGCATGAAGCTTATTGAACAACTTTGTATGCGTTTGAGGTATACAACCTATGTACTAATTTAGATGGTATCGTGCATTACGATAAGGGGCTAGAATTCCTGGTTTATTTGTATATCCCGCATCACCAAGATAGTATTTTCTTAACAATTCATATAATACTAATGTTAGAAGTTGCTTCACTAAGAAAATTTAATATTATGTAATACCAAAGTATAGAATAATATATTTATGTACCATTAGGAATTATAAAAGGGTTCATCCTAGAACGTGCATCATTCAAAACTCGCTCGTCGCGCGCAGTTCCTTCCAAACCCGCTAATACATAAGTGAATTTTAAGTCCAAGGAACACGCAGCTAATACATTCTGGGTTGTCCTAACCTTTCTGCCACTTCTAAATTTAATTTACTCTTCTTCTGGGATATTAGTTACAATGTGTGTCCCGTCCAGTGCACCCGAACAGTCCTAAAAATGTTTGTCTATTTGCTATGAACGATGAATCATTGATAAATTTATTATGCGAATGAATTATATTTACCTCGAAGTATGGGGTAAAACAGGAATCAATGGTAACTTGGGGCTGATTTCCTCCATTGTGAATAAAATCTTTGTGGTTCTCCACTAAGTACTTAAAGTTTAACGACTGTCGATAAAGTTTCATTAAACTGACGACTAACCATTTCTAAAGAACAAAAATACCGAGCCTCAGCCTCCCAAAATCGAACATTATGGCCAATTATATGTAAAAAAAGCATCACCTGCTCTTCCACACTACAATTTCAACAACCCTTTCTCCCTAGGTAAGCCGCATAGGTGATGGAATGGACCTTGCATCATATGTAAGTTGGATTTACACTTGCTATCGTTGGATTTATAGAGTTCATATATAGTCATTTCTCTCAGCAACCTTATTGACATAAGGATCCATACTACTATCTAGTATATATTTCGCGTATGAAATAACTCCTAATAAGACTGAAGAAGCAGTAACAACATCAAGCATCTTACTTTCTTCTACAAAGTTATCCATTATTCAACAAAATTCACAATCTAACAAGAAAAAGAGTTCCATATACAAAATTAAATAAAATGAACTACAAGTAAGTTTTATGCATCAATAGTTGGCAAGAATAATATTTTTATAGATTCTATACTAGAATATATTTTTACAGATGTAAATGTGGATATGTATACATCTTTTATCAAAATAAAAATAATTATAGAAATATGTGAAATAGCATATTTCCCATATTCGACAAGGATAAGCTAGCATAACATAGTCGAAGACAGTCCAGCATTCGAGAAGATGTCATGTCTGCAACCACAAGTCCTCGACCTATTAAAAGTAGCCGTTGTATCTGGTCAAGAAAAAGTTGTTAGAGATCTGCAAAGTTTGCCCACTACCCCCAAAATAGTAAACTATTTTTCCTTTTATAAACTGCATGTATCTACTATAAATGTAGGTTGAGAATAGATTATTCAGATCCGCAATTTTACTATTGATTATTCCTTACTTTACTGCCACACCACAAATTGTAATAATTAGCAACCTATTGGGTTTTACATCAAAACCCTCCTCGAGGTCATGGTTTTTATCAGCCTTTACTGAGTTTCCATGTAAAATATTATTTGTCTAAACTTGTTATCGCCTCATCCTTACTAAAAGTATTGGCAAAGATTATCCTCCTGAAAAGCATGTCATTAAAATTGGTGCCATCTGTGGGAAATACCACACTTTTCTTTACCACTTCTGATCTAAGAAATAATTCGATGACAAACATGAATCTTCGAAGCAATTCTAGTACACTGAGGAACCATGAGATTAACCCAATACCAGAAATAGTCGATCTGTATTACATAATAATTGAATTATAGAGACAAATGGAATTTAATCGAGTCTAGAGGTTGGAAGATCACCACATTCATGCTAAGGCTCTTCAAGTCGAAAGAGACAAAAAGATAAAGGTCTTGGACCAATAGAATCGGATACATTAGAAAGAAATAAAGAATTTATGAAGAACCCAGGATCGGCTTATTGGCCATCAAATGTCGCCTCCTTAGGCCTAAAGTGAACATCGCTCCTGGGCAACCCAAAGAGAGAACCATCTAAGTGAGGAACTAGTACAAACTTCTCGATCCAGATCCAAAAATCTAGATAGGGTTTCTCGACACTTCAAACTTATATTCTCAACATCAACAACTCAAGGAAGTCAATGCAGGTGTCACCAAACTCCCCCACCACCAAAGAGAAGACCAATCAAAGATCGATTAAGACCTAAAGGACATGGAGACTTTGATCTACAAGTTGCAACCATACCAATTCCTTTACCATAGTTCATCACCTTAGACGACCTAAACAATAGGATCCAAACCATAAACTCTGATATCCCAGGCTGAAGCTCTGCCCTCAATAGAATCGAGACAAGCCCCATTTCTCCTCATCTCGAGGTTATGCCCATACTAGATAATTTTAATATGCTAAAATTTATTCAATATGCAGGCCTAACTCTCCCGCTCACCCACGTCCAACACTTCAAAGCCGCAGTTGGATTGTACTTCAAACTCGACCACATGTTACGCAGACTATTCAACATGAGCCTAAAAGATGAACCTCTCAAATGGTTCTATACAACCCCAGAAGGATCTGTTACCGCATTCAGCTAGTTACAACATCTCTTTGAGTCCAATAATGCTCATGCTAAGGAACAAGATATAATTGTGGATTCTTTATTCTTCTTCAAGCAGGGGGTGAAAGAAACACTAGCGAGTTTTCACAAGATATTCCAACAAGAGATCCGAAAGATTAGGAACTCAGATCTAAAGATCGTCGTTCCAGTATTCACCTCAGCTCTGTATATCAATTCCAAAGTTTAAGAAGAACTTACCTTGCACAAGCCCATAACGGTGACATAAATAATTGATGTTGTTAATAATTACATCGAATTAGAGCAATCCAAGAAAGATAAGATGAAGAACTCCTTTGTCATCCAGTCTCATGAAACATTTACATCTCAACCCCCAAAATTAACCACCACGGAAGTGCCCAAGCAACGCGAAAGAAGCACCGACAACACTAGAAGAAGATATAGAAAGCCAGACAGACCTGTACCGATTCTACCTTCAACGGCAACAACTCTATATGTTATCTTACCAATGATAAAGGGAGATAAGTTCTATCGGGCAGCACAAGCAATTCCTGATATCCCCAACAAACCTTTATGTCAATATCATAACGTGTATAGTCATGAAACTGACAACTGCTACTCTCTCATTCAAATTTTTTATCGCATTCTATTAGCTGGAAGACTTCATAATTATGTAGTTGACATTCAAAAGTTCCTCAAAGAAGAAATTAAGAACAAATGCATTGAACCAAAGCAAGGCCAAGGGCAAGCTCACCATCTTTACATGATAGAAATTGAAAAGGCAAAAAAAGAAAACAAGACGACCGAATTACATCTTGTTGTAAAATAACTTTCTCAGATAAATTAGCAAAATTTCTCCCCGGCTCGGGCAAATTAAAATGTTTGTATCATATTACCTTCGAGGACTACGATACCAACCATGTCAAGTACCCTCACGATGACCCTCTGGTCATTATGCTCAAAGTAGGATAAGACTACCTACACACGCTTCTCATTGATACAAGAAGCGCCAAAGATGTTTTGTTCAGAAGAGCAATTAAAGTTCTCAAACTCAAAGATGCAGTGAAAGCTTCAACAACCAAGATCATAAGTTTTAACAGTTCAAAAGAATTGGCAACTGAAGAAATCACATTGCCAGTTCAAGCAGGGTCTGAAACCACTTTCGTTAAATTCATGGTCATCGTTGCTGAGTCCAAATATCTGGGAATTTTAAGGCAGAGTTGGCTACATTCGATCAAAGCATTACCTTCAACATATTATTTAGCATTGAGATTTCTGATAGATCACGGAGTCTACGAAATTAAAGGTAGCCAAGCAGTTGCCCGTATGCGAGAGAATACCACAACCAACTCTTACACAGTAAAATTTCTCAAAGCATAGCAGTTACAGAGGAAACACCCCCCACATTTGAACAGCATGATACAGAAGTAGTCAAATCCATCAAGCTCTATGGACCCGAGCGTAGCACCTTCATTGGCTCCAAACTATCATCCAGTAAAAAAGAATCTATGATCCAACTCCTGAAGAAAAACGTCGACGTCTTTGCATGGTCTTTTCAAGAGATGCCCGACATTAATCCTTCGATTGCATGCCACAAACTCAACCTCCTTCCAAACAACAAAGAAGTTATACATAAACGTCAAAATCTAGATCCCAGCCTTCGCCAAGCTGTAAATGAGAAAATTAATAAACTCCTTCGTGTAGGATTTATCTGGGAAGCCAAATATCCATAGTGGGTTTCTAACATAGTAGCAGTTCCAAAGAAAAATGGGAAAATCAGAGTTTGTATTGATTTCACAGAACCCAACAAGTTTACCCTAAAAGATAGCTTTCCTCTCTCACTGATCCGGCAACTCCTCAACCCTGTCGCGGGATACGAACTTCTTTCAATGATGGATACAGCTTCTGGTTACAATCAGGTTCCTCTCGCTGAAGAAGATCAGATAAAAACAACTTTTATCACATAAAGAGGTCTTTACTGTTACACAATAATACATTTTGGGTTAAAGAATATAGGAGCCACTTACCAAAAAATCATCACAAAAATGTTCAAAGATTATTTAGGAAAAATCATGGAGGTGTACATTGATGATATGATATGTAAAAGCTTGAAACGTGAAAATCACAGCAACAACCTCCAAATAATATTTGATATCCTTCGTACCTAACAGATGAAACTCAACCCTAAAAATGCCAATTCAGTGTTGTATCTGGTAAATTTCTGGGGTATCTGGTTAGTAAAAGGGGAATCGAAATCGATCCGGCACAAATCAAAGCACTCGTGATAATGCCATCTCCTCAAATAAATAAAGATGTACAGAAATTCACTCGCAAGATTGTTGCCCTTCACAGGTTTATTTCATAGTCATCTGATCGATGCAAACTTATTTACCTCCTTATTCGTGGAAATCCAACTCTACTGTCTAATAAAAACACCAAGGAAATTGTTTGGACTCCTGACTGTAAATTGGCTTTCCTTGATCTTAAACGATACTTGGGGTATCCTCCTATCATGAGTATTCCAGTTGATAGCTTTCCATTAGCTCTATCCTTATTCGAGAAGACGACGGTGTAGAAAAACCAATCTACTTCATTAGGAAGACTCTCTTGCCTGTTGAAAAAAGATATACAACAACTGAAAAATAACTACTTACCTTGGTCTACAGCTCTCAAAAACTTTGGCCTTATTTCTAAACTCATCCCATCAAAATTATTACCAAATATCCTCTCAAACTTGTACTCTCTTAAAAGGAAAAATCTTGAAGATTTCAGCAATGGTCCATATTCCTCGGCGAATATGACATCTCATTCGAGCCTCAAATATTAATCAAAGGTCAAGCCATAGTTGATTTCTTGACAAATTTTTCGGTCAAATACCGTGATTGAGAAGAACTCGAAGAAGTATTGGTTGATGAACCAATTATAGAGCCAGACGCCTGGTCATGAAGTACGGGATGGAGACCCTTCACGGATGGATATGCTGGACTGCAAGGGTCCGAAATTGGTATCGTTCTCGTTACACCATTAAATTATCACATCGAGAAAGCTATTAAACTCAAATTTTATGCCACCAACAATGAAATAGAATATGAAGCTATCCTTCATGGACTGGATCTTTCTATAGTACTTGAAGCAGAAGAAATAGTTGTATATGTTAACTCCTTACTCGTCGCCAATCATTACAATAAGACATTCAACACATCAGGCAAGATGGTTGATTATGTAGCCTTGGTCGAAAAGAAAATGAGCAAATTCAAGTTAGCAACAATCTCTTACCTACCTCAAACAGAAAACTGCCACGCTGACGCCTTAGCTTACATCACTGCCATGCTTAAGGATAGCGATAAGAGAACTTTGGACATCGAGGTCATCGAACATTCAAGTCTCGATATCCAATCGACAATACAAATCACTGTTACTGAAGATAAAGACAATGAAGACTGGAGAAGACCATTTTATGCATACCTCAATTCCAACATCCTCCTGAGTAACAAAGAAGAAACCCGATCACTCTTAGCAAAATGCCCCAAATTTGTAGTTTAAGATAAAGTCTTATATCGCATCACAGGAGGAGGACCTCTTATTGAATACATCTCTCAAAAATAGGCTCAAATCAAAATCAAAGAACTTTACAAAGAAATCTGTGAGGCCCACATTTCAGGATAATCATTGGCCCAACGGGCATTCACAAAAAGAGTATACTGGCCGAAGGTGCGAAAAGACTGTGAAGATTTTGTATACAAATGCTACAAATGTTAAATCCACGCTCAAAACATCAAAAGCCCAGTACTTAACTTACACGTTAGCAACGTCCTCTGGCCATTCAAAATATGGGGGATCGATATCATTAGACATTTCCACCTAGCATCAGGAAATAGAAAATTTTTCCTTGTGGCCACAGACTACTTCATAAAATGGGTCGAAGCAGTTTCTCTATGTCACACTGATGAAAATGAAGTCATCACGTTCCTTTGGGAGAACATAATAGCCAGATTTGGCTGCCCATAAATGATACGATCCGACAACGGCAAATAAATAATTAGCAGTAAAGTCCTCACTTTCCTCCATAAGTACAAGATTCAACTCTCAACTTTGACACCTTACTACCCACAAGGAAATGGGCAGGCTGAAGCCATTAACAAGAGCATAAAATCAGGATTACGCAAGCGCCTCGATGAGAAAAAAGGTAGATGGGTCGATGAGTTGTTAAGAGTTTTATGGGCATATCAAACCACTCCTCGAACATCCACAGGTTGTACTCCATTTATGACGGCCTTCGGCACTGAAGCTGTCATACTCTCAGACCTCGACCTACCGAGTAATTGATGAAAAGTCACAGATGAAGACAATCAACTAGGACTCCTCTACAACCTCAACTGGATTGAGGAAACCTGAGACAAAGCCTTCGCAAACCTGAGGCGATACCATGATAACCTTAAGAAAGCTTACAATAAAAAGGTTTGAACTCGAAAGTTTAGCATTGGCGACCTTGTCCTTCGACAAATCCAAGATAGCAATCGGCCTAAAAATTCTAGAAAATTGTCCGAAAATTGGAAGGGACTTTATATTATCAGTGACAATATTTATGATGGGACTTACTGGTTGATGACCGAAGATGAAGTACAGCTCGAATTTCAATGGAACACTCGCCAACTAAATTTTTTTGCAGATGACAACTGTAACTGCTTTCGGATGATTCTAATAAAGTTAACTTTACTTTCCAATACATCTATCGCACAATCATTTTTACCATCTTTACTTTCATTTAGTATCGATGCATAATAGCATATATGCATCACGAACTAACATTCTTATCTACGACAAATACTATCCAAATATAGGATCTCGTTTGCAATCCTTACTAATCGACAAAACATGTCATGTTTTGCCGATTCCAATCAAAATCCAAATATCCCATCGAGAAATAAAATATTTGGTAATCGAATCCCAGATATCCCATTGAGGAATAACATCTGGTCATCATTTCCTTCTTACGATATCCCATCAAGGAGTAACATCTGGTAACCCCAATCAAAACCCAAATATACCATTAAGGTATTCGGTCATCATTAGAAAGCCATTACATGGCCCTCTTTATATCATTTTAAACGCTTGATTCCAAGCCATCCAAGCGTAATCTACGTCATATTATATTATATTCATCTTATCGAATTTACACACTTAGCATAAATTTAGCAAAACTATACATACACTACTTTCACATATTATTCGACACAAATATCAATATTTTTCAAAACAAATTCTTCAAAACCATAAACATCATCTGTCAAAATGTAGCAAAATATTATTTCGGTCCCATCGACCATTTTTACATCTATCATCACAAACATATATATTTTTCAAACATGACTTACTCTGCAGGGGAAAGCACTGCATCATCAACCTTCGTTAATCCACCGGGAGCAAGCACATCCAGTATTTCCTCGGGATGCAAACCATCGGAATTCATCTTCACAAAATCATTAACAACTTTTGTCCCACTAGGAACTTCAGGAGTTTTTGGAACCTCATCTTCTTCATCTAAATTATAACAAACCAAATTTCCAGCTATCACCAATGCTTTCTAATGATTTTTCCTCTGCTCTGTCACAACGAATGGCCCAACAATATTAGCCTTCAACTTCTTACATTCAAGTTGTTTTGCATAAGTTCAGCCCTTACCTCCTTCAATACCTTCCCATGCTCCATCTCCATCGACTTCTGAGCATCATTTATATGCTCTCGCACATCCTTCTCGAAATTCATTTTCAGCAACGCCAGAGCCTCCTCTTTATCCTTCGCCAGGTTGGCTCTTAGCTCCCCGACCTGCTAGCCCCAAGTCTTCTTCGTATCCTGAAGGGCAACTTCCTGAGCCTTACCAGTATCCAGCTAATACCTATTCAACTTCACATTCAGCTTCTTCTTTTCCTTAATCAAATCTTCTTTCTCCTTCCTCAGATCTTTCTTGATATTCTTGCAAGCAACCAACTGATTTGCCAATGTGCCACCATTAAAAATACGACCGTTGGCCTCAATCAATAACATCTTGATCTGCATTACATTCATAATATAAATATTCGAGTGAGGTACCAGATTCTTTAAACGACCAAAAGCAGAATATTTTCTCACCTTCGACATGGTTCGATGACCCTCGCTGAGAAAAGATATCAAACACTCTGCCCCGACCAAACAGTCGTCCACTTCCGCCTCCAGTATATCCGTCCCAGATACATATGCCTCTATGGTCCTTTGGACCTTAATCTCAGATTCATCGACATATTTCTTTGAAGATTCTGAAGTCGCCTTCTTCTTCAAAGGCATACTTGTCAAAGCTAGTGGAGGTCGACCATCATGAACAGCAATTGGTATCTCGACCTTCACCCCTTCCTTGAATTTTGACCTTCAAAAATGCCTTTTCGGAGGTAGCAACGGAGCAACAACTTGGCTAGCCGCCCTCTTCTTTTTCCCTTTCCCCCAAACTTTTGTAAACATCTTATCTCTCTCAGTCGTTATAGAGTCCGTTGGCTAGATAAGGATTTTTCAAAGGCAAACTAGACTCTGCAACCCTTTTGTTCCTCACAGACATCTTTCCGTTGATTACCAGAACTTCTGCCCCTTTAGCCCTCGACTTCTTTACGCCTGCCTCTTGAAACAAAGTGCCCACTTTCTCTTGGTCGATTAGGAGGTTGTCGATCCTACTGTAAAAACTCTTCCTGATATTGTACTGTTTCTCTTGAACTTCAGATTTCCTATCAATCTCTTTTAAGGCCGCACAAACACCAACAACAGTTACAAACAATTTAATCAAATACACAAATCCAAAGCATCGACATTTACGTTACCTAACCACACACCTAAATAGAAAGTTTTCCTTTTCAATGGCTCCCCCGGATCCTTCTTGTCAAACTCATAATTCCTCGACACCAGAAGATGCTCATTACTATACCGCCCTCCTATTAAGACCATGTCATAAAGCAACGGTCTCTTTAAAAACCTCGCTAAGTACCGATATCCTACCTTCTGTGGATTTTGTTTGAGTATGTAATATATACATAAATTATCCACCGTGATCAACTCTTCACCCCTTACCTTTGATCGACCCCATATACACGGAAGAGATCATATACATTTAGGTTGAATTGACCAGGTGCAATGTCAAAGAAATTCAACAACTTCTTCTGATCAGCTCGAAGAGAGAGCTTTAACCCTTTCTTAATTTGATCTCGATGGACGAGAATCCCACCCAATGGTATTTCGTGATCGATCATATCATACTGATATTCCTCTAACCTAATATCTTGAAGAATACTGTATTTTTTTTTTAAACTCAATATCTCATTTATTTTTGGCCCCTTACCATAACAAGCCTCCTCCCCCTCCTCAACATCTTCCTCCCCACTCCCACTACCTTCTTAATCACTAACTTGTGGCAAGTGATCCACATTTGTGTCATTACCCTCCTCGTCAGAAACTTTCACAATCCTGGGTGTCACCCTAAACTGGTCAACATTAGCTATGTCTTCACTACTCGACCTTATCCTATATCTACCACCCAACTGCTGAGCACAGGTTGTTATATCAATCATCAGGGGCTCTACATCTTGAAGGTTCTTGTATATATCTTTATCATCAATATGGAGGTTTAGCCATTATTATGAACCTAAAAATTAGATTCCATTTTTTCAACAAATAATATCTATCATATCTGATACATTATATATATTCATATGTTTATATTCCTATAGTTGTCGAGTTTACTCTCCAACACATCATTCTTTTATTATTATCATTAATATCTGATTGATTATCATTACTACCTGAATGCACATTTAGTACATTAAGTTCTCGATAAAATATTTCATTACTATTTTTTCTAAGTACTAAAACATCGATTACTATACTCATGTTGTTTCTCGATATACAGGAACCTAAAATTCTCGAGTACACTTTACCTGTTTTCCGCCAAAAGAATCAAATTCAAAAATATAGGAATCCACCTTCTCAGGCATAAAACCCGACCACATCATACATATTCTGGCATTCCATTACCGAACTCCTCACAAATTTGGCAAATTCTTCCACAGTCGCGCCGTAATGGCAACGACACCTACCAATCACTCTCTCTACTCATCAGCACACATTTCCAACAACCTCTCTCTCTCAAATACCCTTAAAACATTCACGACCGCATTGCTACAATCACACAAACCATACACTCTCCACATCATACAAAATTTACTAAAAACCCTATAATAGTAAATCTCAAATTCCCTCCACTACACCCTTCCTAATCATGATTCCTTCCTACACTCTCATTATCATACCTATAACTACAAAGGGTCTCAAGAGAATCTACAGATATCAATACAATCAACAAAACCACTAACCTTGTATTCGCGCTGCCTCGGTATCCCTCTACTTCACATGCTTTGCCCTCTCAATTAAAACACTTATCTCCTCTTTCTCAATGGTTGACAACGATTCTAGTGACGAAGACAAGGAATTTGCACTTTAAGAAAAAAAAAATGTTTGTGAAATGTGAACAATCGCCTACCACAGGGTTATTTATAGACCCCACGCGACTGTTCATTACACCACTTCGCGACCGTTCGTGTACTCGAGCATAATGCCTTACCCATTTTTTTCTCAAAGTATTTGCTTTTTCGCCTTCTAAAACCTGATAAACCCATGTACTATTTCTCTAACTCTTTCATATCTCTTTGAACATCCTCTAATATATTTATACTCGACAAAGCATAGCCTATTTTTTGAAAGAGATGTTGTACATCCATTTCCTTATACTTCAAAATATCACCTATAGGAGCATATCTAGCCATATTCATTCTCTCATTACCTAAACAAATTTTTATATCCAATTCTCCTATATTCTCTGGCGAATCTTCGACAAAAATTTTAAATTTTAAATTTTATTTGACCATCAATTTCTAAATTTTACAAATCGAATGCTCCCATACTCATTCAACATTGTATCAATAAATTTCATTCACTCACACAAGTCAAATAAATTCAAGCAATTTAACCTCATAATACATAGACAAAAAATATATTAATTTCTTTTAACTACACCTTACAGATACTCATTTATTACATTCTACACTCTTTTAATCCAACCTTCGACCAACCAACTCATCTTCTTTCTTCACAAATGCCTTAGCTCGGTTCCTTATCTTGCCGACACGTTCTGGAGGATTCAAAGATTTTAATTTAAGGTTTAATTCATACTCCTCTTTTGCCTCATTTACCTCCACTTCACTTAGCTCATCATATTTGGTTTCTACTAGTACCAATATTTGCCTGTTTACACAAGTCTTACCAAAATACCTACCCAACAACTCCAAATACTTCACACGCACACGATTCCATCGCTTATCCTCCCGAACTTGTGCTCTCGTCCTCACCATCTCCATACCCACAATAACAACAGTTTTAAACTTGGTATTTATATACGCAACAAACACGACCAGCCAAATCATACATTTAATTCATGTTGGAACTCTACACTTTAAAAGTCAAATCCAACATCCTCAGAAACCATTCTTGGCCCCATACAAAACAAACTATACATCGAGATTTATTACAATAAAGATTTTATACATTCAGCAAAATTTACCTCGACATCAAATAAATTTGATTACTTGTTTATTTTAAACTTCGAGATCGCACAACTATAAACAAAATAATAGATCGAAGAATACTTTTTATTCATAAACTTTCTGATACATTTTACATTCAACAATTCACTCTTTCGATTACATTACATTCAGCTCAATTTAAATCTGTTATTTGAGCTAAGTGCTACTTGCTTCTTTTTACCAGAATCTAAAATTATCTCTGGCAAAAAGGGTAGCGATATCCTAAAAAACTCAATGAATCTCAGGTCAAGGAACTTCTAAACAAAACTGCCTGTCCAGAAAGACAGCAGTAGAAAATTGTAAGAAGTTCTTTGGGTCGAGAAGTTCTGCAGGACGCCAAATCAGCCTTCGCATCATTACCTTCAATATGAGCAGTGGCCAATTCTCTGAATAGTTGAAGACCTTTACAACCTTCTGTAACAGCAACTAACACTAGTTCCAATAAAGATACCGCGTGTAAACGCTCTCTACCTCCACCTCCCTCAACTATCCTAACTCTTATAACCACTGACTCCAAATTTAACAACAGTAGCAACTTCAAATCAAACTTTACCTCTGAATAATCGTAATGGTAACTGTCTACACCCTCCGATCATTCATCAACACGCCTAGGGCGACATCTTTAACATCAAAGCTACCAAACCATTCCACCACCGAACAAACCCTCCTCTCTCCGTCTATTAATAACCTCCACTTCCAGTTATAAAGTCCAATAATCCGTATTAAATGCTCCTCGGGAAAAATATGACAAGATTCACTTGACTTTGACCTCGGAAATGACAACATGAAGACTTGTGTGAACATTCAACAACATCTTTGGCTTTCAATTTCTTCTCGACACAACCACAAGTACTTATGTCGAGAATGGGACGATTGTAGTAGCATATTTCCCAGATTCGACAAGGATAAGCCAATATAACATAGTCGAAGACAGTCCAGCATTCAAGAAGATGCCATGTCTACAATCACAAGTCCTCGACCTATTAAAAGTAGCTGTTGTGCCTGGTCAAGAAAAAGATGTTAGAGATTCACGAAGTTCGCCCACTACCCCCAATATAGGAAACTATTTTTCTTTATGTAAACTGCTTATATATACTATAAATACAGGCTGAGAATAGATTATTCAGATCTCCAATTTTACTATTCATTCTTCCTTACTTTACTATCACACCACAAATTGTAATAACTAGCAACCTATAAAATTTTACATCAAAACCCTCCTCGAGGTCGTGGTTTTTCTAAGCCTTTACTGACTTTCCACATAAAATTTTATTCGTCTAAACTTGTTATTGCCTCATCTTTACTAAATGTATTGGCAAAGATTATCCTCCCGGAAAACACACCATTACAATATGTCAATTAAAAGGCTTACCTCCAAATGGTCTCCTAGAATAATTAAGAAACAAAACCTTGCAATTGGACCAAGAAACAACAAATGTTATCATCAACATATAAGTATGCCCATGTTTCCCTAAGTTTTACAGTCCCCTATATTATATTGAAGTAGCAGTAAGAATAAAAACCATGTGTTTTTCATTTGCATGAACTTTTACGATCAATCTTCGAAATTTATTTGGAGAATTATTTCAATGTACTAACTTACTTATATGTAATCTACACATAGCTAGAGAAGTTAATTTCAAACTGAAGGAACTTTATTGGCTTGGAAAAAAATTCCTATGTTTTCACATATGTAAACCAGGAACTTGATAACAAAATATTTGTCGTAATCATGAGCAAATAAATCGTATAAAGGTGAAAGAGTATATTAAGTATGTAATGCATATAGCATATATAGTAGATACAACTCTACGCCTACATGAGAAGTGGTACACCCATTCTTTGTAGTGCGCAATACTATAAGTAAAATATTGGCTGGTTATAACAAAATATTGGCATACCCGTTGGTAATTTTCAATTTACTTGAAGGACATACTGTGTAGTATCCTTCAGTTTACGTGCTAATTGAGATATATATCTTAAATTACGATCGAAAGGGGTACCCTGGATGATTAAAACTTTTTTAATTTGCAAAAGCAGGATTACCCATTCAAGAAAAAGTGATAAAGAATAGTACACAAACTTCATTCAGACCCAAGAGGGGTAAACTTTAAGAACCCTAAATGAGAAAGAAAAACTAATAATTTGCAAAACAAAATAGGAATACCCATTATAGAAAACATGATAAAAATCAAAACCCAGAGTTGGTTTAAAGAAAAAAAGATTGGAACTTATGTGTATTTGACATATTTATCCAACAGAACTCTGCATAAACAATATTTTTGTTACAAAAACTAAAAGAAAATAGGGCTCGAGAAAGAACAATCAATTAAAATGTAAAAAGAAGAAGACAGTTAAAGAGATCAAACTTTAAAGAAATTAGCAATCTTTCACTCCCAACTGTTGAAATCACCCAAATTCTTCCTTTGTGGCAAAGGGTATCTCTGTGATTACTTAATGACACCAAGAGCCTTGTTTCACAAATCAACCATAAAACCCCAAATTAATTAACTTGCAAAATTAGACTAAAATAAGGTTGAATTCAAAATAAACATTCAATATTTACACCATTTGAGAAATAAAGAAGATGGTTATCGATCAAACCTTAAAGAAATCTTTGAATCGATTATCTTTGACTCCAAAATTCATTATTGGGGGAAAAGAGAGAGAGAGCAAACATGATCAAAATCGATTATCCAATTCCTCTTTATAAACCAAATATGAAATCTATTTTCATGATGCAAAAGCAATAGCAAGGAGAAAGAGAGAGAGAAAGATGTACGAGATTATTGAAGTAGGAGGGTTTAGGAGAACCAAAGAGTTTGGTTTTAAAAGGGCTTTATTTTGTTTTTGATCACGACACTTTTTTGGCAGGAAATGAGATTTTTTTGGTGGGAAGAGAGAGTCCTCGATGCAAGTCTGCAGAGATTTTTGGCTGCAACAGAATGCAATGAAAAGGAGTCCATTTTACACCAAATGCAAATTCCTTGTTTTTGCATTGAATAATTAACATTGAAATAAACAGTTGCAAACTTCTTGTATTTGCTTTACGAAAATGAACCAAACACATCTAAGTGTTCAAGCTTGCAGTTAACTTGCATTTGCAACAAACCAGAGCCTCAGAAGAAAAAATAATAATAATAAATAATGGTAATTTTTTGGCATATAGAAAAATGAACCATAAAATTAGTTAAAATATCTGATGGAGATGGGACTTGAACCCATGTCTCCTTCATCAAAATACCAACTAATTACCAATTGGGCTATAGTATTCTTATGTTATAATTTGAAGAGGTTCAAATATGTAATAATTACACTATTTTTTATTTTTTTTGGTGTGGGTAATTCGTTACAACAAAGTGAAGTTCCCGGCAACCATGGGATTCAGCTGACCCTCCTGGAACACCCCTGGCTCCACCCCTGATATCTTAAACCCCTTTTTCTCTATCCTAAAGCCCTTCTTAAACCTTCATCTAAGGCTCAGTTTGGTTCGAGGCAAACGGGACGCAAATGCAACAGTTTGCATTTTCAACTGATTGTAGGTGTTTGGTTCAACTTAAATTCAAGGGGAATAAGTTGTAGGTGTTTGGTTCGTTGCAAATGCAAGTCAACTGCAAGCTTGACCACTTACATGTGTTTGGTTCATTTTCGTAAAGCAAATATAAGCAGTTTGCAACTGTTTATTTCAATGTTAATTACTCAATGCAAAAGCAAGGAATTTGCATTTGGTGTAAAACGGACTCCTTTTCTTTGCATTCTGTTGCAGCATGATGGATTTAAAGAAGATTTTAAAGCTTTGGTAGAAATGAGAACAAAGAAAGAATAACTGGTGAAGAGGGAGATATTTGTAAACTGCAGTCGATAAGAGGAACTGTGTTTTACCAAGAAGAACACAACTGTGTTTTTACCTCTCTTTTTTTTTTTGTAGAGATAGAAGGATTTTCTGAGGGAGAGAAAGGGAAACCCTAATTTAAACGAAACCTTAACCACAGTTATGTATTTCTCTTTCATGCCAAGTGGCATGATCTAAAGGGTGAGACTAGACAAATGATGGCTCCGGAGAGAGCTAAAAAAATTCCGAACCGTTGCACCCCACACGGTTTATCAAAGCCTGATAAAGGAAGAAAAAAAATACAAGAAGGCATGTCATTGTATTTCAAGCAACAACGCATGAATCATCTATGTGACCTTGGACCCCTCCATTGTAACAAAAGCTCTCAATTGCACACCAAGTTGAAGTCAGAGCCAACCCCTCCAGACACTATCGCCCACGTGTAATAGTGCCCACTCTCCCTCCTTCATTCACACACTACTCTCTCCTCATTTGATTTAGTTTCACCTACAATCCTTCCCTCTCTTCCTCTCATACATTTACAATGATGTTGAGGTCCAAACAAAATGTGCATTGCAGAATTTAGACCCAATCACTTGGTCTCATTTCAATAAGTCGTACTCGTTATCATCGATTAGCTACTGAATGCCCACTCTAAGTTCTACATGATGAACAATCATTATCTCATATCAAACAAACAAAACATTACACTAATTAATATGAACTTTTTTTCATCTAACAATATCTTGATCATGAAATATAAGATTTTTACAACCCCTTTTCACTAATAATCTGGACGCGGTTGCGTATATTAGTTTGTAGACACAAGCAATGAGTACGTACGACATGTTACAACCACCCCAATATTTTTACACTCAATTCTATATCATGGGTACCGAATAATTTCATAAAATTCAAAAACCAGATTTATTTATTTATTTATTGTGAAGGCAATCCCCTATTTATGAGATCAAATCGATGAGTCAGGGTTTGCAGTTCACCCTCCTTCTAAAACTGCCTAATGTGTTGCTAAAAAACCCTGTGTAATGTGCTAGGGTAGATCTACCCATTAGTATTACCGACAAATTGTATCACAGCTAATCCCTAAGGTACAAAGCAATGTCACATAGTTTGAAGACTAAATTACATGATAGTCTTTATCCCGGTATTGAATTTAGTATTTATATATTTTCTCTGAGGAGGGAGGGGTACCTACAGGGAGGCAATGCCAATGATAAGTTGTTGTCTCCACAAAAGAGGCTTGTGATTTACATTACAGCTAAGGGAGAAAAGGAGAAAAAGATAGCCCAAAAGAGTGAAGTTGAAGAGAATGTGGTTTAACTCCCATTAACTCACAAAAGGCATTAAAAGGGTAGTTGGTTTGTCTTCAGTACCAAACATAAAATAGCCAACTCTAACTCCAAAACTGATTTGGTAAGATGGTTCGTTTTTAGACTAGACATTTCAGAAAGAAAGTTTGGAGGATGGTCGATTTCAAAAGGTTTAGATCCTCAATAGGTCCCCCATCGATCTCCTTTTGTTGCTTACGCTTCATCTAATTAAGAGAAAGAGAAGGGTGGGGTCGTGGGTTACTACCCCCCCTAGCCCCCTAGTGTCTAACACGGTTCTTGGTGGGACCAAATTCTTGGGGTCTCATGAGTTCAATGATGTGATCCGTCGCTTGATTGGATGCCACAGCCGACCACACCATCCTATATGGAAGACATGTCAGCATCATTAGCCACCAAATGACCTAGGCTCAGTTTAGACCTGCTTACATTCGAAATGCACTAATTTTATAGATGTCAATATACCTAATTCTTGATGACCAAAAGAAAATAAGAAATTTGGAGCTTTATATCGTTGGATTTTTAGATCTCTTATAATATTGATCAACATCTTTCCCGATGAAAAGAACTAAGAAGATAGGGATTTAAGCCTCACGAATTCGACACCCTTCTGTTGCTTTGATCGCAACACATTTTCTTATGTTCATAAATGATGATTGCAAGCAGTAATGCAGTTTTATTTCAATGTACCTGCTTTTCATTTCTTAGAGTGTGATTTTCCTTTAATCCGAGCTGATGTCTAAATTAGTGTATGAGAATAGTATTGTTGTTACAATGTGCCCTTGTCTTACACCACTGCTATGGATGATCTTATAATGTCTCAGTAATCCTAAGATGTCTAGTTTTCGACCAAGCGCATGATATGAAATATGGCAAGCGCCGCTTCACCCGGCAAACTCTCAGAAAGAGAAAAAGATAATGGGCTCTCAGGCGCTCCTCCGTATTATCGTTTCATGAGAAACTCGGTGTAAGAGAAAAAGAAAGGAGAGGGTGGTGTACAGTAGTATGCATATGTATTGTGGAGGAAGGAAGCTAAAAGTGAGAGAGAAGAAGGAAGATGAGGTCATCCAATGGGGGACCCCAAAAGAAAACCTTCATTTCATCGACCCACGCGTAATTGAGCGGTCCTCCTCCTTCTCCCCACTCTTTTTATATATTCCTCATCTTTCCATCTAGATCTCCCTGTGATAACTTCTTTCTTTTTGTCTTCTTTCATCTTCTTAGTCTAGAACAATCACTACCACCACAACAAATCTCAGGTACTTAAAGCTTCACTAATTCTTTCAGACCTAGTTTCTCAGTTCAACCTAATCGCATGTGCTTAATTCTTATTGCTTCTTTCCTTCACACTTGAGATCCTTACGCAGTAATTAATGTTAATAACTATTAGTAATATATAATCTTATGTTTTGATTTGTGTTTTGTATTCTACGTGTTGTTTGTTGTTCTGTTTCATAATATTGAAATCAGTATGAAGGACATGATTTAAACGACGATGGACAGAAGCTCGAAGAACCATTAAGAGGAGAACCCTAGATGTGAAGAGTAAGAAAAAAATGTTGTCTAAGCTAAGAATATTTAAGCAAAACCATTATCATAAATACCACTTAGAGACCCCAGTTTTTGCTTCTTTCGAAATGTGATTTGGAAAAGGAGAAAGAAATAAAAGGCTAGAGGAGAGGAGAGGGATTTTAGATAGACAAAGACCATGGATCGACCATATATATCCGTGACGTCTATGAATATATTTTTGCCTACAGAGAAATATTCCCAATTCCAACTAAAACTTAAGTAAACCAACACCTCCTATTCAAGAAACATTGAGGAGAAGAAGATCATCCTCAAAGTGTACCCTTTTCAATCCTTTGTTTGTTTGCTTGCATTTTAGTCAGAGATCAGATAAAACTATGACACTGATATCCTAGACAAACAGACAACAAAGTCAGGAAACATTCTCTCTTCAACAATACATACATTTGACTCTCTTTCTCTCTCAAACTTTTTGGAAGCATGGCAGGCTTGATCCTAAGAAAGAACACTCCTTTTCCTCTTTGTCTAACCTTTTCTCCCACTTAAGAAACGCATGCAATATATCTTTGAAGATAAAACCATGCCTTTGATTCATTTTTGGGGGGGATCATAGTTCTAATTCTCTATTTTCTTGACCCAAAAAAAAAAATAAGGATATCATAAATTAAAATATGTAATCCCTTTTCATTTCATTATTTGGGTAAAGATTACTGATTTCCAAAAATTAATAGAGATCACCCCCTTGCTATCATCCTAAAACCATCTCCAAAAGTTTAGGAATGTGGAGATAAATCCCATCACACAGTCCAAAATAACGTCTCTACTCGTGTCAGCTTTGCCTAGCAAAAAAAATGGAGCTTATTACTTTCTTCCGGATCTAAAACACAATATTCAGAAGCTGGGCGCCTAGTTAGGTTAATGGTACTGTGCAGCTCTGTGGTGTAACATGATTAATATTTTCCATGTTATTCTAGGGTAATCAAGCGCTATTCACATGAATGTGTGATTCTTAAACATCCCCTAAATGGCTAAATCCCACAAATTTGCTATTTTATTTCTAAAAAGAAACTCATTATTTATACTAGTAATTTAGCCAAACTTAAAATGCTTTGAATTTGTTGAAACTCAAGATAAGTTGATCATTATAATATTTTTCAGCTCTCCATTTCAGCAAAATTATCTAGCACAACTGTATATATAAACATAGACACCTTGCAAGGTATACCATTATGTGTTTCATGTTTATTCAGCCAAACAATCACCCACACAAAAAAATGGAAAATACATTAATTAAAACTTGAACACAGTTCCTCTCTGCTAGCTTAATCTAATGGTGACTTACTCAATGTAAGCATAAACATCTTTGTTATCAGTCTAAAAACTAATATTGGTAAACAAACAAGTCGATGACTCGATGTAAATATAAAAATAAGGGTTTTTTGTGTATAGTAATATAAATACATATAAATGGTTGGTGATGATGAATCATTTCCAGCATTCAGCCCTTACTAGACAACATCATTACCACACACCTCTACTTGTTTGGGCATTCAGACCTGCAGAAGTTCATGAGAAGACTCCAACTCATGAAAGTATGAAACCCTAACTCCCACAACTTCTCTCTTTGGTTTTCATCAAACAAAAAACACAAACCCCATCTTGATATCATTATGGGCTTTTGTTTATAACACGCGTTTACTTCCTTTTTGAGCTCAACATGGTGATGTGTCGGTCAGCACCAGATGACTTCATCATTGTCTTTCACACAACACTTGTACTCATTTCATTCGCTTAAACATATAAGTTTTCTTCTAGTTTTGGGGTTTTCTTATAAATGTTTTGTCTTTGTTATGATTTTAAGATGATGAAGTAAAGGGTGTTTATGGTTTTGAATTTGATGCAGAAGTTGTACTAGTTGGTAGTGATGATGGAGTCGATGGAACCGTCTGTACCGCCAGGTTTTAGGTTTCATCCTACTGATGAAGAGCTTGTTGGGTATTATCTGAAGAAGAAGATTGCGTCGCAAAAGATTGATCTTGATGTTATTAGAGAGATTGATCTTTACAGGATTGAGCCATGGGATTTACAAGGTATACTCCCTCTCCCTCTCCCTCTCTCTCTCTCTCTCTCTCTCTCTCTCATGTTTTTGGCACAAGTGATGATTTGGAGATACTTGAACAGATCGATGTCGAATTGGGTACGAGGAGCAAAACGAATGGTACTTCTTCAGCCACAAGGACAAGAAATATCCCACGGGTACTCGGACAAATAGGGCAACCTTGGCAGGATTTTGGAAGGCAACGGGACGTGATAAGGCTGTGTATGATAAGAGGAGGCTCATAGGAATGAGGAAAACACTAGTTTTCTACAAAGGGAGAGCACCCAATGGGCAGAAAAGTGACTGGATCATGCACGAGTATAGGCTTGAGTCTGATGAGAATGGACCTCCACAGGTATCAAATATCTTAGCTTAGTGTTATAGTTCGATAACCGGCATGGTAACCAAAAGGTTTAGACTCCACTTGGTACATCGCAAATCTTTCCGGATCACAAATTGTTTCGTAGTGATTCAACATTTGCAAACCATTAGAGGCATGTATGAAAGGAACTTAACTAACCATTGGTCAACAATTGGCAAATCACCAAAATTCTTACAATCACAAATATTTTTCCGGTGTACCAAAAGAACTAAGGTTATCAGTAATATGGTTAGCAGTGTTCAACAATGTCCATACCTCCCAACCCCGTTATAACAAGGTCTATTGTATCTTGTCATCACTCGTATTTACCTTGACCTTGACCTTGACCTCGACCTGGACCTCGACCTAAATCGTGGACAAATAATTGGTTCTCAAACCCCAGAAGTCTAAAACTAATCCGAATATCTGCTTAATTGTCTCTGGAGAACAAGTCTTTTATGTATTACTTTTAGTGGACTA
The DNA here is from genome assembly GCA_014058105.1 of Kingdonia uniflora. Taxonomy (NCBI): domain Eukaryota; kingdom Viridiplantae; phylum Streptophyta; class Magnoliopsida; order Ranunculales; family Circaeasteraceae; genus Kingdonia; species Kingdonia uniflora. The sequence goes on along the minus strand of JACGCM010000362.1, from coordinate 192,881 downwards.
TATGGTCATTTAGTTTCAATCTAATTAGCTTATGTATAATTGACTTCTTACAGGAAGAAGGATGGGTTGTCTGCCGAGCATTCAAGAAACGAGCAACCACCCAAACAAGAACGAACGAAGGGTGGGATTCGGGATACTTCTATGAGGAATCAAGTGGGGTTAGTTCAGCCCTGGATTATATCCCACTACAATCCCCGAATTACTTCTGTAAACAAGAGATCGAAGCAGATAACATGAACTTCTTGAACTCTGATAACTTTGTACAACTGCCTCACCTAGATAGCCCATCTCTCCCCTTAATAAAGAAACCAAGTTTTATATCCTTAGTCTCAGGGAATAATTGTAATGAAGATGAAGAGCGGATAAAAGCGTGTAAGAACACAGAGAAGGTGACAGATTGGAGAGACCTAGACAAGTTTGTTGCTTCTCAGTTGAGCCAGGAAGAAAGATTCGAAGGCCACGGTGGGGTATCTATTTTTGGAGATGATACTACTAATGGTTCTGATATGGCATTGCTGTTACTGCAAAGTAGTATGGAGGAAGAGGGTAAGCTGATGAGTGGGTTTTTGAATTCAGGTGTTACTTCAAACTGTGACATTGGTATTTGCATATTTGATGATAAGTAACATAATAAAGTTTGTGAGAGTGTAAGTGGTTTTATATAATCTTGATGATATATATATATATATATACATAAAAGGTTAATATTCAATGTTTTGTATAAAAGGATAAATATTGTATGATTTAATGTGTATGATCCTATGGTTTTGATGATGGAATAAAACGCTGTCAACGCCCCCAAATTTTCAATTTCTGCACCTTGCTAGGTACGATTTATTTGAAAAGATTAAGCAAATCTTAAGCTTTGTTACTCTCAAAGCGTTCATTATATCTGGCTTATTTGTACTCGAGGGAAATAGAGAAGTAATGATGTACCTCAAGCAATTACCTAAGGAATGCTGCCCGAGAACTTCATATTGGTGTCCCAAGTGTACCATAAAAAGTACATGCTTATAGGGCAATATCTCAAATATGTAGCGAAAATCCAGACCAAACTCAGTTAACTTTGCCCAAAAATCTCAAATATGTTGATGACATTATCCTCTGCTTAAAAATTGGCATTTTTACCACCTTCAATACCTAATATATAACTATGTCTAAATATGATGTGGACAGCCGATCTTTTATTTTAGCTTATTAGATTAAAGGCTTAACTATTAGAGTTGCTTTTATTTTAAAGTCTAATTATATTCTAATTTGGAGAGGTAGTGGACTTACTATTGTATGAGGATTAGGGTTGAGGCCTATATAAGGAGATGGTGGTGTAACTTTATTTTCCAGTTGTTATTGAATAAAGCTTCAGGTTTAACCCTAATTTAGTTTTTATTGAGTTTTGAATTTAGTAAAAAAAACTCTAATTTCAATTAGGTTTTCGTAATCTTCAAGTTTCCACTTCCGCGACTTGATTTTACGTCAAATTGGCATCAGAGTAATTTCTAGATCCACGTGATAGGTTCTTTTTGACTGCCAATGGCTTCGGGAAGAAAGAAGAAAAACAATGCTTAGAAGAAACCATCCACGGCAGAAAGCCTCGCCGAGTTGACTGGTGAATTTTGACTACTCATCACCGCTCTCAACGCACAAGCGTTACAGCATCCTCTGCAACCGACACCTCTCGGAGACACGACGGAGTTGCCATTGATTTCAGAATCAACGGATACCGAATCCGAGAAAAACACCATAAAAAGCGGAAAGTCAGCTGACAATGTGAATCCGTTTATGACCCTTCCGGTCGAACTTGTCCAAAACCTAGTAAACAGAGTAATCCCTGCTAGTCCAGGAGTCAAACCAATGGGTTTTAACCGTAAAACATAGACCGAGGAAGCCACCCCGATCAACACAATCACGGTAGGGAAGAAGGTTGTTTACCATGGGAGGAAAACGGTGAGAAACTTCCTAATCCAACCTACCACAATCACCGGAGTGGGGAATCAATCATCGCGGGTTCAAATTGGTATAGGTGACCAGGGAAGACCCCATGGCAAAGGGGTGATAACCGCCGGTGAAGGAAGCCTAACTGTAACAACTAAATCCTTGCAAGTCAAGAGAGAGATGAGCAGCTCAGGTTGGCCAACAACAAGCCCAAGCCCACCGCATTCAGTTTCCCCAAACAATTAAAGACCCAAGCCCATATTACCCCCAACAAACCCCATTTCAATATTGCATGCCCCACATGTTTAACCCCACATGGGGAACTCCACCAAACCCGAACCATAATCAGATTCCTCATCAGGCCGGGCACGGCCCATATATTTTCCAGTCCATCCAAAACTACCATGACTCGTCTCTTTTCTCTTATTTAATCATTCTCCCTCCAACAATTATAGACCCACCCCATCCTCCATTACTACCCCATGTGTTCAGCCCACTAACCCTCACAAGGATTCTGCCGGCACCGAACCTTACTACAGCCTCCTCCATTCAGTTTCCTCCACCGTCAAGACCGTCCTCGGAAGGTTCACCTCCAAAGGACCGCCACCAAACCAAACCAACCAATTACCAGCCAACGTTGTTCCGTTTACCCACCCACAATTTGGAGCAGCGGAGGTAACTTCCTCGTTACCTCCAATGACGCATACCACGGCAAGGGGTATGGTTCCTCCCCACTTTGTACCTCCACCATATTTTACAGGTTCCTAACCCCTTCCTAGTACTGGCATTGTCCACTGTTTTGTGGATAGGTACCGGTATGTTACAGTAGAGGATGTTGGCTTTAGTGCTAACTCCACATAGGCATAGGCAGAAAAGTATTCTCAGAGACGTGAACAGTATATTCAGCCGTTTGAGCATCAATAATAGTTCAGCGGGTGAGGCTGGGTGTCACACCCCCAAAATTGGCTTCTTAATAAACTATTAAGAACGCAAATTCTGAGGTGTAACGTTGGGCATCCTGAAGATGAACCCCCAAAATACGTACTACAATTTAAAACAAATCGTAAATACATCTACGACACTATAGAACTACACAGCGGAAGAATAATCTAAAAAGAGATATAATCATAAATAATACCACAAGAATGGCAAGAACTCCAAAATATGCAAGTCCAGCTTGCTCCAACTACTAGCATGGCTACTGCAATGATTCACCTTAAAAATGTATATGCGCAAGGCGTCAGCAAGCAACGCCCAGCAAGTACAAATATTTAAGGTCATAAGACATGATAGACCAAGATAATCACAAAAAAGAGATATGAAGAATCCAACGGAATTATAGGAGAATATCAACCAAGCTACGAGTTCTAAGGAGACGATCTAAGTAAAACTAGAAATCCCAATGTGATAACAATGATAGCCTAAATTTAGATCTAACTACTACGACCTAAGAAGTACGGTAGATATGGAAAGAGAAATAGTAAATTAAGTACACATGGTCACTTTTAATTCAGTGGGACCACACACTTGCACCCTTTTGTAATTAACTGAAACGTATCCCTTATTGTCAAGCCAGGGATTGGCAGATTCCTTTTTATTGAGCCAGGAATTAGCGGGTAATGCACCTGATCAGAGTGTTTAAGGAGTTTTAACCTACAGGTTTAAAGCCTAATTTATTTTTAACTTTTAGGGATTTATGCCCACAGGGAGTATTCACACAGAATATCAAAAGACCGTAACAGCATAGCCCTACTGTGTACATTAACTCAAAGTCGCCCAACGGAATGGAAATGAGGAGGTTTAAATCCTAGAAGAATCAAATAATTTGCCTACCCGTGCCTAATCAGTATCTAAGACTGTATCAAACGACCTACCGCTCTTACAACCAGATGATCTATCTACCCTCACTTTAATAACAAGTAGGGACTCTATCAAATGAAGTAAAGCTCCAACATCCAATGATCTATCAGTCTATATGACTATATCAAATGGAAGTCCTAAACCTGAAAGCGAATCTAATTCGCATACTACTGAATCATAGAAAAATTTAACTAAATCACTATCACCAAAGACATTCCAAAGAATCATCTAAGTTGCTCTAGAATAAAAAGACTTGCCCAAATGTCAAAAAGGATCTACGATATTTTTTAACTTAAAATACTAATCTAATAAAAAATGATGTCATCACTGCGTTGTAGCGTCTAACGTAGACTCATTGATTCTTATACTAACATAAAGTCTAGCAACTATTATTAGACCACCCTTGAATAACCATTTACAGTAGTAAAAAACTAACGGTGTCCAACCATTAAACCAACCAGATAAAATAACTCGAAATCAACTTCACCCACAGAGACTATGCACCATCAATATCCATAAGAAACTAATATGAAGCTTAATAGTCCAACCATACTAAGATGTCTAATAATCACCATAATTACCCACATTAACTACCAAGGTTTCTTAATGATATTCCACCTGTATAATCTCAAAACTCAAATCTAGGCATAACTAAGCTTGTCATGCAGTCTAAACCACAAATTTATTACGTACAGTTCAGGAGTTTATTAACCACTATTAGTATTCTAATCAATGATTCAATGTCAAGATAAAGCTATTAAAGTTCTCAGAACGACCACTATGCAGATCTAAACTCTGGACAATACATCATTATGTAAAAGTCAATAATGTCAGCTATCCTATATTCATGGAAGTATATGAGAATGTTATTTACTCGATCCTAAACCCTTTAACACCCTAATAGGATGGAATACTCTACAACATGACAAGATGAAATGATCCATGACTGAACTCCTACCATAACCCAGATTGGAGTATGGTAATATATCTCTTATATGAACATCACATCAACACTTCATACAATGAGTACTACTCCTAAGTTGTAACAATGAAATCAAGCTTAACAAGAACAACTAAAGCCTTGCTAGCAAGTCCAGATGCGTCCCTACATTCAGATCCAACCCAAACACCCCAACATCATCATATAGTGATCTAAGATTAACTAGCCTATTCATAATGTGATGAGTTTCTCTAGTCTTTCTATTTATATAAGCATATCCTTAACATGCTAATAAGGTTTAGCTTACTCGTGAGCATTAATATAAAGAATTAAGATGACTTCCTTCATGTTAACCCTTTAAATAATTGCATGGCCCATTACAAAACTAAAGTTAACTATACCCAAATTATATATATAATGTTTGCTAAACTATGTCTATACCAGTTGTCATTAATTCATGAAATTTCCAACGAATAAAAGATTAATAAAATAGGTATGCAATGCATTCTCACCCCGCCAAATACAGATTTGAGATAATATTAGCTTATCTATGAAATTCCATTATAACATTGGCATAAATACCGAAAACCTAAACGAATAAGTAACCATGTTCAAATTATGTGATTACTATGTTCTAATCAAATCATATGGAGGATAAAAGCACTTGCCTTTTAATCGAACCTGATGAAGGTGAAGAGGCAGAAACGAGGAACAAACGACAACAACAGTACATCATCTTTAAGCTATAGAAGACGTCAATGGGATTGGTATCTCTCTCTCTCTCTCTCTCTAGGATTAACAATGGAGAAGAAGGATGAACCTAATTTAATGGTGAAGGTTTTGCCGATTAACGATATTTAGGTGCAGGACTTTACCAGGTAGTAGAGTTTCCAAAGCTAGTACGACTAGGTATTTGCAGCAAGGAGAGGAGAGAAGAAAATCGATCTAATATAGCTGGTTTCTAGGGAGAAACAAAGGAATAGGGGTTTTAGTTTATGGAAAATAGGAGAAGTATTAGAGGAATTGGAGAAGAATGAGGCATTTGATTCTAGAGGACTCTTCACGTTGGGAAACAAGTTGAAAACAGAGACAAGAAGTAACTTAAGTAAACAAAGACAATACATAATAAGGTCGTGAGAAGAAAATATGGGGCACTACATTCTATCCAACTTAATAACCGATGGTTCGTGGCGCTTGGCTAAAGTGGTTCCTATGAATCCGTGTTGGTACCCCGATCCGGTACCACCTAATTTCTCAGGTGATGAAATCCCTTGGAAATATTACTAATATTTTTTTATGTTTTAATTAAATTTAAAGGTCGGGACAGTTAGGAACGTGTGATAAGAATTTATCTGTATCCCCAGGTGGGAGGTCCCACCCGCTGGATATTCGTTTGGGTGTTGAAATCCTGTGAAAGGACCCTAGCGGTTAAAGCCTTTACTATGTCAAACATGGAATGAAAATTGAAACACGATAACAGGTCAATCTAAACACAGCAATTTTTTAATTTAAGAGCAACGTGTATTTGAACAGTCCAAACGACTTACTTTCCTAATGCCAGAGTGGAGCGGTGATGAACTCCTTTTATATGTCAAGTGTTAAGAAAGGACCAACCTACGGAAAGTGTTTCCTGGTGAAGCTGTGGCCGCCCCTTCACTTAGGGAGTACAAGAAGGATTAGATAGAAGCTTGCCAATGTACTTTGTAAATTCCTCATGATATCTGAGTACCAACTTTGTGGCTATCCTGTAAAACAAGAAAAAAAGGATTAGTGAACTTACGACATAAAAACAATTAATCCAATTTCTAAGTTTATTGTAGTCTATGATGTCCTGATTTTCAAATGCGTATATCGTTCAGCTCGGTTGAGAGAGAGCATTAAATAATATCAATTTGGAAAGATAATTCAAAAAGGAAAAGTATTTAAGAAGGAAGTTTTCTAGAATTTAGCTTCCCTACTGCTCAAAACAAGTGATTAATGAACAATGGCATCCCTTACTGAGACTGTTTTTACTATTTTTTCAAAAGGCTGTAACTCTCAAGGGACTAAATAGAAAAATATGATTTATAGCAATCTGGAAAAAAAATTGAATTATTTAAAAGTTTTGTGGTAAACATATTTTCCAATTGCGAAGTATAGATGGTCAAAAACCGTGAAACATTCAGAAACACACTTTCGTTAAAAATTGAGTATGTTTTTCCAAAATTAAGATAATAAATAAATAAATAAATTGACAAACTTAGCAACTAAAAATAAGATAATAAATAAATTAACTAAAATCGAAAAACTATGATTTAATAGACAGTTGCCTCCCCGGCAACGGCGCCTATTTTGATGCAAGAAAAACTTGGTCTTTAAATACCCCGCTCAAAACTAGGGGTGTCGTAATATAATAAGGGCAAGCGGGGGTCGAATCCATGGGGAGTAAATATATTAAAAACTAATTTTACTGATCTAACTAATAGCGTTTATTAAACTAATTTTGGAAAAGGTTTTATGAACTAAAAATCAAATCTAAATTACTAATTTGGTAAAAATATAGAGAAAAGAACCTAGACTTTGGATCAACTCCGACTTAGCTTACTAAAGTAATAATTATAATATAAAATGTATCCGCTTGTAATAGTCGTGGCTAGGTCTATTCGGGTTTAGAATCTAAGGTTCATGGCTAAAACCCTACATAAGGACTTAATAGTATTTGAACAATCGGATCTAGGTCTTGCACACTCCCTCCATGGCTAGGCGGAGTCTCTAAGTTTCTAGTGATCTAGAAATCTTTTTAACGTGGAGACCACCAAATATGGCTAATTTGGCATCTCATTTATTTTTATAATAGATCGAGTTATCATGGTTAGATCAACCCTTCCCTACTAAAAACTAGAGTATTGTAGAGCAATATTATATCTATTCTATTAAATAACTTCTATACTTAGCTCCCAATCGCCGGAGGGTCGATCCTTAGCCTAAGCTAAGAAGACTAGCTCTCCATTAATGGTGTTGATCACAGCTTACGTATAAAATAAAATAGAGAGAGAGTGAGATACTGAAAAACTCCAAGCTTTATTCTTTCCAAAATTGAGATATGAAAAATACATAGAATTGCTCTCCTATTTATAGGAGATAGGAGAGACTTTTTTACATTTTTAAAACTCTATCTCTAAGTAAAGATAAACCCTATCTCAGATAAATCCGTTCTCATTATATTTTATCTTATATCTAGATAATTTTTCTCTAGCCAATCCTTATAGAGTCTTTCATCATCTTTATTTCTTGGAGTAACTCTACAATACATTGAATGTAGACATCTATCTTATACTTGAGAGACTGTTGGATATGCTTCAACTCTTTATATCTTCTATTATATATTTTTTTCTACTTATTAGCTCCAACAATGATAAGTGCCTGAAAATAAGAAAATGCTATTAATATTAGAAAATAATAAATAGGGATTAACAAAACGATACTTTTAGGCGTATTAATCCTACGTATTTCTACGTCTATCAATTACCAAGTGGTCAAAGATGAGGCGTGATATGAAAGAACGGTTCATCCCAATGAACTACGGTGAGATAGTTTTTGGAAAACTTCAATCTCAGAAGATGGGGCACTCTACCATTGATGATTACACCGACCAGTTCTATCTCTTTGAGTCTTGTACCGTCATTGTAAGACAAAACAGCAGCGAGTCAGCAAATACAAGAATGGCCTGATGAAGAAGCTTCAAGAGATGATAGTTTTACAGCATGTTTACTGTTTATCAAAGATCTTACAGTTAGCAAAGTAGGCGAGCGAGTTCCAAACTATACAGTCCTATCCTCCAGTTCCACCACAAACAACCACATCTCCAGTTATTCTGACAGTTACTGCGCAGCGTACTTATATTTTAGGTGACTATTATGGATGCGGGAAGCCAGACACCAAAAATGTGATTATCATGTATTTGCAAAGAAGGTTGGGTAGTCGTAGATGGTATGTGTGAGAGTGTTATAGCGACTGTTCAGCGAATTCTGTAGGACGAAGATGAGGATGGGATACACATCACATTTTTGCGCGAGTCTTCTGGTGCACTGCCTCTTTAATTTCGTGGTCGAAATCTTTCGAAGACAGAGGATTTGATGTGGACAGCTCCTAGTGCATGTCGTCCACTCGTTGACGGTCTTTTTATTTTAGCTTATTAGATTAGGGGATTAACTATTGGAGTTGCTTTTATTTTAAAGTCTAATTAGATTATAATTTGGAGAATTATGGGACTTGCTATTGTAGGAGGATTAAGGTTGAGGCCTATATAAGGAGAGGGTGGTGTAACTTTATTTCCCAGTTGTTATTGAATAAAACTTCAGGTTAAGCCCTAATTTATTTTTTATTGAGTTTTAAATTTAGTAGAGAAAACCCTACTTTCAATTATGCTTTCGTAATCTTCAAGTTTCCACTTCCGCGACTTGATTATACGTCAAAATATCTCAGTCAAAAGATCTAAAACAAGAATGCCTAGCGTATAATAGACTATTTTTCTTGTATCTGAAACTTAAATGCCAGGAATGTTGTTTAAGATGATAAGATGCTACCTAGTATATAACTATGTCTAAATATCACAGCCAAAAGATCTAAAACAAGGATGATAGACTATTTTTTCTGTATTTGAAACTGAAATGCCAGGAATGCTGTTTAAGATCATAGGATGCTACATAGTAGCTCAACCTTTGTCTGCCTCGTGACAGATTTAAACTAATGAAATTTAGGAAAGAAGATTTGGTGTGTTTGGTGGTGGTGGTGGAGGGGGAGGGGGACCCAAGTCTTGTCCAGCATGCAATCTACATTGCGGCCTGTTGTAGCATGGCATGCAACAACAGATGATCAATCAACTCTCCTACCTTCCTAAATGATCCCAAATTCTTATGCGTATGCACCTTCTTCTCCAACCGATTCATTGGTGAAACATCAAAGCATGCTTACCATTGGAAGAATTCTTCGGTTCAAAGACGACCAGCCTTTAGATTTTGATCAAAAGATGAAATTTAGGCCAGAAATCAAGGGATACATGGGACCATAAATCTCAAAAGTAAAAAGATTAATAGGGTCTACTTCAATCAGAAATCTAGAGCACGCCTATTGACCAAATATTATTTGTATTAGAGTTGATTATTGGCATTTCTAATTCCTATTTGTAGCATGGTGAGAACTGATTTAAAGGTACTTTTAAGTCTTAAAGATTGTTGAAGTGTGGCCTTTAGGGATTGGGGATTAGTGTGGTCTTTAGCGATTGGGGATTAGTGGGGACAATGAAAACTAACAAGAGCAAGGAGAGGATGAGGAATTGAGCATTTGAGCATGTTGAGCACTTGAGCACCATGGTTGACCAATATTATGTATGGGGTAAACTGAGATAACTATGATTCATATAATGGCAACAAAATTAAACAATCTCTAATCACCTTTTGATAGCGTTTCATGTGAAGGCCGTAAAGATGCAGGAAATTAATATTCTCAATATAATCCACTGGGGTTTGGCAGACCCCCACAAAATATCATTGTTAGAAGAAAATGTTTCACTTACAAAGGTGTGAATCTGTTATACGTGGTGGAAGGGCCTACCTTTCGACCTAACTCTATTCAAACTACTATCAATTAGAACTACCTCCATATCAGACTTACGCATTTTACACGTGACATGAACAGTCAACAGTGCCTCCTAGCCCACGAACTAATGAAGAACGTAGATCGAGCACAACAGAAAAACATGAACAAGTCAAAGAGACCGGTCTCCCACGAACTCAACAGTTACTCAGTCGACCACCACTTACCTCATTGTTCGGAGAATGTGCTTCAGGGTAAAGCCTATATAAAGATAAAGCTCCAGAAGAGACAAGGACCAGAAAAATATACGAGAAATCACCAAGAAAACCAGATTTTCTATATTCTCCAAATATCAAATTTCTTATTTACAAGATCAAGTATTTCTAGTTCGAGAGATCAATTGTAATAGGATATCAACCTCAAGCAATAAAAGTTATTGTTACTAAAACCCTCAACTCGAGGTCGTAGTTTTTTACCTATTCAAAGGTTTTCCACGCTAAATCACTTGTCATTTCTTGCTTTACATTAATATTTGTCACAGGTACATTGGTGTAAGAGCTAATTCAAAACCATTTCAAGCTAACGGAATTAGGCCATTACATTTAGCGTCGTCTCTGGAAAAGAAGACATTTCCACAATATCCTAAGGCATGCATTCATTCTACTATCAATTTCCAATCATGGTCACTTCAAGACGACCAACAATTAGAATCCAGCTCGATCTTTCAGCTGAGCCGGAACAACTTACAGAACTACAGGCGAATCTCCACACCGATACAGAGAAACGTAATAAACTCGAACGTCAGTTAACTCTTGACTGAGAGTTCCGCGAGAAAGAGCTCGAAGCCGAACGACAAGCTCGTTTGATAGCGTTTAAATAAAAATAAAGACCAGATGACAACCATGCAGACTGCGTTACAAGCTCTGCAGAATACTTAACAGGCTCCTCACACCAGAGATCACGATCAGGTTCCAGAGACTTCCCGGGTTTCTGCGCAGGACAGATTGGGACCTCGAGGAGCAACTAACAAATTTATTTCTAGAAATATTCAACACGAACATCAACCTTCCATTTATTTGGGTGGTGAAGTTCAATCTGAAATTAGCAGAGGTCACCAATTTTCCAAACGTAAGGATGAAGAGGAGTAACCTCAGCCTCGAATTCCAACACGTAATAGTTTGAGTGAAGGCACCGGTACTCATAATCCTCAACCACCTCGCCAAGCCACTCAAGAAATACGCCAATACGTCACACAAAAACATATGGATCAACGCATCAAGGAGTTGATTGAAACACAAGTTCTAAGCACTACAGATGACCTCATCAAGATACAGGGAAGTTCGATTGCCAAAGAACTATTTGATATAGAAGTACCGAAGGGTTTCCATACTTTGGAAATTCGTAAATATAAGGGCGCTGATCTAAAGGAGTACATTCAGCAATACCGTGATTCATTGTGATTATACTCCAATCTAAACCACATCCTCTGCCGTTTGTTTGCAACAATTCTACAGGAAGAACCGCTTTGGTGGTTCCACTCTTTGCTTAAAGATTTCATACTTACATTCGATCAGTTGCATAAACAGTTCATCAAGATTTATGCTCACAACAGAGATAAAGAGGAGAATTTATATTCTCTTATTAGTCTTAAACAGTCAAAAGAGATAAGCTCGAGGCTTTTGCAAAGAAATTTTTAGAGCTCGCGCTGAAAGTAGATAATTTCAATCAGAAAACTGTTGTTACTGCTTTCACAAACGCGCTCCAGCTCGACTGCAAGGCCAAAGAGCACATCTTCTTTAATAAACCTGTGACCTTGGAGGATATGATCACCAAAGTCAATGGATATGTCGACTTGGAAAGGATGATGTCCTAAAGGCATAAATCTACTAAATCCATCCTAACCACTAAAGGTTCAACTACAGATCGAAGCAATGAACCGAAGGAGGATCAGGGTAATCAAAAACATTTCAAGGGCAACACTGGTAATCCTCAGAAAGTTAGTACATTACCTAAACCGGTCCTCCCTAAGATGACTGTTTGAATCTCTACAATTTTTCCAATTCTATCCAAGGATAAGCTATACCGTCCATCTCAACCATTAGAACCAATCGAAAGCCGCCCATACTGGATGCATCACAAGGTAAATCATCATTCTACTGACAACTGCTATGCTTTACAGAGGTTGCTGGAATTCATTTTTAAAGAAGGGCAGATGTATGAATACATTGTCGACCTGGAGTCTTACAAAGATGGTAGTTATAAGAAGCAGCTCGAGGTAGTCTAGGTCGATGATCAAGCTGAAGAGAAACATATCTACCATATGTACCACAACAACATGATCAAAATTTATCATATCAACAACTCCTACAGATTCAAGCAGAGAAGATTATCAGAATATTGCGATCTCACATCTCAAGATAAAGAAGCCAAGCTTCTTCCTAAGTCGAGCAATCGCCAGCTTGGGATCTCATTCGAAGATTGTGACATTAGTCTTGTAAATTTCTACATCATGATTCATTAGTCACAATGCTCAAGATGAAGAAGTTTGTCATGCATACAATGATGATCGATACTGGAAGCGGTATTAAGATTTTCATTCAGAGCACAATTGACCAGATGTGATTGTCGATCAAGTTATTTTGAGTGATACCGATATCAGTGGATTCAATGGTTCCAAAGAAGAGCGAGTAGGCAAGATCATCTCACCCATTACCGCTGGACCAACCACAATAGACATTGTCTTCTACGTCATCAAAGCTAAATCTCGTTATCTCAGGATTATGGGTCGCTGTTGGATTCACAACATAGAAGCAATCGCTTCCACCTATCATCAAACACTCTGCTTCAAACACGATGATGGTAACTATGAAATCAAAGGCAGTCAAAAGCTTTCTTGAGCTTGCGAGAATACCGTCTCTGCCATTCTAGATACCTCAGGCAGATATGTTGCATATCAATTATATAAAGTTGATCACCTTGATGATCAGCCTTCTACAGAAGAGCCTACAGAATACACCAATATTGATGGACATAGTAGAGGTACTTTTATCGGTACCAAACTTGTCCAACACGATAAAGATGCTCCCATTCAATTCTTACGACTGAATCGAGACGTATTTGCATCGAATTTCAAAGATATGTCTGGGGTCGATCCAACAAGGCATATCACAAATTGGCCATCAACATCAACGCCATAGCGGTCAAACAAAAATAGTGACGTCTCTTGCCTCGTCTTTGAGATAAAGTCAACATCGAGATCGAGAAATTAATCAAAGTGGGATTCATTCGAGAAGCCAAGTATCCATATTACATATCCAAGATTGCCGTTATTCTAAAGAAGAACGAAAGGTCCAAGTTTGTACAGATTTATCCGATCTAGACAAACATACTCCAAAGGACAACTTTCCTCTTCCCATCATCCATCAAATTCTTGATTCTACGGCAGGTCACGAACTCTTATCAATGATGGACGTTGTTTTTAGATACAATCAGATTCCTCCCTTGGAAGAAAATCAAGAAAATACTACTTTCATTACTGAAAGAAGACTTTACTGCTACAAAGTCATGCCTTTCATACTCAAAAACCTAGGCGCGACTTATCAACGGTTGATGACTACTATGTTCAAAGCACATCTTGGGAAAATCGTGGAAGTCTACATTGATGATCTCTTGTGTAATGGCATACAGTCAAGCAACCACATCACGGATCTCAATAAAATATTAAGCATTCTTTGATCTTACAGGATGCGATCAATCCTGATAAGTGTCAATTCGGAGTACATTCAAGCCGATTCCTCCGCCATCTCATCAGCAAGAATGGGATTGAGGCAGATCCACATCAAATTTGAGCTCTCCTCAATATGCCATCTCCAAAGATGATGAAGGACGTACAAAATTTTATCAACAAGATTGCCACTATCAACTGATTTATTTTTAAAACTTTAGATTGCTGTCGTTGGTTGCTCCTACTTCTCTGCGGTTGCACCAAACAAGGAAAAGCTTAACCCAATACAGAGATCCAATGGACATCAAAATGCGAGGCAGCTTTTCAGTAACTCAAAACCTATTTGGGGAAGTCTCCCATCATGAGCACCCTAGTAGATAATGGGGAACTGATCATCTACCTAGCAGTAACAGATACTTCTACCAGCTCGGTTCTCATTTGACTTGAAGGGAAGATCTTAAAGCCAGTCTACTTCATCAGCAGAACCCTCACTCTAACGGAAATGAGGTATTCTAAAATCGAGAGACTTCTTCTAACTCTTGTTTACACTTCATAGAAGCTTAAGCACTACTTCCAAGCTCACTCAGTCAGAGTCATGATGAACTACCCACCCACTCCGAGAAGCTTTGTCCAAGAAAGAAAAATCTTAGGAGAGTTCAACAATGGTCAGCAAGTTTGGGAGAACATGACATCAGGTTTGAAAAATGACATTCAGAAAAGGGTCAGGCCGTTGCCAATTTTTTCATGGATCTTGTAGTAGAAGATCCCGAGTGGGAGGAGCACAATCCTGACCTTACAAAAGATATTACAAAAATCCACCCACAAAATTATTTGACGAGCGAGCTGAATAGGTTACAAGGAAAGGTGGAGACTTCTTTTAGATGGTTTAGCAGGACCCGCAGGGTCAGAAATTGGAATCGTATTTATTACCCCTTCCAACGACAGAATCAAGAATTATATCTTCTTGGATTTTAAAGCCTCAAACAATGTCACCGAGTACGAAACTCTTATTCATGGACTTGAGCTTGGTGTTCCAAAACTTTTAGTATACATCAATTCTCTACTCATCGTCCACCATTACTACGAACAATACAAGAAGAATGACAAGATGATCGAATATGCAGCCCTCATTGCAGTTAGGATGAGCAAGTTTGCGAAAGCAACTCTCGATTATCTTCCTCGAGGTAAAAATAGATACACCAATTCCTTTGCTTATCTGGCCAGGGTCTTGGGTACAGAAGCTAGATATCTACAGATCGAAGTACTATCAACTCCCAGCATTGATCGATATTTGTATACACGATTAATACTAGGGGCGATGAAGAGGAGGAGGACGATTGGCGAAAGCCTTTCATTACCTACCTTGACATTGACAACAAATGCAAAGGGCCCCTCCTAACAGATCTAAAGGAGTGCTGACATTTAATCAAAAATTTAAAGTACTACACAGGTCAAAACGGTTTTTTATATCGCCATTCAGTCACGGGGCCTTACCTCAAGTGCCTCTCCAGGAAAAAAGCAGACAGGATACTCAAAGAGTTACATGAAGGGACTTGTGGCTCCCATGTCATAAGTCGATCACTCGCTAATAGAGTAATTACACAAGGATTATTCTTGCCAGGCATACGCAAGCAAGCAGAAGAGTACTCACGCAAATGCAATACATGTTAACGACATGGACATATGATATGTACCCCTGCGCTCTAACTACATACAAGCAAGGTGTTCTGGCTATTTAAGCGGTAGGCACTCAATCTCATCAGGGAATTTCCTTAAATACCAGGTAACCGATAATACCTACTCGTAGCTACAGATTATTTTATAAAATGGGTAGAAGCAGTTCCACTTTGTCAAACTTGAGAAGAAGAGGCCATCTTTTTTATCTGGGAACACATCATCACACGGTTTGGATGCCCCCACCTGATTCGGATCGATAATGGGCCATAATACATTGGAGAAAAAGTCGTAGCTTTCCTCAATAAACATAACATCATCCACTCACCATCCAATCCCTACTACCCTTAAGGCAATGGCCAAGCCGAAATCACCAACAAAACCATCGTGGATGAGCTCAAGAAATGGGTTCAATTGTAGAAAAAGAAAATAGGATACGCAAACTTCCACATGTCCTATGGGCATACCGAACCACTCCACATTAATTAACCGACTATACCCCAGTCATTCTCACATACGGCACAGAAGCCGTCATTTCAACTGAATACCAACATCCAGTCAACGATCATGAGCTTACCGACAAAAAAAATGATTTCGAATTGGCCTACAACATGAATTGGATTAATGAGACTAGGGAATACGTTATTTCCAACCTAGGTCGATATCACCATATGCTGACCAGCTCATACAGCAGAAGAGTCCAAAGTTGTACTTTCCAAATTTATGATCTCATCCTTAGATAAATCCCTCAACACTTAAAACGAAGGTAAAAACTAGCTTTCAATCGCACTCTATACATACTCTGCAATTAAAAAGAAGGTCATATTCATTTTCAATCAAAGAACTCTACCAGACATAAGATAAAGCAAAGATAAAGCTAGCTTTTATCTCTCAATATGGCTGCGACAATTATACCGATTTAAAGTAAAGATAAAACTAGCTTTCAATCAAACTCTATACATACTCTGCGATTAAAACGAAGGTAATACTAGTTTTCAATCAAAGCACTCTACCGGGCATAAGTTAAAGCAAAAGTAAAGCTAGCTTTCATCTTTCAATATGGATGCGACAATTATACTGATTAAACCAAAGGTAAAACTAGATTTCAATCGATGACTATACATACTCTGCGATTAAAATGAAGGTAATATTAGTTTTAATCAAAGTACTCGACCAGACATAAGATAAAGCAAAGGTAAAACTAGCTTTTATCTCTCAATATGTCTGCGGCAGATACATTTACAGGTTATAAATACAGTCACTACAAAGGATTCTTCTCTGCTAATGGGAGGTCAGCTACGCTTTCCCCTATAACAGGAGAACGATCAGCCATAAAATCTCGAGCTCGACCAGCTACCGTAATCCTGCCTTGCTCTATCAATTCAGCAAGTCGAGAACCTAACTTCATTTTCATGGCGTTTATACAGTTTTCTCGATCTATGTCAGCTTTACAAATACATCCTCTATCCGACAAACAGTCTTACAAGGTATCCCTCTCTAACTCAAGCCTTCTCACTTCCTCCACAAAATAGGCGATAATAGCTTCTAGTATCTGTGAGCGCGGTACCTCAGGCATAACTAGTTTGGCAAAATTCTTACTAACTTTTTGATGATGCTCTTGTAATTTCTTGTACCGCGCGTCATGCCATTCCATTCGACTATCTGCGCGAGACATATGATTGATATGTTTCCTCGCTTTCTCATCTGCTTTATCTGACTGAGCCTGGTTCATCGTCTTCAATTTTTCCACCTGAGCACAAAGTTCCTCAAGCTCACTGTCTACACCTTCCCCGGTAGGAGATTTTTTTAACAATTCATATTTTTCCTTATCAAGAGATCATTACCCCTGATCACCCGCTCTAACTCATATTCCCTGACATAAGCAGCATCCAACTTACTTTGGCATTCCCTTAACCGTTCATTTCTTTTTTGTACATGAACTTGAGTACGGTCTGCATCTCCCTCCAGCTCTCTAATTCGTGCTAAAAGGCTAACCACATCCCCCTGAATAATGGAGACCATGGCATCACCTTTATTCTTCCTCGAACGCTCTCCAGCCTCGGCGTTTATGATGCACAAATTGGCCAGAGCCAAATTGGCCATCAATTGTGCCACCCTCTCATTCAACTCATCACAACGTCTTTGCACCAAGCAGAACTCTATATCTTTAGCAGGTAAAGTTGTAGTCAACTACACAACCGCAATTTCGGAGTTAGATAAGTCATCCCGAGCTCTCCTCAGCTCGCTATCTTTCTCAATCATTTTTCTCCTCAATCGCTTCAGTTTGCTTTTGGAACACACTAAATCAGCTTGATTCTGCTCTTATTTATTTGTTTTGTTGATCATTTGGTCCTTCAGACTGGCCACAAAATGGTGCAACTCTTTCTCGGTCATTTCTAACGATTGAATATGGTATTGAGCCATGTCCGCCTTCTTACTCTTTACCATCAAGGCATCATTCCGGCTTTTGAACTTCGTTGTCTTTTCCATCACCTCCGCGAGCTCTTTTTGTCACTTATTTATCGATTTCAGCATTTTTCCCCTCGATCTCCCGATAAAGGTCATCAGCAGCTTGTGTTGCCTCAACAAACTTAAAATGTACATTTACGTGTTAATCCTCCCTATCTTCATTTGCCTCTCTCATCCATTCAAACTCCACTACAAACTCTTGGTTATACTGGCGCGTCTCTTGTTCATTCATGCGAGCTAACTCTATTTTGACCTACAACACAAATACATTATCAAGTTTGATTCAAGAACATTCAACCGATACATTCAAAATGATACAGGACTTTTATTTTTAACAAATTTCTATTTTTTTACATCTACTGTGTGAAACTGTTTCTAAACTTAAGGTCGAAGTATGATCCCAGTTCGATGACAGCAACATGTACTTCCAATTTTAAGGTACACATTCTCTATATTCTAACTTTTTCAACACTTTGATATTATCTATACACAATTGAGTACCAGTGCCCCTAAACTATTAGCACGTTTTTGGCCTTTTTCTATACTCTAATTTTCACTTTGTAGATCTAAACTAATGCAGCATACAAGTCAAATATCCTCTTGCTCTTCTCTAACCAATAGCTTTGCTTGCAAAGTCAACAAGGATACTGAGGCGTCTCTCTCCTTAGCGAGCTTATTCTCTAATTCTTTTATTCTGAGGTGCATATCCTTAAGTTCCTACAAACAAGATTTACAAACATCACTTAGCCTATAGAAATTTATCCTACAATGATCCATACAGTTACTATAGAATAAAATATGTAAAGAACCTATAATTAGCTTTCCCTTTTCTTTTTCAGTTTAGTGATTCAGAACAGCAACAGCAACAGCTACAGTAACATCGAGCAGCAACAGCTAATGTAACTTTAAATACCAACAGTAACTTTGAACTGCTACAGTAACCTCGAATTTTGCAATAGAATTAAGCTTCATGATACCAATTGCTCTAAAAGAGTAACAAGATGATTAGCGCCCGAGGCGTGGGTCGCACTCTCTTTAAAGAGTATCTCGACGTAACTCGAATACTCTCCCAGGATATAACGAACAAGTATACTGTAGCTTCACACCGGGAAGTCTACGTAAATGATGGTAGTACCTCAAGGTAAACCGTAATATCAAGTTGGGAGAGTGAGATGAATAGTGCTCAGAGAGAAAGAAGTTTTGTGTTATTTTTATGATATATATAAAAAGTGGTGTTCCAAAGGATATATATAAAGGAGTTGTGCAACGGCTTTGTACATAACGTACATGCGTTTTAAAGCTTTATCCATAACGTATATGAAATTTAAATCCCAAATATCGGGTCTTCAATACTAGCCGTTTAGAGAGTAAAGACCAAGTCAAGAACAAACCCAAGGCCATAGGAGAATCTTAAAGGTGAGCACAAGTCCAACGAGTTTTTGAAAAAACTAACGGTTGCAGTTCTCAAATCCCTCATAATCACACCACCAAAGAGTCAATAATCTTTACTTTACCTTCTCATTCTCATTTACTGGATTCACGTTGTCATCCCCTTGGTTCTCTCGCTCGATCTGGAGAGATGCACCATCCAACCCTCTAACAACTCCAGCCCCATCATCTTCATCCTCCTCCTCTTTAACGTAGGTACCCCCCATAATGCCATTCAACGCAGCTTTGGAGTACCCCATTTTGAGAAGGTGGCGCCCAAGTCTATCACGCTGGACTGCCACCTCTTCCAGATTCTTTCCCACTTCTTCTGTTAGCTCACTAATCTCTACCTCTTGCGCAGCCTTCACAGAATCCAGCCGCTTCTCTTCCTGAACTAAATTGAATTTTAATCGAGCTACCTTCCCACTCACAAGCTCTGCCTTCCCACTCTCGAGCTCGGCTTTCACCTCCTCCATCCCGAGGCAAATCCCTTTCATTAAACGAGCAGTTTACAAAAATAAATCGACCACATTTTTAGCTCGAATCACAATACAAATTCAGCAAACATACAAATCATCAAACTTACCACTTTGCTCATCTCCTCAACATCCTTGCGAATTGCAATCCTAACCCTATCCTCCACAGCTCTCAGCTCATCTTCACCATCAGGTCGAGTCTCTACAACTTTTGCCCCAACCAATTCAAAATGAGGGTCTACCCTTCTATTTTTTGCCTCTGCCTCGACCTCACCACTCCCCGTAGTAACAGAGGCTGAGCCACGCATCAGATTCCTCTTCTTTGGAAACATCCAAGCTAGCCTGCTCGACGTAGTAGATTCTAGAACATCCACAAAATCTACTGCAGAGGCCTTTGGAAATACCACTCGCCTCTCTCCGTCAGCCCATCTTTTCTTACCAGCTCCAACCGCCATTGTAGGGGCCTATCCCTCGATCTAACAGAATTCGAGTTGTTTCCAGTTCAAATTACCTCCATATTATACTTACGCATTCTTTATGTGACATAAACGGCTATCATCGACACCTACGCTACGAACTGATAAAGAACGTGGGTCGAGCTCAACAGAAAAACATAAATAAGTCAAAGACACCTGTCTCTCACGAACTCAGCAGTTGTTTAGTCAACTGCCACTTACCACATTGTTCGAAGAATGTGCTTCAGCACGATAAAGAACTGCAGAGAAGGTCTATATAAAGAAAAAGTTCCGGAATAGACATAGGCCAGAAAAAGATACGATAAATCACCAAAAAAACTATATTTTCTAGATTCTCAAAACACCAAACATCTTATTTACAAGATCAAGTATTTCTAGTTCGAGCGATCACTTGTAATAAGATATCAGCCTCAAGCAATAAAAGTCAGCATTACAAAAAACCCTCAACTCGAGGTCGTGGTTATTTGCCTATTCAGAGGTTTTCCACGTAAAATCACCTATATTATTTCCTATTTTATATTAGTTTTGTCACAGGAACATTAGTGTAAGACTTAATTCTGAGCCATTTCGAGCTAACGGAACTAGGCCATTACATTTGGCACCGTCTGTGGGAAAGAAGGCATTTCCATGATATCCTAAAGCATTCATTCACACTATTATATAATTTCAATCATGGTCACATCCAGACGACCAATAACCAAAATCCAGCTCGGTCGTTCAGTTGAGCTAGAATAACTTATAGAGCTACGGGCAGATCTCAACGCCGAAACAGAGAAGCACAATGAGCACGATAGTCAGTTAACTTTTGACCAAGAGCTCCGTGAGAAGGAGCGCGAAGACGAGTGATAAGCTCATTTGACAGCGTTCAAATGACATGAAGACCAGATGACAATCATGCAGACTGCCTTACAAGCTCTATAAAATACTTAAGAGGCTCCTCCAATAAGGAATCGCGATCAATTGCCAGAAACCTCCTGAGTGTCTGTGCGGGAAAGGTTGGGACCTCGAGGAGCCACCAGCAAAGCTATTTCCAAAAATATTTAGCATGAACATCAACCTTTCATTCATTTGGGTGGTGAAGTTCAATCTAAAATTAGTTGAGGTCACCAGTTTTCCAAATTTCAAGAGGAAGAACAACGACCACAAACTCGAATTCTAGCACGTGATCGTTTGAGTGAAGGTACCGGTACTCACAATACTTAACCTCCTCGTCAAGCCACTCAACTGACATGTCAATATATCACACAAGAGCATATGGATCAGCGTATTAAGGAGTTCATCAAACCATAAGTTTTGGGCACTACAGCTGACCTTACCAAGTTACAAGGGAGTCCAATTACCAAAGAACTATTAGATATGGAAATACCAAAAAAATTTCATACTCCAAAAATTTGCAAATACAAGGGCACCGATCCAAAAGAGCACCTTCAATCACTGAAAGAGGACTTTATTGTTACAAAGTTATGCCCTTCGGACTTAAAAATACAGGCGTGACTTATCATCTGTTTATAACTACTATGTTCAGAGCACATCTTGGGAAAATTGTAGAAGTCTATATTGATGATCTCTTGTACAAGAGCATACAGTCAGTCAACCACATTACAGATCTCAACATAATATTCAACATTCTTCAATCTTATAAGAAGTGACTCAATCCTGATAAGTGTCAATTCGAAGTACATTCAGGCCGATTCCTTGGCCATCTCATCAACAAGAAAGGGATTGAGGCTTATCCAGATCAAATTTGGGCCCACCTCAACATGCCATCTCCAAAGACGACAAAAGATGTACAAAAACTTGTTGACAAGAATGTCGATATCAACCGATTCGTTTCAAAATCTTCAGATCGCTATCGTTAGCTATTCCCACTTCTCCACAGTTATACCAAACGAGGAAAAGTTCAGCCAAGTGCAGAGATCCAATGGATATCAGAATGTGAAGCAGTTTTTCAGGATCTCAAAACCTACTTGGTGAAGTCTACTATAATGAGCACCCCAGTAGATAATGAGAAACTGATCATCTACCTAGCAGTCATCGATATTTCTATCAGTTCGGTTCTCAATCGACTTGAAAGAAAAATTAAGAAGCCAGTCTACTTCATCATTAAAATCCTCATTCCAGTAGAAACGAGGTATTCTAAAATCGAGAAACTTCATCTAACTCTTGTTTATACCTCACAGAAACTTAAGCACTACTTCCAAGCTCATTAAGTCAAAGTCAGGACGAACTACCCACTTCAGGAGGTTTTGTCCAAAAAAGAAAAATTAAGGGAAGTGTAACAATGGCCAGTCAGTTTGGGAGATCATGATATCAAGTTTGAACAACGTCATTCTGAAAAGGGTCAGGCCATTACCGATTTTCTCGCAGATTTTCCAGTGGAAGATCCCGAGTGGGATGAGCACGATCTTAACCTTGCAAAAGAAATTTCAGAAGAACCACCCACCAAAGCATTTGACGAGCAAGCAAAATGGATTACCAGGAAAGGGTAGAATCTTCTTACAGATGGATTAGTAGGACCCACAGGGTCAGGAATTGAAATCGTATTGATTACTCCTTACGACAGAATTAAGAATTCAATCTGCTTGGATTTTGAAGCCTCTAACAATGTCACCGTATACGAGGCTCTCATTCATGGACTCGACCTCACACTTGAGCTCGGCGTCCCAGAACTCTCAGACTACACAGATTTAATGTTCATCATCCACCATTACTCTGAGTAATACAAGAAAAATGACAAGATTTCAAATATGCATCCCTCATAACAGATAGGATGAGCAAGTTCGCGCAAGTAACTCTCGATTATCTTCCTCGATGTGAAAACAGACACGCCGATTCCTTAGTTTATCTAGCCGGGGTCTTGGGAACATAAGCTCGATATTTACAAATTAAAGTAATATCAACCCCCAGCATTGATCGTATTTTTGTATGCACGATAAACACTTGGGACGATAAAGGGGAAGACGACGATTTGGCAAAAACCCTTCCTTGCCTACCTTGGTACCGATAATGAATGCAAAGGGCCCCTTCCAGCTGATCTAAAGGAACGTCGACAGCTAATCGACAACTCAAAGAGCTACACAAATCAAAATGGCTTTTTTATCGCCGTTCAGTCACGGGGCCTTACCTCAAGTGCCTCTCCAAAAAGAAAGCAGACGAAATGGTTAGAGATTTATATGAAGGAACTTGTGGTTCCCATGCCGCAGGTCGATCACTCGCACACAGAGCCATACCACAATGAGTATTTTGGTCAGCATGCACAAGCAAACATAAAAGTACTCATGCAAATGTGATACATGTCAGTGACATAGACAAATAATATGCGCCCCAACTCTCGAACTACATGCAAGCAAGGTGTTTGGCCATTCAAAAAATAGGAACTCAATCTTGTCGGTGAATATCTTAATTCTCCAGGTAACCGCTGATACCTACTCATAGCTATAAATTATTTTACAAAATGGGTAGAAGCAGTTCTACTCTGTCGAACTGGAGAGGAAGTGGCCATCTCTTTTATCTAGGAATACATCATCACTCTGTTTGGATCCCCCTACCTAATTCATATCGATAATGGGTCATAATTCGATGGAGAAAAAGTTGTAGCTTTCCTCAGCAAACATAATATCATCCACTCACCATCTAACCCAAAATCACCAACAAAACCATCATGGATGGACTCAAGAAGAGGCTTCACTCACATAAAAAAGGATACTGGGTACGAGAGCTTCTTCATGTTCTATGGGCATATTGTACCACTCAACATCAATCAACCGGCTGTACCCCAATCCTTCTCACCTATGGGACCGAAGCCGTCATTCCAACAGAATACCATCATCTAGTTAAAGATCTTAAGCTAACTGATGAAGAAAATGAGTTCGAATTGGCCTGTAACCGCAATTGGATTGATGAAACTAGGAAACGTGTTATTGCCAGCCTAGGTTGATATCACCATATGCTAGCCAAATCGTACAACAGACGATTCAGAAGCTGTACTTTCCAAATCAATGGTCTCATCCTCAAATAAATCCCTTAGCACAGAAAAAACCACATGTCAGGAAACTAGCATAAAATTGGGAGGGTCCATTCCTTATCACAGGTATTACTAGCCTGGGATCATATTACCTCATGACCGAAGATGGAGTTCATATCTCAAATCCGCAGAATACTAGGCGGCTGAAACGGTACTATCGTTAAGTCCATCACTACTCTATTTCCAATTCTCGTTTTTTCTATTCCAAAAGTAAGATTTTTATCTCCATCCAATGTACATCCTATTCTATTCAATGAAAACTTCCAAGTTTTTTTCCACACGCCTCTCTACTTATGTAGACAACATATAGATTAAAGCATTGGTAATACTAACTTTCAATCAGCCTCTATTCCGATTAAAGAAAAGGTAAAACTAGCTTTGATCGACTCTATATATACTCTGCGATTAAAACAAAGGTAATACTAGTTTTTGATCAAAGAACTCTACCGTACATAAGATAAAGCAAAGGTAAAACAAGTTTTCATCTCTCTCAATATGGTTGGGTCATTTATACTCTCCGCGATTAAAACAAAGGGTAATACTAGTTCTTAATCAAGGAACTCTACCATGCATAAGATAAAGTAAAGGTATAACTAGCTTTTATCTCTCTTAATATGGCTACGACAATTATACTCTATGATTAAAACAAAGGTAATACTAGTTTTCAATAAAAAAACTCTACCAGACATAAGATAAAGCAAAGATAAAAGTAGCTTTTATCTCTCTCAATATGGCTGTGATATTTATACTCTGCAATTAAAATAAAGGTAATACTAGTTTTCAATCAAGGAACTCTACCAGACACAAGATAAAGCAAAGGTAAAACTAGCTTTCATCTATCAATATGTCTACGACAGAGACTTTTTTAGGTTACATATACAACAACTACAAAGGATTTTTTCCTGCTGTTGGGAGGTCAACTACACTTTCCCTTGTAACAAGAGGGCGATCAGCCATAAATTATCGAGCTCGAGTAGCTACAGTGACCCTGCCTTGCTCTACCAATTTGAAAGGTTGAGAACCTAACTCCATTTCCATAGAGTTCATACAGTTTCCTCGATTTACATCAGCTCTACAAATGTATCCTCTATTTGACAAACAGTCATTCAAGGTATCTCTCTCTCTAACTGAAGCCACTTTACCTCCTTAACAAAATAGGCAATCACTACCATTAGCATCTCTAAGCGTCATGCCTTCGGCACAACTATCTTTAAAAATTTTGCACGTGCCGTTTGAAGACGCTCTGTCAACCTCTTGTGTCATGCTTCTTGCCATTCCATTTTACTATCTGCGCAGGACATAAATTTGATGTTTTCCTTTGCCTTCTTATCAACTTTAGCTGATTCAGCCTGATTTATCACCCTCAATTCCACCACCTGAGCACGAAGTTCCTTGAGCTCCCTATCAAAATCTTCCCCAGCAAGAGATTTCTTTAACAATTCATCTTTTTTCTTTACAAGATCTCCTTACCTCTGATAACCCGCTCTGATTCGTGTTCCCGTGAAAGAACAACGTCTAACTTACTTTGGCACTCCCATAACCGTTCGTTTCCTTTTTGCATATGACCTTGAGTTCGGGCCACATTTCCCTCCAACTCTCTTATTTGAGCTGATAGGCTAACTACATCCCCTTGAACAATGGAAACCCTGGCATTACCTATATTCTTTCTTGAGCGCTCTCCAGCCTCTGCATTTTTTGCACGTAAATTGGCCTGGGCCAAATCGGTCTTGAACTGTGCCACCATCTCATTCAGCTCATCACATTTCCTTTGTACCAACCGAAACTCCATATCTTTAGCAGGTAAAGTTGTAGTTAGCTGCTTAACCACAATTTCAAAGTTAGAGAGATCATCTCGAGCTCTCTCCAACACGCTATCTTTCTCAACCATTTTCTTCTTCGATTGTTCCAATTCGTCCCTGGTATTCCCTAAATCTGCTCAAGTCTGCTCTTGCTCATTCATTTTACTGGTTATTTGGTCCTTAAGACTGGCAATAAAATGGTGAAACTCTTTCTCTGATGTTTCTAATGCCTACATACGGTATCGAGCCATATTGGCCTCCTTACTCTTTACCATCAAGACATCATTCTGGCTTTTATGCTTCGTTGCCTTTTCTTTCATCTCTGGGAGCTGTTTTTGGTCTTTACTAATTTTAGCATGCTTCTCCTCGATCTTTCGAGTGAGGTCGTCAGCGGCTTGAGTTGCCTCAATGAACTTGAAATGTACCTTTACATGTTGATCTTCCCTATCTTCATTCGCATCTCTCATTCTATCAAACTTTACTGCAAATTCTTAGTTACATTTACGTGTCACATCTTTGCTCAAGCCAGCTGACTCCAATTTGACCTACACATCACAGATACAATATATCAAGTTCGATTCAGAATACTCACTCAATACATACAACTTATTTCTAACAAAATTTCTATTTTTTGACATCTACTGTGTGAAACTACTTCTAAACTAAAGGTCGAAGTATGATCTTAAATTGATGAACAATAACATATACTCCCAATTTCAAGGTACACATTCTCTACATTCTAACTTTTTCAATACTTTGATATTTTTTGTACATAATTGAGTGTTACTGCCCCCAAACTGTTAACAAGTTTCTGGTCAGTCTCTATACTCTAAATTTTATTTTGTAGCTCTAAAGCAATGAAGCATACAAGTCAAATATTTATTGCTCTTTTCTAACCTGTAGCTCCACTTGCAAAGACAACAGGGACGCTAAGGCATATTTTTCCTTAGCGAGTTCATTCTCTAAATCTTTTATTCTGAGGTGCATTTCCATAAGTTCTTACAACAAGGTTTACAAGAACGTCTTAGCCTATAGAAGTTTATCCAGCAAACAAAATTTCATCAGATTACAACATTCTAAACCCTTCATAATCATACAATCATAGAGTCAACATTCCACTCGACCTTCTTGTTCCCTTCCTCGGGGCGCTCAATATCATCCCCTTGGTTATCTCACACAGTTTGAGGAAAGACACTATCTAACCCATCCATAATTCTAACAGCAACATCTTCTGCCTCATTATCTTCCTCCTCCTCAACCTAGGTGTCTGCCAAAATGTCGTTCACCTTAGTTTTGGAGTACCCTATTTTTAGGAAGTGGCGCCCAAGTCCATCATGCTGGATTACCACCACCCCCACATTCTTTCCCGCCTCTGCTGTCAGCTCATTAATCTCTACATCCCCGAGGAGCTTTCAGGGCCTCCAGTCACTTCCCCTCCTTAGCCAAGTCAACTTTCAGTCGAGCCACCTTCTACTCGAGCTCGGCCTTCCCCTTCTCATGCTCGTCTTTCTCCAACTCCACTCTGAGGCAGATCCCCTTCATTAGATGAACGGCCTACAAAAACACAGTAATTATCGACCACATGGTTAGCTCCAATCATCATACAAAATTCTGCATAGATTCAAATCATCAAACTCACCATTTTACTCATTTCCTCCGTACCAATGTGAACTGCAAGCTTCGCCCTATCCTCTACCACTTTCAACTCATCTTCTTCACCAAGATGATCCTATTAAGCCTTCACCCCAGTCAGTTGGGAA
Organism: Kingdonia uniflora; assembly: GCA_014058105.1. Lineage (NCBI taxonomy): Eukaryota > Viridiplantae > Streptophyta > Magnoliopsida > Ranunculales > Circaeasteraceae > Kingdonia > Kingdonia uniflora. The sequence continues at coordinate 164,745 of JACGCM010000362.1, read as the reverse complement.
GGAGGGTCAACCCTTTTCTTTTTTGCCCCTCATTCGACCTCACCACCTCCTGTGGTTCTAGAGGCCGAACCACGCTTCAGCATCCTCTTCTTTGGAATAACCCGATCTAGCTTGCTCGACGTAGTAGACTCTGGCACGTTTGTGACCACTCGTCTCTCCCCATCAGCTTCCCTCTTCTTGCTGCTGCCAACACCCGTCATTAACCACATTGTTTAAGACTTTAAAACTTTCTCGGACCGACTGTTAGCATGTTTCTTTCTGCTGATGCCAAGTTCTTTCAAAATAGCCTCGGGCTCAATCCCTTCCTGAGCAATAGTATCTAACAGGGACTCCTTCCTCGTCACCTTTGATTGAGGACCTGGTAATCAACAACACGTTATCATCAACAAAGCAACATGAAATTTCAACATTTTAATATTATACATTATATATTGTTATACTTACTTTGTTTCATAGTTCTACAAAGAAGTTCCATGGGTTCTTCATCATCTTTCTGAAGGCAATCACCCTTCACCCATATCGCATTATCATTCTACATTTGACCTGCTAAATTAAGATCGAAGAAAAGAGGTTAACTCAAACTCGCAAAAAAGTATTCCTTCCACTTGCAGAAAAAAAATTTATCCCATAAAACTGCAAGACATCTTCATGAGATATCCTCCTCTCAACCTCATCCTCCTCCTACAACTTATTTAAAAATTCACAGACATTTATTACCTCCCACATATTACCGTTCAACTAAACAGGACATGCCCCAATGATGTTCATAATCCCTTTCGCAAGATTACTAAGGGGTAAACTCAGCCTATACTCCAAATAAGACAGGTAGCACAAAAAACCATATCCCAAGTTTCCCTAGACATTTCCATCATAATATTCCAAAGAGTTCGATTCGTTTAAACCCCTATCAAGTTTTTCCTTCTCTAAATCAGCCAACAGAAAGAAGTGTTCCTCCCCAGATCCTATATTACAACTCCTAAAATGCCTACCAGAATGCTCTATAAAATTACCCCATCTTCCCCCTACAGAAGCTTTGGCTTTACAAAACTTTCCAAACAAATCAGAATTTGGAGGATCGGAAACCAATTTTCTAGGGAAATCTAGAAATTAAACAACTCCTACTTCATCCTCCCTATCAGATATTACATTCTCAGACTCTGTCGATCGACCAAAGGCCGACGCCTCATTAACAGATGAAGTCTCCATATCAGCTACAACTCTATAGATGAAGTTTGATCATACACAACACTCCTCATGATTCGACCTACATACAGGTCCAGATATTCTATCATTATCTTTTCATATACATCGCTCACATACATATATCTTTCATATCTCATTTTTTTCAAATATATTAAGCAGATTTTATGGATTGCAGTAAATAGTAATTTTTTAGGTTTACATACCACAAAAAAGGATTATCAAAAGAAACACATTCAAAGTATCACAAATCATCTACTAACCTTCTATGTCAAAATATGAATCTGACACAGTGCCAAATCTTTCCCTCAGAACGTTGTTGTATAACCACCTTTGTGACTCAATCTCTGCAACTTTCTCTCGCTTTGATTGTTGATCACTCTCGATTAATTTCTCACAAAATTCTCAACTATTTTTTCTCTTTCCTCTCTCACTGCTCTTCAAGTTTTCAAAAGTCGATAAACGTTTGAATGAGGAAGAAGAAGCATTATTTATATTTTCCCTCTCTAACTGCTGGCAGTTATTAGGCCTCAAACGAGCCACCCTCGATTTTAGAATCGAGGCATCCCTTTCACAATTAATGTCAGACGTCTTGCACCTTTTCGGTGAAGAAACCTTCCCATCATTGCCCCCTACCCTATATTTTAATATATTTTCATCTCTTTTTTCCAAATCTCCTTCTGACATCCCCACACCCATAATGACTCAATACTTATACGCAATCGAACTTTCCCTACTTATTCACCAGAGACAAAATCAAAAGCTACCTGTTTTTTCTATTTTTTTCTACTTTTACTTATAGAAGTGCTAAAGTTATTTCTAAAGCTCTCCAAATTTCAAAAAATATTCAAATTAATTTTTACAACAGTCACAAACAACATTCACAATAACAGATAATAGATTCAAACTTCATTCTCAATACATTTCTTTGACAGTAATTCGAACTCATACAATTTACTCTCTCACATATAGTTATACCTGAAATATTGCAAATGTTCTGGAAAGCCACACCTGATCAGTTTGCCTCCAGCAATCCTTATATCTTCCAACTCGATCTCTTCTTCAGCAATTAGTCTCACAACCTCTTTTCGAGCTGAAGACTCTACAATCACCTCCCAGAATAGCTCCTCATAGAAGTGATGACTGTACTCAAGTTCCCTACAAATTTAGTCTAAACCTTCAAACTGATACTCGGTCACTGGCAGAATAGCATCATAGTCAAACAAGCCAAAAACCTGTTCCCGCACTTCAGCTATCTTTATCGCCAACCGCTCCTCAGCGGCATAACCAATTCTCCCATATCGAGTCCGCACCATTTTTATTCTCTTCCATTGTTTAAAGGAACATTTCTCCCTATTTATACAGTTTTCTAAATTACTCCAAATCCCCAAAAATTCGTAATTATATTATTTTCTTTCGCAACAAAAAAACCCTAGTATCCTAAGAAAAGTTAGTTGAACTTACCTATCCACGTTGATCTCAATAAATTCGACCAAGTCCATATCAAACTTATTATTTCTAAATGCAATATTTCTGAACGACCTCCCTAAGCTTAAGTTTCACATTCTTAAGTCTTAAAACTTCTATAGTTATCTCTCTCTCCCCCATAATTCTCAGTCATTCATTTTGAAAATTAATCATTATATATATTTCATGCTACAAACATATTTTTTTCAGCTCGATTACTAAAACAAATTTTGAAGTTACAATCTCATACATTACATTTCATCCTCTATTCGTAAATCTTTAAATAATTCATAGCTTGATTTCAAGAGTTATTCTATATATCAACGTAGAGTTTGGATAACAAATTTTATTATGCTCGATTATAAATTACAAGTACTTTACAGATATCGAATCTTTCAAGTATTTTACAGATAACAAGTCTTTCAGGTACTCTAAAATTAGGTACTTTACAGATAACAAGCCTTTCAGGTATTTTACAGATAACAAGTCTTTCAGGTACTCCAAAACAACAAATCCTCCAGTTCATCTTACTTCAGTGATGTTTCACTCAAGGAATCTTCTGAAGTAAAGTAAACATTGGAAGTCATCAGATGTCATTCTCCCTTCACACCATCTTACTCTAACTAGAAACTGGGTTAGGAGGAAGTCTGAACATGAAAGCAGAAGGCTTAGTGCTTTAACCAACTCTTCAAACAGAAGGTCTTCTCAGAGCCAAGAAATGATGATGGTGCAGAAGCAGACTTCCATTCTCCATCTCCCTTCTCCATTACCACCGTCGCCTTCTGTATAACCACCAGCACCGCAGAGTTTGTAGGGATAAAGAGGGTCCAACCTTAGAATCCAATCCTACATAAGACATCGGCACAACTGTCTCGCAGTTACACCAACCCCCGCATCTATCTCCTCAACCTTGTCTTCCGCAAGGATGTAGAGACAGCTCCAACGTTGCTCACCTGTTAAGACAACAAACTCTCTATTTGTAAACAATTCTCTGGGTCTTCACCATCATTAATAAGACTTCCAGAGAATTTTATAACAAATAGCTTACTTTACCACAATCCTCGGTACAAGTACAATTTATATAACCCTAATATCTAATGCACTGGCACGTTACCTAAGCGTCATCATTCAAAATAGACGAAACTCTCAAAACCCCAAACGTCCCGTACATCAATATTCCCCTCATAATTCAATGTACAAACATCCCCTCATAAAAATATCTACATTTTCCATACAGTCAAATCCATATTAATACTTTCTTCATTTTTAAACTTCGAAAACCCGTATACCCATATTCCCGCTAATTCATTCTCAACCAAAGCCACTCACGACTTCAATTGTAAGGGGGCGATTGTAGGGGCTATCCCTCGATCTAACATAATTTGAGTTGTTTCCAGTTCAAATTACCTCCATATTAGACTCACGCATTCTACATGTTACATAAATAGTCTGTATTGATACCTACGCTACGAACTAATGAAAAACGTGGGTCGAGTTCAGCAGAAAAACATGAACAGGTCAAAGACACATGTCTCTCATGAACTCAATAGTTGCTCAGTCAACCGCTACTTACCACATTGTTCGGAGAACGTGCTTCAGAACGATAAAGAACTGCAGAGAAGGTCTATATAATAAAAATGTTCTAGAGGAGACAGAGACCAGAAAAAAAATACGAGAAATCATCTAAAAAACTATATATTCTAGATTCTCAAAACACCAAATATCTTATTTATAAGATCAAGTATTTCTAGTTTGAGATTTCACTTGTAATAAGATATCAGCCTCAAACAATAAAAGTCACCATTAAAAAAACCCTCAACTCGAGGTCGTAGTTTTTTATCTATTCATAGGTTTTCCACGTTAAATCACCTATATCATTTCTTATTTCACATTAGTTTTTATCACAGGAACATTGGTATAAGAGCTAATTCCGAGCCATTTCAAGCATACAGAATTAGACCATTAAACCCGTTATTAGTCTCGTTGCTTGAGGCTTCTTAACCCTCTCAGACCTACTGTTTGCTCATTTATTTCTATTAATACCGAGGTCTTTTAGCACAACCGCGAGCTCAACCCCTTCATGAGCAGCAGTATCTAACAGGGACTTCTTCATTTTTACCTTCGACAGAGGACCTGTCAAAACAATAACGCACATTATCAACAACGGAACAACATTCAATTTCAGCAGTTGTATATTATACGCTATTACACTTACTTTTCATCACAGATCTTTACAAAAGTTTCATGGGTTCTTCATCATCTCTCTGAAGACAATTACCTTTTACCCAAATCATGTTATCATTCCACATTCGACCTGCTGAATTCAGATCGAATAAAAGAGGTCGAGTCGAACTCAAAAAAAGTATGCCCCTCCACTTGCAGAATAATTCTTCACTCCATAAAATTGTAAAACATCTCAAGAGATCTTCTCCTTTCTACCTCATTCTCCTCCCATAAGTTATTTAAACTCTCACAAATATTTATTACCTCCCACATGTTCCCATTCAACTGAGCAGGACATGCCCCAATGATATTTATTATCCCTTTTACAAGATTGCTAAGAGGCAAACTTAAACCATACTTCAACTGAGACAGGTAACATAGAAAGCCCTCTTCCAGGTTGCCCTGAACATTCCCATCAAAATACTCCAAGGAGATCGATTCGTCTAGCCCCCTATCCAATTTCTCCTTCTCTAAATCAACTAAAAGAAGAAAAAAAATATTCCTCCCCGGATGCTACAATACAACTTCCAAACTGCCTACCAGCATGTTTTACAAAGTTGCCCCATCTTCCCCATATAAGATTGCTAAGGGACAAACTCAAACCATACTCCAACTGATACAGGTAACATAGAAAGCCCTCTACAAGGTCGCCCTGAACATTCCCATCAAAATACTCTAAGGAGATCGATTCGTCTAACCCTCAATCAAAATTCTCCTTCTCTAAATCAGCCAACAGAAAAAAAATGCTCCTCCCCAGATGCTACAATACAACTTCTAAACTGCCTACCGACATGTTCTACAAAGTTGCCCCATCCTCCCCCTATAAGAGTTTTAGATTTACAAAAGTTACTAAACACATCAGAGTTCGGAGGATATGATACCAATTTTTTAGGGAAATCTGGAAATTGAATAACTCCTACTTCATCCTCACTCTCTTAGATACTACATTTTTAGACTCAGCCGAACGATCGGAGGTCGAGGCCTCTGTTACAGAGGAAGTCTCAATATCAATTACAACTTTAAAGATGAGGTATGACTCTACACATAAACTCCTCACGCTCAACCTACATAATGGTCTAGGTATTCTATCATTATCTTTTTACACATACATCATACATATATCGTTTGTACCTCTTTTTATGTATTTATCCAACAGAATTTTATAGGTTACTATAAATAGTAATTTTTCAAAATTCAAAAACCAATAAAAATCTTTCAAAAGCATATTCACAATATCACGATTCATCTACTAACCTTCAACGTCTGAAAACAAATCTGAGCCACATCATTATTTCACAATGCTGTTATACAACCACCTTCATGAATCAGTCTTGGCTGCCTTCCCTTGCCTTGACTATTGATTACTCTCATCTAATCTCTCACGTAAATCTCTGCTATTTTTTCTCTTTTCTCTCCCACTGTTATTTGATTTTTCAGAAATTGATAAACGTTTAAATGAGGAAGATAAAGCAATATTTATATTTTCTCTCTCTAACTGCTGGCAATTATTGGGCCTCGTACGAGCCGCCCTCAGTTTTGGAACCGATGCATCCTTTCCACAATTAATGTTAGACATGTTATACCTTTTTGGTGAAAACACATTTCCATCATTGTCCCCTGTCCTATATTTTAATATATTCTCATCTCTCCTACCCAAATCTCCCTGACCTCCCCACAATCATGATGACCCAACACTTACACGCAATCAAACCTTCCTTGTACTAACATAAGAGATAAAAAATCAAAGCTACCTTTTTATTCTATTCTTGTTTCTACTACTTATAGAAGTGCTGACGTCATTTCCAAAGCTATCACATTTCAAATTTAAAATTCTTTATTCAAAATAGTCACAAACAACATTTGCAACAAAAGAGGACAAATTCAAGCTTCATTCTAATTATATTTCCTTGACCGTTATTCGACCTTATACAATTCACTCCCTCTTATATAATTACACATAAGAGATCCCAGATGTCCTAGGGAGCTATACCTAATCAGTTTGCCTCCAGTAATCCTAACATCTTCTAACTCGATCTCTTCTTCAGCATAGCCTCACAACCATTTTTTGAACTAAAGGGTCCACAATCACTTCCCGGAATAGCTCCTCATAGAAGCGACGTTCTAACTCAAGTTCCCTACCCATCCAATTTAAACCTTTAAACTGATATTCGGTCTCAGGAAAGTCAACATCATAATCCAGCAACCCAAAAATCCTCTCTCGAACTTCAGCTATCTTTATCGTCAATCGTCCCTCAGCGGCATAGTGAATTCTCTCAAATCGAGTCCACACCATCTTCTATGTCTTCCTCCTGTCTAAAACTCATTTCCCCCTATTTATGCAGTTTTATAAATCACTTCAAATCCCCCACAATTAGTATATATATTATATTTTTCCATAACAGCAAACCCTAATATCTTAATTAAACATGATTTGAACTTATCTATCCACATCGACTTCTGCTGATTCGGCCTACCTCCTTCTGAACTTATTTTCTTCAAATCCAATATTTCAAAAGAGATCTCCTTGAGCTCAAATTTACAATTCCTATAAATTCTAAATCTTTAACAGTTATCCTCCCCCCCCCCCCCCTCTCCAATAATTCTAAGTTATTCAGTTCGAAACAAGTTTGTACACATCTTTTATTTCACAAACATATTTTTACAGCTCGATTGCTAAAATGAACTTTCTAGTCCGATCATATATATTATATTTTTTCATATATTGATACATCTCAAAATTAGACATAACTCGGTTTTAATCATTGGAGTTCATTCTATCTATCAGCACAGAGTTTAAATAAACATTTTTTAAGCTCGAATATAAATTACAGGTATCTTACAGATAATAAATCTTTCAGGTACTTTACATATAATAATTTTTTCAGGTACTTTACAGGTAGTAAGGCTTACATGTACTCTAAATACAACAAATCCTTCAGTTCATTTGTCTTCAGTAATGTTTTACTCCGAGAATCATCTTAAGCAAAGCAAGTACTGGAGAATACAGAACATCGTCCCTTCTTCAAGTTTGGTCGAAGTCTAGACATGGAGCCGAACTTCAAATAGAAACTATAGAAGATAAGAAATCAGTGCTTGAACCAACTCTTCAAAAATAATGACTTCTTAGAGCCAAGAAACGATAATTGTGCGGGGGCAGACTTCCAATCTCCATCTTCCTTCTCCACTACCACCATTGTCTTCTCTATAACCACCACCATCAGAGAGTTGGTAGAGATAAAGAAGACCCTACCTTAGAATCTGACCCTACGCAAGATACCGACAATACTGCCTAGCAGTTACACCGGCCCCACATCTGTCTCCTCAACCTTGTCCCCGTAAGGATGCGAAGACACCTCCAACATTGCTCGTTTGTTAAGACAACATAGTGAAATTGCCATATACAGTAAAAATCTTCTTCAGCTTCAGCCGCTTCTTCTTTCGACATACCCTGATACGTAGGTGGATCGGGAGTGGGGGTGAGCATCTCTATAGACTGATCCCCAAAGTATTTTAGTTTGAGTCTTTGTATTTTAGCATCAACCCTCACTTTATACACCATTCTCCAGGATTTTACCATTATCACTCAAAGATTACAAAGAATTTTTTAAACAATAACGTACTTTGCCAAAATCCTTGGTATAGGTACTATTTATATAACCCTAAGCATCATTCAAATGGACCCATTCTTAGGACCCTAAGCATCGCGCATATCAATACTTTTCATCATCATTCAATGCAGATACATCCCTCCATAAAAAATACCCATTTTCCATACTAGTCAAATCAACATTAATACGTCATATCTTTTCAACTTCCAACACTACATAGCCATAGATATTTTATCAACTAAAGCCACTCATGACTTCAGTTGCGAGGGGACGATTGGAAGGGCCTACCCTTTGACCTAACTCTATTTGAACAACTTTTAATTCAAACTACCTCCATATCAGACTCACAAATTTTGCACGTGACATGAACAGTCAATAATGCCTCCTAGCCCACGAACTAATGAAGAACGTAAACCGAACATAACAGAAAAATATGAACAAGTTAAAGACACCTATCTTCACGAACTTAACAGTTACTCAGTTAGCCACCACTTACCTCATTGCTTGGAGAACGCGCTTTATCACGATAACGAGCTACGGGTAAAGCCTATATAAAGAGAAAGTTTCAGAAGAGACTGGGACTAGAAAAACATTCGATAAATCACCAAGAAAACCAAATTTTTTATATTCTTAAAATATCCAATTTCTTATTTACAAGATCAAGTATTTTTAGTTTGAGAGATCACTTGTAAAAGGATATCAGCCGCAAGCAATAAAAGTTACTGTTACAAAAACCTTCAACTCGAGGTCATAGTTTTTTACCTATTCAAAGGTTTTCAACGCTAAATCACTTGTATCATTTCTTGTTTTACATTATTATTTATCACAGGTATATTAGAGTAAGAGCTAATTCCAAGCCATTTCGAGCTAATAGAATTAGGCCATTACACATGGAAGTCATATTTCTTTAGCTAAATCTTGGGGGAATGTTGCCTTTAAACTCCATAACCGATGTTGCATTTTATTGCCTTCTTTGTATCTTTTAAATCTGTAACATATGAAACTTGCAACATTCCCCTTCATAATTTACAAACAACCACTTCCCTAGTGTATAAAGAATTGGTAATAACTGCATAGCTTTTGAATCCCACAGTATTAGCCAACTTTATACCAAAAGAAAAAATAGGAAAACCATTTTGTACTAAAAATATACCTTTATATGCTTCCTTTCCTCCATATGCTGCTCTAATTATTGTTCAGGAGGATCAGGTCTAGATTTTAGGCAAATTTGCCAAAATTAATTGAACTAGATTTGGAGTCGTTCGAAAGACTTGAGGTCTAGGTATGTTCAAATAGAGAAATGTTCTGTTGAACAGAGCCCATTATGAGTCTTCTATTCGAATAGAGTCATGTTCTATTCAAATAGAGCCCATGTTAGGTTACAGCTCAAAACAGACGAAGTCAATCAAATGAGTCATATAGTCGTTCGAACGAAAAAGCTTCCGTTGAAGTTGCTCAAACAAGACTTAGGTCATTCAAACAAAAAATGATTTGTTTATTTTTTTTAAGTTCATTCTGAAGGGGATATATTCCAAAGAAATAGTTTATCTCATGATACGTACTTTACTGATGACCTAATAGAAAGTCTATAAATATAGAGTATGAGTTAAAGGCCTCTATACACTAAGAGAAAAAAGGGAGAACTCTAAGGTTTTATTCTGGAGAGATTTCTTGGTTTTTTTCTAGGGTTTCTTGCTGTGGAATATTTGTAAAGGTAGAGGTGAGGAACTTTAGTAATCTCTAGAACTTCTTGAGACCCTAATTGATAATATCTTTGTCGTGTTTGTCGGGGGTGGTTTTGATCATTTTTTGGGTTTCTACCTAATTTAAACCTTGTGTATGTGCTTTATTACTTTGGATTGATTTTTTTATGGTTAGAGTTAGTTATTGAGTTCTTGCTCAATCGCATTGTTCTTCTGCATTATGATTTGCTCCCTCGGTTTCCCAATAATTGGTATCAGAGTGAGGTTTAGGGCAAGTAAAGAAGCAAGATGGGAGGATTTAAGTACTCTAAAGTGATTAAATTTAATGTAGAGAAGTTCGAAGGGAAGATCAATTTTGAATTGTGGAAAATACAAGTCCAAGATATCTTGATTCAAGGCAGATTACGCAAAGCACTAAAAGGAAAGCCTATACCTAAAACTCTGATTGAAGGTATAGCAGCCCAAAAGGTACACAACGATGAAAAAGACTGTGAAGATCTAGATTCAAGGGCTGCGAGCTGGATACATCTTTATCTCGCTAAAAACATTTTGTCAAACGCGGCTGGAGAGAAGACCGCAAAGGGTCTTTGGGAAAAAATTGAAAGTTTGTGTCAAACAAAGAGTCTCTCAAATTGCTTATACCTTAAGGAACAGCTTCATACACTTTGGATGGATGAGGGTACGAGTGTTGGTGATCACCTAGGTTCTTTGAACGAGATCGTTTCAGAATTGGAATCGATTGAAGTTAAAGTTGAGGATGAAGATAAGGTACTTCAACTCATATGGTATATTGCTTCTACCTTCAAGCATCTTCAACCAACGTTGATGTATGGGAAGGAAACTTTAAGTTTTGAAGAGGTTATAAGTACGCTTCTTTTCGAGGAAAGAAGGCTTAAGGGTAGCGAATCCTCTATAGAAAACTCGGGGATGGTGGTTAGTGGGAAGAGAAGCTTTAATAAGTTCAGAAAAGAAACTTGTTGGATTTGTGGTTAATCGGGTCATTATAGATCGGAATGCAAAGCTGGGAAAGGTAAATGAGCAAGTTCGTCAAAAGACTCCGAAAGTGACACTAACAAACTGGTGATGGTTACTAGTAACGATGGTGACGAGGTACTCCTCGTGGTGGTCATTGATGGTTCTCACCATGATAGAGGATGGGCGTTTAATAATGGGGCTACAATGCATGTATGTGCACATAAGGCATGGTTCGGTAAATATGCAAGGTGTGAGGGTAGCAATTTTGTATCGATGAACAATGGCTCTCGGAGGCAAGTTTTGGGAGTTAGTAATATTCACGTGAGGATGTTTGATGGATGCATTATAGTTCTTCATGATGTTCGACATATGCCGAGTATGACTCATAATCTAATTTCACTTTCCAAATTATATAATGAGGGTTATAATGACTCCGGGCGAGGTGAAGTAATAAAAGTTTATTGGAAGTCTTCTTTGACCATAAAAGGAGTTCTAATCAGAAACTTGCATGCATTGGTTGGGTAGAGATGTGAAGGTTACATGTACCAATAGAGCTATGGAGATTTCTCAAAATAGGAATTTAGTTCAAAGTGGAGTAATGGCACGATCTTCAAAGATGATCAGAAAATGGGTTTTGATTGGTGAGTCTAGGAAAAGCCTAGACTTGGGTAATTTTTGTAATTTAGAAGTTGCCAATAGGGGCAACGCGACAAGGATACACGACGAATGCAGCGGAAGAAACAGTTTTTTCGCCGAGGTGGAGATTGTTAGGTTACAACTCAAAACAGACGAAGTCATTCGAATGAGTCATAAAGTCATTGAACAAAAAAGCTTCTATTGAAGTCGTTCGAATGAGACTTAGGTCATTCAAACAAAAAATGTTATATTTGCTTTTTTAAAGTTTGTTCTGAAGGGGATATATTCCAAAGCGATGGTTTATCTCATAATGCATACTTTGTTGATGACCTAATAGAAAGTCTATAAATATAGAGTATGAGTTAAAGGCCTCTGTACAGTAAGAGAAAAGAGTTAGAGAGAAAAAAGGGAGAAATCTAAGATTTTACTCTGGAGAGATTTTTTAGGCTTTCTTTCTAGGGTTTCTTGTTAGAGATTATCTGTAAGGGTAGAGGTGAGGAACTAGAGTAATCTCAGGAACTTCTTGTAGCCCTAATTAATAATAGATTCGACTTGCTTGTCGGGGGTGGTTATGATTATTTTTTGGGTTTCCACCTAATTTAAACCTTGTGTATGTGTTTTATTGCTTTGGATTAAATTCTCTACGGTTAGAGTTAGTTCTTGAGTTCTTATTCAATCGTATTGTGCTTCCACGTTGTAATTTTCTTCCTCGGCTTCCTAATAGTCTTATGTTTAAATAGAGTTTGACTCTATTCGAACAGAGACTATTTTGAGTCTTTTGTTTGAACAGAGAAATGTTTTGCTTAAACAGAGACACGACTACTCCTATTTTTAAGTCCTTTTAAGGGCAATTTAGTCATATATTGTAACTAGGAAACTTATAACCTATTAAAGGGCAAAGTTGGGCAATATGAAAAGTGAGAGAGAGAGATCCAAGTTGTAATCAAGAACTTAAGGTTTTGAGTAGTAATTTAATGTAATTAATCAAATTGAGCAATAAAAGTTCTTATTAGGAGATTATCCCACCAAATCGTCTATTATTCGTTAATTCTTCTTCAAAGTTTAGTCTTTAATTTGATTGTGAATTAAAGTTGTATGAGATTTTTTGAGTTACAATTTTAGGGGGGTTGTTGGTTTATGGTCTCTACATGTAACCAACTTAAGCTAACGAAAGAGATATTTGTGAGTCCGTTAATGATTCACATAAAACCTAATTCGAAGAAGAACATGAATACAGAGAGATAAGGGATTCAGAAGATCAACTCTCGAAACTTGAAAAACAAATTTCTAACATAACTACTACTTAAGGGTAATTAGTAGAACAGTTAGATCTTGCGAACCGCTCTAAAGCATCTACTTCGACGAAGCGACAAGAATGCAAGAAGAAGAAAGGAGTTGCAGGAGAGCAGAAGGACGAGGGTAACGAGGAGGAAGATGGAAATTCTAGTGATATCGTATCCATGGAAGAAAAATCAATTATTGGAAAGTCCATAAATCTTATGTGTACTCTTCGTATTGATTTTAAAATTAAAATCCCAATATTCGATGGGTCAATCGAAGCTGCGAAATTGGATAACTGGATAGATAAGTTAGAGACCTATTTTCTTGTGCAGGAATATTCAAATGCTCAGAAAATTTATTTTTCAATATTGAAATTCGTAAGTCATGTACTCACGTAGTAAAAATCTTATAAGAAAAACCACATCGTATAAAGCTTGAGTTGGAAAGAATTTAAAGTGTTGGTCTGGAATCAGTTTTATCCAATTGGGTATGTACATGAGAGATGGTTTAAATGGCATCATTTGCGCCAAAAGCATCGATAATCAGTACAACAGTACACTACGGAGTTTCATAACCAAACTTTGGTTTTAGACATCGATGTGGACGAGTATGAGGTATTTATGAAGTACACAGGCTGTTTGTCGAAGTCACTTAGAAGGGAGTTAAAAATCTTTAATGTGGCGAATATCAAAAATGTTACCGTGAAGACGATTCTCATTGAAGGCAAGTACTTGAAGAGTAAAAATAAAAATGACAAGAACAAGTCGGGGTACAAGTTTAGTTGGAAGAATAAAAACAAGGGAGAAGAATCTTCTTCCAAAGAGAATTAGTGTAGTTATTATAAGGCAAGGGAGCATATTTTAGTTAAATATTGGAAACTTCACCCAGAACTTAGGCCAAAGGAGGAAAAGAGCAAGAAAGAGAAATGTTCACTAGCCGCAGCGGTTGTTAACCTTCCGGATTTAGATAAACCGAATCATAAGCTTACTCTTATGTTTCAATAAACTATGGCTATCAAAAAGGTACGCTAGAAAGAGTTCATTCATGTTAGCATTTAGGTAATGCAGAGCTTATTAGAGGCCATTATTGATTTGGGTAGTCAGAATAACTTGATTTTTGCGGCGTTAGTGAAAAAGATGGGTTTGACTATGACGGTTTATCCTAAGTTGTATGGCTTGAGGTGGATTCTAAAAGACGTAGAGTTAAAGATTACGAAGCATTGTACGTTCAAGTTTGCCATCACTAAAAGGTTTATTGACGAGCTAACGTCTGAGGTAAATCATTTAGATGTGTGTCAGGTCATTTTGGGTAGCCCTTATCTTTGGAATCGAGATGAAATTTATTACCGTAGAACTCATAAGTATCGTCTTGTGAAGGAGGGAAAGAAGTTCCATATCAATGTTTATAAGGAGCATGTCATAATGGAGAATTTAGTAACAGTGACTTATGTGAAGAGGTTGGTTAATACGAGCAGAAAGTTTGCGCTATTGGTACGACCGGTTCAAGAGAGTACGTCGGCTAAAGTGTTGTCTACATAGCTTGGTCTATGTAGCTAACAACTATAACAGTTTATGATTGAAATGTACCACAAACTCCTCCTGCAACTTGATTATCAAGTATAACAAGGGAGTGGACAATAAAATGGCTGACATGTTATCTCAACCCCTATTAACAACTATTTTTACTTTGTTGGTAGCTATACAGATACAGCCTATTATTTCGTCTAAGTATATATGTTGTAGAATATGATGATGATAAAGAGCTCAATGTGATTCACCAGAAGTTGTTGTATGGCAAGATATGTAAGTATGAATTGAAGGATGGATTGATTTACAGAGGAAGTATACTATGTATTCTTGAGGGTGGAGACCGTTTGCATTGGATTAAAGAGGCTCAGTGTTCCCGAGTTGTGCATCATTTCGGGGTTGAAAAGACTCTTTTGAATTTGTGGCATTATGTCTATTGGGCCAAAGATACAGATGGATGTTGCTCGTGTGGTTCGTGGTTGTGTTCTATGCACTATATTAAGGCCTTTCAATCATAAGTTGGGATTGTACTTACTATTACCAGTACCTAACCGACCTTGGGAGAGCATATCAATGAATTTATAGGCAGTTTACCCATAACCAAGTATAAGAACTATTATCTATTTGTGGTGGTAGATTGATTCAGCAAGATGATAATTTTTATATATTCCATGCCAGAAGAGGATTACTGGGGAAGGAGCAGCGCGATTATTTTTCAAAGACGGTTGGAGGTATTTCGGGTTCCCTTCTTCTATTATTTTTTATAGGGATTGCTACTTTTTAGGGAATTTTTGAAGATCGTTATGGGGGATGATGGACATTAAGTTGAAGAGAAGTATTATGTTTCATCCGTAAACTGATGGGCAAACAGAGGTAATCAATCGCACTTTGGTTTACTTATTACGAGGATTCCATTCTAAACATCCTAAGACTTAGGATGAAATTTTACCGTATCTTCAACTTGCTTTTAACTGGAAAATTTATGGTTCCAATTTGATGTCTCCGTTTGAAGTTTCTCCTGGGTACTTGCCTCAAAGCTCCTTCGATATGGCATTTAGTCTTGGTAATAAGACGGTGTCAAAGAATGAGGAAGAGGAACAAGTTAAAGCTCAATATTTCATTGAGAAGATAAGTAAGATTTATGAGGTGGTTAAAAAATAATTGAAGATGACTCAAGCGAAGTATAAGGCTCGGCACGACAAACATCGGGTTGAATATACTTTTCAAGATGGCGATCTAGTTTGGTTGCATTTGGGTAAGGAACGACTCAAGGGAGAAGGTATGAATCTTAAGCTTATCCATTATGGTCTATTTACTATACTCAAAAGGATTGGTAACAGCGCATTTCAATTGGATTTGTCACCATTTATGAATCTGTATTCGGTGATTAATGCCGAGCATTTGAAACTCTTTGAGCCATCCCTTCTAGATGAAGACTCTACAATCGGCACTCACCTACCATTAGTTGATGACTTATAGATGGAAAGAGAAGATCTGTTGCAGGAGGATAGTATTCTAGAGAATAAGGTTACTGCTACAAGATGGGAAGTATCGAGTCGTTTAAAGTTGGGAAGAAATAATAACTACCCAGCAAGTCAAAGTGGTACAATAGGGAAATGGAAAATGGGCACAACTACTTTCCCTTATCTAGTTTTAGCCTGAGTAGGAACCAAAACTCCTAAAGGAGGGAGCCATGATCCAGGAGGATCTGGTCCGGATCTTAGGCAAATTTGCCAAAGTTGTTCGAACGAGATTTGGAATCGTTCGAATGACTTAAGGTCTGTTCGAACATAAAAAAATTATGTTCCAACAAAGCTCAGTATGAGTCTTTTATTCGAATAGAGTCATGCTCTATTCGAACAGAGCCCAGTCTGAGTCTTTTATTCGAATAGAGCTTGACTCTATTCGAACAGAGACTATTCTGCATCTTCTGTTTGAACAGATAAATGTTTTGTTCAAACAGAGACCCGACTACTATTTTTAGGTCGTTTTAAGGGTAATTTAGTCAAATATTGTATCTAGGAAACTTGTAACCTATTAAAGGACAAATTTAAGCAATGTAGAGAGAGAGAGAGAGATCCAAGTTGTAATCTAAAACTTAGGGTTTTGAGGAGTAATTTAACATAATCAATCAAAATGAGCAATAGAAGTTTCTATTGGGATATCATCCCCCCAAATCATTTGTTATTCGTTAATTTTTCTTTTAAGGTTAGTCTCTAATTCAATTATGGATTAGATTAAAGACAAACATTCATCACAATTTATACCTACTTGTGCTTTATTGAAGGCTCCCAAGCAGTCCACTTATCAGCTTGGGTTGCCTTATAGTATGCTTCATTTATTGACCTTGTCTTAGGGTTTCCCCTATTTGAGTACCACTTCATATTTGATTAATTTGATATCTTCTTATCCTCTGATAGTTCCACTAAATTCCTTGTTTCTTTCCTTCCACAATTTATAGAAGGCAGATGGCAAAATAGCTCTAGTAATTAAGATCAGAACTGGTCATTCAATCTCTTGATCCCATCCATGTAAAGTTCATGTTATACTTGAGGCACTTATGTCAGTCCATACTTTTTTGGAGAAGGAATAGCAAATAAATAGGTGGTTTCGATTTTACAATGAAACGTCATACATAAAACAGTATGCCCTATCTAACTTCCAATATTGCACTAAAAACAATTTAGTTCTCAGAGAAGAGGGAGGATTTAGAGACACTCAAAAATGAGACACTAAAGTCTCTCTCGATAGGAACCAATCATTTCTGAGATGAATGCCTCACATAATAAGGAATATGTCAAATAGAGAAATGAAACAATTAGGTAGAAATGAGGAGGAAGACTTTCTCTCTCTATCTCTCTCTCTCTCTCTCTCTCTCTCTCTCTCTCTCTTTCTCTTCACGTGATATAGCCAGAATTGTCTCTCTCACTTCTCTCTTCAATTATAATTTAAAAACAACCATTTTCTCCCTCTCTTTCACTTCAGATATGTTCTTTTTCTCTCTCTACCTCGTGAAGATTGGCGTAAAACATAAATTGAAGTCTTTCCCTCTCTCGCTCCCTATTAGAAAAGATCACTCTCAGGAACGATGACAACCAGAACCAACATTTTATGTACTCAAATCAAAATTTCTCTTCTCCGTTCTCCCCACAATCGTTGATTATTGGTCTCACTGTCACTTAGATTTTGAGATTGCGATGTAATTTGGGAGGAGTTTTGTACTAGCCAGTGGTTTAAGGTTTAATGAGATCCCTTGTTTAATTCTTATTATATTGGTTTGGATTTAGATTGTATTGTCTTGAATGAACCTGTGAATGGGCTTGAATCTTACTTTCTACTATTGGTTCAAGAATATTGTCAAAATTGTCAAAATTGAAGTAAATCGATAATTTTTAGTTTAGATATGAAGTTAGTATAGGCAAATGATGATGATGAAATGGGTACTTGTCACCAACAATAATTTGTTAATATGTAATTTACTCGACAATATTTTAGTACTTGTTGATTTGCCATAATAATTGTCGATCTAAACTGTACCCGACAATATTTTATGACTTTATAATTGTCGATAATGGGTTGTTATCGATAATAAAACAAATAACAAACTAAGTTAGTACAGTTGTGTAAGAGTACTCATGCAAATTATGTTGGGATAGAAATTAGTTGTCATAACTAACAATTAGAACTGCGAAGAGAAATACAACTGTTATCACTCGTAGACGATGATCTATGAGATACGACTTGATTGGGAATAAAAAAATAGTTTATCTCTAATGGCAGCAATGAGTTCATCTCAAAATGGCGGGAAATTGAGTTTGAGGGATCTCTCCTATTGTTTATGTAAGAGGGAGAGAGAGAGAGAGAGAGTAAGAGAGAGACTTCAAATTATCAAATCTACCATTGTTCTTGACCGAGAAAAAGAAAAAAGAAAGCAGATCTTAGTGAAAGAGAGAGAAAAGGAGAGGTCTATTTTCAAAATTGAAACTGTAGAGAAAAGATAGAGAGAGAAAGAGAGAAAAATATCTGCTCACGTGAAGAGAGAGGGATGGAGTAAGTCTCTGCCAACTCATTTCCACCTAATATTTTAAGGTTTTTCTTTTCCACCTCCTCTATTATAAGGACCACTCATCTCTAGAGATGTGTGGTTCCTTTTGAGTGAGACTTGAGTGTCTCATTATTTAGTGTCTCTAAATCCTTCCCCCTCACAGTAAGCCAAAAAATAGAAGAGTGTTTAAACACTGTATCTTTAGCCCATATAAGAGAAGACTATGTGGAGAGCATTCCATGCAGACTTAAGAAGTGAAATATGACCATTTTTGTTAGTTCCACCTTGCAGAAGATCTTTGGTCTACATTGTAGTATTGTACGAATGCAATTTGATCCAAAAAGTGTGATGAAGTGGAAAAAATTTATTAATCAACCATGGAATAGATTTTGGTGGGTGTCTACAAATAGGGAATTTTAGCTGGGAGTCTACAGATAAAAAATTTCAGCTTCACGATCAGAGAATACTGCACTTGACTAAGGGGCCGTTTGTTTTTTTGCCTCTAAGTTTAAGTGAAGTCTGAGTTTGAGTCTGAGTCTGAGTCTGAGTCTGAGTCTGAGTCTGAGTCTGTCTGAGTCTGAGTCTGAGTCTACTTAGTGGTGTTCACTATCTGAGTAGATGTCTTGGAGTGTTTATTTTTTTAGCTATTTAGATCTAACTAAAATAGACAAATACCAAAATACCCCTCTCAGCTTATAAGCAAACACCCCCACCTATTCATCACCAATACCACCACCACCACCCTTTCGTCATCAACGTCAACACCACATATACATAACAAACACAAATACATAGGAATGAACCTATATTTATAGCAAACACAAGTACATAGAAAAGAACCTATATATATAGCAAACACAAATACATAGAAAAGAACCTGTATATATAGCAAACACAAATTCATATAAAAAAATATATATATATATATATATATATATATATGTATCAAGCACAAATACATAAATTCCTAAAATCAAATAAAGATTAAACATTGGTTTGAAGTTAATACAAATAAGCAAATATCAGAGTCTTAAGAGTTATTACAAATACACATGCAAATAAGTTCCAATCAATACATAAGGGCTTCAAGGAAACCAACACGCTGTTATGGATGAAGCGTAAGAAACATCAACCTATAAGTGTGCTCATTAGATCCTCCCAAGAACTTCAAACTCTTGAAAAATAATGTATTATCTATCTAATCTGAACTGACCATCTCCTGCAATACCTTCACAACTTCGGAACTGGTGTCGCCATTACTAGTAAAAGTAGAACTAGCTCATTGGGCAGTGAATGCAGATATCAGAGACTAGACCAACTTCGTTGGTTCCAATGGTTGAACTGCATGTCGCAGCTGATCTTTTCCCCTTTGATTGAGTTCGTACACCAACTTGAGACATAGGGGTACGAGAAGTACTACTTAGAGTAGGATCCCTGACTGGACTGATAGGAACATCATAAGAAGGAATGGCCTCACATTCTCATGGATAATCATCTTCAGCGTGGGGAACTTGTGTATTGTCAATGTTCATATCATCAGGTAGAGGATCATACTCTGTCTGTTGGGTGGAGGGTACACTTGCCATACCTGAAGACTATGCAAAATCCCCAGTAACAGATAGACCATTAAACAATTTCTCCAACAAATATCTACGCTGAAGAGGAGCGGTCTTATACTTCTTCGCCTCAGAATTCACCTATAAACAAACATGTAAATAGATGTTTAAACATAAGTATTTATTGTTATATAATCAAATTGTAATGTCATTATTCACATTAACTTACTGCAATGATATTTTCCCAAACATCTTCAGGACAATCAAAGGTGCTTGATACAGGATCATATCCATGGCCAGTCCAAATTATCAACCCTCTCCAAACTTTCCATTGCTTCTTCATGTAATCCCAATGGTTCTTCAATTCCTTCTGTTTTAAGAAATGAAAATTTTGCATGTTGTTAAGCTCTTCTTCCACTGTCTTCCAAGCTATAGTATTCAGAGATGTTACAGACACTATTTAAGTCTATCTATGCTTGACATTTCAAGATAAAGTGAAGTCTAAACTCTGGATGTTGCTGGAAAAAAACATTTTTTCTTTGATGGTATCGACATAACTACACCTTCAGAACAAATACACAAATCAGTTATAAAGTACAAGAGTAGGAATCTAATAAACTAGAAACCTAAAAAACAATTAGGATCAGAAGCAATGATTCCATTTTATTTCTAACTCACTTTATTTCAAGAGATATTAATATGGTCAAATGATTCCAACTTTAAGAAACATAACAGATGGACCTAGAAAATGGATGGACATAACAACTATCCACTGATGCACCTTATGCTTTGGACATAATAGTAAAGCAGATGCACCTTATGCTTTGGACATAACAAATGCACCTGGAAAAATAATGGACATAACAACTATCCACTTATGCACCTTATACTTTAAACATAATAACAAAACAGATGGACATAGCAGCAAAACATATGGACATACACAAACTAGATGGACATAACAACATTCTAGACATACACAAACCAGATGGATATAACAGCATTCTAGACATAATAGATGGACAGACACAAAACAGATAAACATAGACAAACCAGATGGTAAAGCAGATGCACCTGGACAGTTCTGCACATAACAGCATTCTAAACAGATCAAGTAAAGAGTGGAAAAATAATGGACATAACAGCATAAGATTTTGTGACAACAAAACAGCTATCCATAAATAGTAAAATAGATGGACATAAAAGTTCTGCAAAGGCACTTAGGCAGTTTCTGTAGATAACAGTTTCTATAAATAAAATGGAATCATTATCTTAAACATTCTTGCTTAAAATATTATCTAGTTCTCATACCCATGCAGATAACAGTTTTTGCAGATAACAGTTTCTGCAGATAATAGATAATAGATAACAGATAACAGGTTTAATCCATGCACATACAGTTCTCACATTCTTAAAATATTATCTTATCTTAATATCTAGAGATAGATAGATAGATAGATAAGAGTAGTATACCCCATAGGAGGTGTGATGCCAAGTCCATTAGCAAGTAGATTCCTTCTGTTGATGTTTTCATATCTCATACCCCATAGGAGCTGTAATGCCAAGTCCATTAGCAAGTAGATTCCTTCTAATATGTAATCTAAGATTTGCTTTACATACGGATAAAAATTGTTACTTAAGTCATTCTCATCTTACCTTATCAGTAATCTAAGCTTTGTTTTACATATGGATAACTTGCAGACCTGATATTTTGACAAATCTAGAGTCTGGTTGCTTTAGTACTTATTCCATAGTGGCTTACTTATTCTAGATTTGTTTAATGTATGATTGCTCTAGTACTTATTCTAGAGTGGCATACGTATTCCAATCTTGTTTCAGAAGCTGATAATGGTTATCAGGAATCCCAAACAATGCCAAACAATGCAGTACCTAGACATTCATTTGTTATAATGGTTTCAGAAGCTGGTTTCAACTCTAAATCTTCTTGGAGCAAAGCTAATATCCAGGAAGATTCCTCCCAAATGAACAAAAATTGTGGGACCAAGATGCAGTTCCTAGGCATTTATTTGTTATATGGTTAACAGTAATAAGAGACAGGCTTAAAACTAGAGATTTTCTAGTTAAAATTGAGAAACTAGATGCCTCATATTGCTCCCATTGTGATGCTGCAGAAGATGGACAAAGCATAGACAGGTATGGATATGTTTGTAATGGTGTTAAAAAATGGATAGATGCTTGTAATGCTTATAACAGGTAATGCTTATAACAGAATCTTTAAGGGAACAATAAAAACCTATCCATTAAAAGCATCTATTCATTACAAGCATCTATCCATTTTTGAATATATGATCTATGGGTACTTATCCCTAACTTGCCTTTGCAAAGAAAAAAAAAACACAAAATCTAAACAACATATCCATTAAAAGCATATATTCATTTTTGTATAGATGCCCCAATAACTAATAAACATTTATCAACAACAAATTTGATCAAACACCATTTCATAAATAAAATTGTCTTATATGTCAAATTTATTAGATCAAACTAGAAATAGAGAGAGTTCAAACTGAAAAACTAAAAAACATTGAATTTGATACATCAAACTAGAAAATAACAAAGTCATCTTCTCCCTATGTGGCAACACATCATGCTTAAACCTCTTTGCTTCTAGTAAAACTTCTAAGATTTCAACCCACCTAAGTTTAGTAAGATTGAATGTACCAGTTACTTCATTATAACCCTCCCCAGCCAGTTGTTTTAGGGTCACCAAATTCTTATACTTGTTCTTCAGATACCTCCATCTATTTCTTAAACTTTTAAGGGTGACATCCCGTTCGAATTCTTGAATGCCTCTCTCCCTCATATTCCTGAATAAACTCAATTTAAGATTGGCACTTTCATCAGTGTCATAAGTGTCAATCTCATATTGAGCTTGCACTATGAACCACAAATCCTTGACGTAATCAAAGAACAAAGGATGTTGTACTTTAATAAAAGGCATCTGAAGTGGAAAACTAAGAATATTTCAGTAATAAAATTGGCTTGCATATAATGAAGTTGAGAAAATTCATACATAGTCCAAAAGATGCTCCAATTTGAATCAAGTTAAAAAAATTCATACATAGCATAAGAGATTATGTTCAACAAATCAAAACTCATACAACTTTTAAAACACACTACTTCTTTAGATTTATTTTTGCTAGGTCTTCTTTGATGGATTAAAGCATTTTCATTTTAGTTTGGGCCACAACCAACTCTATTTTGTATTTGATCTCCAAATCTTCAATAGTTGTGGAGGTAGCAAAGGTAGGAGTGGCAGTGGTAGCAGGAGTGAAAGTAGATGATTCACTATTTACATCATCAAACCACTTGAGAAAACCACAACCTCTTTCATGCTTACTCTTTGAGAGTGGACAACAGTAAAATCTTTTTTTACTACCAGTTGCAGAACGCAGCTTAGATGGACCATATCCACAAGGACAAGGCAAATACTCATCCACCCAACACCAGAATCCACAATCCCTAGGTGTCTTCTAAAATATGCAAATATAAAATAAATAACTACTAATAGATAATAAAATAGAAAATTGAATATAAAAAATAGAATATAGAAAATACCGCGTAAAGGCATTTGCAATATGCCCTATTTGGATTGTCAAAGCTTTGAGAAATTAATGTAACCTCATTCCCACAAATGCAGTTGTAAATCACCATTGAATTGAATATTATTTTTCACCAATAACACCAAATACCATAAAAAGAAATGTTATTAATAAATAGATGTTGTCCCAACATAAACAACATATTACAAAACCATTGTTAAATAGTTATTGTTTACAATAAATTAAATCACTCTACAATAACGGCATTAGCATTGCTTAGTGTTAATTGTGCTGCAAACATATCTCTCTAAGTTATAGTTGTTGCATGCTCAACATGCCCAAATAATATAGCATTAGGTAGCAACTCATCAACATGCAATTCTTCTTCATTTCCCTCAAACCCAACATCATTACTCTCAAACAGTTTAAAGAGTTCATCATTCAGAGAAACCCTCTTCTTAGATAATTGTAAATTGTTATGCATACAACCACAATGTTTCCTTATGTGGGAAAGTCGTAAGAAAGTATTGATCTGAGAATAAGAAACTTTGCCTTCAGTATATCAAAGTTTTTCTCAATTATATTTCTTAGTTTAGCATGTGCTTGGTTAAACAAGTCTTGTGGGTTATTAGGTCTTTGTCCTTGCCTTTAATCACTCAACCAATACCAAACACCTCTATAAGGGGTCATGAAACCTCTTATTTGTGCATAGGCAACATCACATAGATAATATTGCTCTGAAATAAAGAAAGTAACATGAAGAGACATACAAAAAGTAATAAGCATAAACAACAAGAGAATGATCATTACCACGAGTTGGAGGCATGGGAAAGTTGTGGGTTAGATTATTCAATGTCTCTATCAAAACCCTAGAATCATGGGCAACTCCTTCCCAACCAACAACAGCATACGTGAAATACATGTCAAAGCCGCACATGGCCATCACATTCTGGAAGCAAATCCCTCCACCTCTTCCTCTGTAAAGTGTTTAATCCTTTACTGAAATACTTGCAAGAATTAGTGTACCATCTAGTGCTCCTACAGCTCCTCTGAAAACCCCTTCCCTACATCTTTTATAATGTCTAATTTGCCTTGCTGTTTCAACAAGGTTAATAGGCACTATCATCTCTTTTAAAAAAATTATCATTGCATCAAGACATTCATAGAAGACTTTACTGGTTGTAGCAGCAGAATGATGATATCTGGTGTTTACAATTCTATTCTCATGTTGTGTGCAAAAACATTGCAAGATTCTATTTCTCATGTTGTGTGCAAAAACATTGCAAGCTTCTCCTCGACATCTATATGCTTACTATCCCAACAACCCAGTATCTTTGAAGTAGGCAACTAGAGATCAGAAAGAGACTAAGTCCATCCTCATCATATTATACATTACAATTTTAGGGCCTTCTAAGAGTTTTTGGACATATGTCTTGCCAGTGAGAGTTAAAGTACATAGTCTTTGACAAACCCTCCTATTTTATTTTGTTTTACTATCTCGTTGTACAAAATAATAATAGCAAAAATACATAATAAGCATTGAACCTAATTCATTGTCCCTGAAATACATAATGAAAAAAATAGTAACAAATAATCAATAAAATAATTACAAATTATCAACAAAATAGCATTAAGGCAACTAATGTACTCAATGCATAAACAGATAAGCCCTACACTACACTTAAATAGTTTTAGTGAACAATAAACTTAATAGTTTTAGTGAACAATTATTAGATGAGAAATTGCTCGGATCATAGGTAAATTTTCTATCCTACTTTCAAATATCTTGTTAAAACTAGTTGGAGTACTTTATTTGTTCTTACTCAAAAACTGTTCGGGCCTTCTATGTTTACTAAGAAACTCAAGCTCCTTAAAGTTGAAATAAAAGTATAGAAAAGAGACGTTTTGGGGGAAATAAACAAGAATATTGAGGAATCTATAACTGAGCTACAAAGAATACAAGAGAGCATCTACAACATCAACCCATCTATCAACAACAATAATAACAGGCAGTTCAAAGGTATGTAATCTATAAAAATCAATCTCAACCATCTATCAACCACAAAAGAGACAGACAATAACATACAATCAAACCCATGAAGAACGATAATCAAATTCATCTATCTAACAAAAACAAATACAACAGACAATAATAATCAAAGAATACAATGGGGGTATGAGAGAAATCAATTAGTTGAGCCAATACAGATTGCCAAGGCAACAACTAACAGCTTTTGATCAATCAATCCTAGCTCTATCTTCTTCCAACTATCCTAGCATCTATAAGCATCAATCACCCTCAAACTCTTGGATACCACAATCAACAACAACCCACAATCAATCAATTATTGGTCAGAAACACCCCCAATCAAAGAACAAAACCCAGAGATTACTATCGATCCATCCACAGGGGAAGGGACGCCCCAAATTCAAACATGGCAGCAAACTTTCAATTTGTACTTTTCAAACGCAATAGACAACGTAGTTTTGGACTGTAAAATGATTGCAAAGAAAGATTGATATTACGAATGTAAAATGATTCAGAAAAGAGATTTATATCTCTAGTATGTAGGACATATATACAAAATCTAACAAAAACACTGGAAATGTCTTATACTATCATCAACTAAAAAGAACATTGAACTGAATTAGGAACCACTGACTTAAGCACGTTCACCACGGATTCGCCTTGCAAGTTGAATATCTTTTGGCATGATGGTCACCCTCTTGGCATGAATTGCGCATAAGTTGGTGTCCTCAAAAAGACCAACCAAGTAAGCCTCCGCAGCCTCTTGAAGTGCAAGAACAGCATGACTCTGGAATCGAAGATCAGTCTACACAAGAACAAAATTACAAATTAGATCACCAGACTCTAAATTCAATAACAAAAGTTGAAAAAGAAGACTATTTAAAGCGAAAGAAATTACCTTGAAATCTTGTGCAATTTCACGAACCAGACGTTGAAAGGGTAGCTTGCGGATCAAGAGTTCAGTGCTCTTCTGGTACTTCCTGATCTCACTGTTGATCAAAAACATATCAAAATTAAGCTTCTTCATACAAATTTGGAAAACAAAAATCTGGTAGAATAACAAGTGAAGCTACACACCGTAGAGCAACAGTTCCAGGACGGTAGCGATGGGGCTTCTTGACACCTCCAGTGGTGGGTGCAGATTTCCTAGCAGCCTAAAACAAATAACAACCCAAATTGACAATTTCAGTAAGTTGGAACTAATCCCTAAATCGCAATTGAACCTAGATGATCCGACGATCTTCTTGTAAACAGTGAAGATCGCACAAATTAAACCTAATTATTCAACAAAGATGGGTCCAGATACGGCTAACTTGGCAATAATTACAAATAATCAACCTAGTATCTCGACAAAGATCGTCTCTAAAACTAACCTAATCAAAGAGAGAAACACACCTTGGTTGCGAGTTGTTTCCTAGGCGCCTTGCCTCCAGTTGATTTCCTAGCGGTTTGCTTGGTACGAGCCATTTGGTCAGATCAAAAACTGCAACAACAACAAAAAACACATACAAATCGCTCGATTAGATCTAAACACTGCGTTTGTTTGAGCGGAGAGATTAGGCTTGGGGTTTCTTTCTTCACCTTTGAAGGAGAGAGGGATCTGGGATTGTGATGACGGTTCGTGAGGGTTTTTATAGTGTTAATTAGGGCGGTTTTCAAGGTGGTTTTTGTTTCAGAGAAAGCACACAATCCGTGTGACCCTCATTCGAGCACTCTAATTGGTCTTCCAATTGGATTGGTTACTCGGCCCACTGAGTCATAAGATAAAGCCCACGGCCCGGCCTGGCCCCTATTGAGTGTTTCCTCCATTTGATTCCGATGGTAATGGTAGGTCGGAATAGTAGAGTAGGCTATGCGTGGGCTGTTTCAGCTGGATTGGGTGCTGCTTTAGCTGCCATTTCGGCTAAGTATTTCTCCTCTCAGGTACTCTCCCCATATCTCAATTCTTGAAAAATTCCTATATTTTTTACTTAATCATCTCACTTAAATTCCTATATATAATTATTCATAGTATGTAGATTGCTGTAGTGATACCAATGATCGAATTATACCGATCCACCTCGAATATCATCCTAAACACTGTATATGAGTCTAAGAATTTGGAATATCCACAATATCACACGAGCTAAGGAATCGCTAACAGAGGCCTTACTTACTCCCCATCAAATATGCAAGTCCTATGTATCGTTTAAGTGGTTTAGATTTCTTGGCTGGTTAGATTGCTCGCCTTTTGATTGGATAATACTTGTTTTAGCCTAAGGAAGTAATGCCATTGCTGTTTTAGCCTAAAAAAAGTAATGCCAGCGGGCGCCTGCCTCGCGATCCATGTAAGTACTATAATGGTCCATGGATTCTCCATCTCTACTCTCTCTACTACACTTGTAAGAATAACTAACTGCAATGGGGTTGCATTTTTTAAAATTGTCGAAACAACATTGTTCAAACAAAGAAGTCAATCCTGGAAAGAAGATTTGGAACCCAAATATTTATTTGGGAGAAAGATATAAAATTGAACTGGTTTAGACAAAGCCTTGTAACAGACTAGCAGTATGGCACAAACAACATACCTTGGACACATCCAACGGATATATCATACATGTTCCCTGATTTAGTGATGTACATCAAGCATATAAATGTATCACCGCTCGATATTTGGAATAATGGTCCATCAGCATATATATCTTGTTAAAGTACCCTATGTTGTACAGTTTTTAAAAGAGTACATTACCGTTTTCCAACTAAGCAGGGCATGTATGACAAAGGAATATGAGGTATTATAAAATTCTTCGGCCTGAGCTCGATCAACATAGTTTGAAATTTTGATTAAGCTTGGAACATAGGTTTCTAGGTATAAGGTATTTTCTGTTTTGAAACCAACTTATTTCACTAAAGACTCTGATTGGTGCCAAACTTTATGTCAAAGTTTTTTCTGGGAACAAACTTCTTCAACGACTTACATGTGTGAAGTATAGATTTAGCAGATTTTAGGTTGATCAAAATTAGAGTTCTCAAACTTCTATAACAAGTATAGCATTGGCATTGATAAACGGTAGAAGTAGCTGATGGTAGCTAGGTTCACACATAAATGGTGCAATTGGACACAACAAAGATAAGGAAGGTATCACAAATAAAAAAACTTAATTGAACGTCAAATTATTACTTGTTGAACAAAAAGGATACTTACATTGGGAGTTGATCAATTTGGATTTACAGGAATCTTATTTAGTAACTTCTTCTTACAAATACTCGACTAACAAATACTAAATCACCATACAATTATTCAATAAGTTAAAGGCAAAATCAACATAACAAAACCCTCAATAAACTCAAGACTAAATTTACATTAGGACTAAATCAACTAAATACTACTAGACATGAGTAAGATGCATTAACTCTTAACACTTTCAAGTGCTTTAATAAAAATATCTGCAACTTGCTTTTCGATTTGTATATTTTGCCAGTCAATCTACTGATTTAGTTCCTTCTCTCAAACAAAATGATGATATATCCGCGATGTGTTTTGTCCAAGCATGAAACGTTGAGTTTTCGGCTAGTCTGATTACACCATTGTGGCAGCAAAATTGCAATCAAACTAGCCAAAAACTCTGTGTTTCTTGCTCAAACGAAACACGTCGAGATTCATCATCATTTAGTTTGAGAGAATGTGCTAAGTCGAGAGATTGGCTTGCAGACCATATGAACCAAAGACCAAGTTGCAGATATATCTACTAAAGCACTTGCAAGAGCTAAGTTTGACGGATTTAGACATGCTCTTGGTATTATGGATTGTAGGCATGCACCAAAGGGGAGTGTTAAAAATTAGTGCATCTTGCTGATGCGTTATAGTCTTCAATTTATTTAGTCTTCATGCTGATTAAGTGTTGAGTTTATCAAGGAATTTTTTAATACTAATTGTCTTTAGCTTGTTGAACAATTATATGGTGATTTAGTCTTAGTTAGTGGAGTATTTGCTAGAGGCTACTTCTATAAATAAGAGTCTTGTACATCCCGATTGAGTAACTCTCAATTTAAGTGAAAAAGTAAATTGTGATATTGCAGGAAGCTCATTCTCACTGTACTACTGCCTCATTGTATCTACTGAGGAAACAAAATTTTGAGGGTCTCACACTTGTTTTAGTGAATCCATATCACAAACATGATCGATGTTCTTAGAGAAAACAAAGCTTTCCCACATTTGATCTTTCAGTTTCTCCCCCCACTTTAGCATTCTATGGAATGTCATCTGGAATAACCGATTCAAATTCGGAAACATGACCCTATAAATCTTCTCCACTTCCACACTTACATAGGAAGCGGCCACACTTACATAGGTGTTACTATCTAGAGTGTTATTTACCATAAGACTCCTCGGATCAGATCCATATATAGATAACATTAAGAGTTTGACTCAACCACTTTTTTTGTCTTTGGTGCTATCACATCATAGGGATGAGTTTGGAGTGATATCCAACCCCCCCCCCCCCCCCCCCCCCCCCCCACACACACACACACACAACAATTACTCCCACAACTTGTCTTTCCCATTGAACCTATTTCTGGGATCTCCCGTTACTTAGGTTGGGTTACCATTGTCGGTGATTATTTGAGATAAAAACTTTAGCCCCATCCCCTCTGATGTACTTGCGATTTATCGATCAGTCCCAATTCAGGTTGACCCCATTATGTATTGAGAATTTGGGATATCGTCCTGAGCAGTATATGTTAGTATAAAAATTTGAAATACTGGAAATGTCAAAAATTGCATCCGATATATAAGAATATTGAAGTCCAATTAGGCCGGTTTGATTTCTTGGCTTCCGGTTGAATAATAGTTGTTTAAGTGTAAGAAACTAATGCCAAGATCCAGTAGCTGTTTAAGTCTAGGAAAGTCACGGCAAGGAAAGCCTTATTCGTGTACTATAATGAGCAATGGATTATCCATGTACTGCACTTAGAAGAAAAACTGACTCCAATGGTGTTGCATTTTTTAGGATTGTCGGTCGTAAGCATTGTTCAAACAAAGAAGGCAACTTTGGGATGAAGATTGGGAACCCAAATATTAATTGGGGAGAAAGATATAAAATTGGTTTGAAGCTGGTCTAGACAAAGCCTTGTAAAAGTACGGAACCAACAACATACCTTGGACACGTCCAATGGGTATACCGTACATGTTCCCTGATTTCATGATGTACATCGAGCATATAAATGTATCACCACTCGATATTTGGAATAATGGTCCATCGGCATATATATCTCATTAAAGTGCCCTATGTTTTATTGACAAGTCACGTGGTCGTCACAATACCCACGTAGGCGATTGTCTCCCCGTCTTACATGACCACTCTCTATATTTTAGTTATTTCTAATTAGTTTATTTGATTTACATTATAATTAGGAGAAGTATCATAATTAGAGTCTAGCTAGGATTTCTATTTGTGTCAGGACTCTTCTCCTATAAAAGAGAGCCTAAGCTTAGTTTATTTATTAATGTTGGTTTGAGTGAGAGAGAAAGGCTTAACCTTAAAGAGATATGTAAAGTTTTGGGTAAATCGAACCTTAGGTCTTTTGACCTTTTATTTTATGCAATTCATAGATCATAGATTTAATTGAGATTAATTTAGCTCCCGCAAATGTAGTTTTTAACATTTATAGTTACTTGAATGAGTATTTTACCATTTTACAACTAAGCATGCCATGTTTAACAAAGGAATATGAGGTATTGTGGAATTTATCAGCCTGAAGTCGATCAAAATTGTTTGGAAATTTAGTATAAAATTTGATTAAGCTCGGAACATAGGTTTCTATGTAAGGTTTTTTTTTTTTTTGCTAAAGCAACTAGGGATTAAGCCAAGACCCCTTGACCAAGTATATTAACCAGCCAAAAAATAATTAAAAATTTTGTATCTAGTTCCTCTAGCATCCTTCTCTATAATAGAATTAAGGTTAGAGAGGGCAAGAAGCTAGGTGACATAATACTTTTTCCAATGTCTATTTGAAATATTGATTGCAATATGGCTGCCCTATTACTTCTTTAGCTTCATGCACTACTCTAAAATCTTCAAGACTGGTTGAATTCTGTATTGCTGCTGATATGGTCCAGTAGCACTCCCCCAGTTTGCTTCCCTAGCATCTTTCATGTACTTCTGCATTGCTTTAAAGGTACTTGCAAGTTGAATCCTTGTAAAGCCATTCGGCACTGCTATCTCCAGCCCTCTTAGCACCCCTTGAGCTTCAAAAAAAGTTGTCAGAGCCTTGTACTCCCTTCCCATATTAACAACTTATTCAGCTCCCTTGGTAATCTCTTATGATTCCCCCATACCTTCCCCCATCTGAGCTATTATTCCCATAATAGTTTAACTTGAATGTTAGGATCTGGAGGCTCCTATTGATACCATCTAGGAACCTTAACATTGTATGCAGGGTTAAAGTTCCACAAGTTGCACAAATGTCTTGTTGTAGAAGATTCATGAGCTTTAGTAACAGTGTAAGTAAATCTGTTGCACACATAGGAATAATGAACTTGAAAGTATTATTAATGTGGGCTTTCTCACCCTGAACACAATGCCATTTCTTATTAATTCACAATCGAACTAGAGACTCCTTAGAAGAAGAATTAACATAGACAAAACGAATTTGGTGGGATAAATTTCCCAATAGGAACTTCTATTGCCCAATTTGATTTATTGCAATGAATTACTCCTAAAACCCAATTCTAGGTTATCTTGGATCTCTCTCCCTTTCACATCGCTTAGCATTGCCCTTTAATAGGTTACAAGTTTCCTAGTTACAATATAGGACTAAATTGCCCTTAAAACGACCTAAATTAGAAGTAGTCGCGATAGTCGTTCAAATGGACCCATAAGTCATCCGAACGACTTCCCAATTTTTGCCTAGAAAACGAGGCAAAAAGTATGTTTTTGTCTTCGACTCGTTCGAACAGCTCCAAGGCTCGTTTGAACGACCTTGGCAATTTTGCCTAGAATCAGCACTTCTTTTCTTCTAACACGTTCGAACTACTCTAAGGCTCGTTCGAAGGACTTGGTCATCTTTTGAGAAGTTTAAGGAGCCTTGAGCTCCTGCTTAGGCTAGAACTGAAGATGAGGGAAAGCGGCTGTGCTCATTTCCGTGTTGTACCACTTCGACTTGTTATATAGTTGACATTTCTTCCCAACTCTGAATGACTCGATACTTCCCCGTCTTATTGCTGTAACCTTCCTCTCTAGAATACTATCCTCGTGCAACGGATCTTCTATTTCCATCCATAAGTCATCAACTGACGGTAGGCGAGTGTCGATCGTAGAGTCTTCATCTAAGAGAGATGGCTTAAAGAGTTTCAAATGTTCGGCATTAATAACTGAATACATCTTCATAAATTGTAACAAATCCAATTGGAAAGCGTTGTCACCAATCTTCTTAAGTATAGTAAACGGACCATAACGGATAGGCTTGAGCTTTTTACCTTCTCCCTTGAGCCCTTCCTTACCCAAATGCAACCAAACTAGATCGCCCTCTTGAAATGTATATTCAACCCTATGCTTGTCATGTCGAGCCTTATACTTCGCTTGAGTCTTCTTCAATTGTTCTGCAACCGCCTCATGAACCTTACTTATCTTCTTTATGAAACGCTGAGCTTTAAGTTGTTCCTCTTCCTCCTTCCCTGACACCTTATCACCAAGACTAAAGACCATATCAAAGGGGCTTTGAGGCAAGTACCCAAGACAAACTTCAAACGGAGACTTCAAAGTGGAACCATGAATCGTCCGGTTAAAAAACAAACTGAAGATACGGTAAACTTTCATCCCATGAATCGTCCGGTTAAACGCAAATGGAGACTAAATCAACATAACAAACCCATAAATAAACTTAAGACTAAATCAATTAAAGACTGCGGCACATTAGTGAGATGCAGTAACTCGTAACACTCCCCCTTAGTGCATGCTTATGATCAATAAATACCAAGAGCTTGTCTAGATTTGTCAAACATATCTCTTGCAAGTGTTTTAGTAGAATTCTGCAATTTGGTCTTCGGTTCCTATATCTGCAAGTTAATATCTTTTTAACATCTTCTCTCGAATAAAATGATGAATCTCGGTGTATTTCGTACGAGCAAGTTGCTTTGGTTTTGGCTAGTTTGGTTGCACTTTCATTGTCACGATGCCTGGGAATTGGATTATCCAATACACCTGTCGTGTCTTAAATTTTAAGCCAAATGCATTCTTAAGCTTCCATAGTTGCCACATATTCCGCTTCTACACTCGGAAAAGCAACAATACTTTGCTTTTTACCACACCATTACTACAACTAAATTTGTACTAAGTCAATAGCATGTGGTCGAGTGTCTGTCATTTACACCACCAGCTTAATCTGCATCAACAGACCCATGAACTGAAAATTGTGTTAAGGTATGAACTCAAATTATGTTCGAGGTCGTTTTAGTTCGAGTTATTTCAATTCAAGGATTGAAGTCGGATTGAAACTGATTGAAAATGAGATTTTCAATGTTCAGATTCGAACTGGTTATGATCGACTGAAGTTCGAGCTGGTTAAGTTACCTGGAGACTTAAGTTGGTTTTGTTTGAGTTGTTGAAGACGAACTCAAAGTAGATCGAAGTCGTTCAAACGAGAATGGAGCTCGTTTGAACGAGTTGTCTGATTTTATGTTTTGGATTTGAAGACCGAAGAAGTTGTTCGAACGAGATTGGATTTCGTTTGAACGACATTGTATGTTTTCTAGGGCTGGAGCCTTTAATCGTTGAAGTTGTTCGAATGCCTTTGTGTCTCGTTCGAATGAGTTTTGCCAGGTTGCATTTGGGAGTTCTTCTGAGACGTTGAGTTTGCCTCGAGATCCGTTCTGCTTGTGTTTAGTCCTCTAGTATATAAAGAGGACTTAGGTTATCTTGTTAGTCTATCCTTCTGTGTGAGTTTAATTCTAGAGACCTAGAATTCGAGAGACTCCATTAAAGCTTGAGAAGCTTGGAGAGATCGTTGTAACCCGTTTGATTATCATAGTGGATTGTTCGGGGAGTGGTTTTTTATCTGCAAGGGTTTTCCACTTTCCTCCTCTGGGATTTCTTGTGTCTCTTTATTGTTCTGTGTTTCTTAGTTTACTTGATTGGCATATTCCGCGTATCGTTCTTGTCGTAGAAGAGAGATTAGCTACCTCGATTCTCAACAAATTGGACATTCAGTCGGTACATTAACCAAATCCCAAAGATCCTTTCGAATAGCATAGTAAAAAGGATTTTACGCTACGTGAAAGAAAATTTGGATTTTTGTTGATGTACCAGTAAAATGTAAAATTTTGTGTACATAGTTTGCTGATGCAGATTAAGCTAGTGGTGGGAATGAAAAACGCTCGACCACATGCTATTGATTTAGCACAGGTTCAGTCGTAGCCTCATGGTGCACTAGAAAGCAAAGTATTGTTGCTCTTCCAAGTACAGAGGCGAAATATCTGGCAACAACTATGACAGCCAAAGACTGCATTTGGCGAGGCTAATTCAAAACATCACTGTTGCATTAGATTATCCAATTTCCAATCATTGTGACAATTATAGTGCAATCAAACTAACCGGAAACTCAATGTTTCATGCTCGCGTGAAGCACATTGAGATTTATCATCAAGTTGTTCGAGAAAAAGTGTTAAATGATATTGATATGCAGATCAACGAACCGAAGACCAAGTTGCAAATGTCTTTACTAAAGTACTTCCAAGAGCTAAGTTAGGCATTGCTCTTGGTAGTTTGATCTTAAACATGCACTAAGCGGGAGTGTTGAAAGTTAGTGCATCTTATTGATATACAGACCCATTATTCAACTAAGTAGGCTTGTCCGTTTTACCTATCCGTCCTGTAAAAGGGTAACATACTAGAAGAAATTAAATTAATTGTATCTGATGATTAGAGCATAATTCTAATATGGCTAACGTTAAAAAAAATGTACTATTTGCATAGGGGAGGCTTAACATACTTTTAATGTAGCTTCAGTAATTGTGTTTTACTTTCATTCAAAGTGCTTAAATATCTGCAACCAAATTATTCAAAATGCACCAGTTATATGCTTATATCTAAAAGCTATATTCCGCTTTATCTATCACAGTTTGTAAAGTATGGCGTGGTCATATTCTTCAATGTGGTAATGTGGGGTTGCTATGTCAATAGCCTTAAAGCTGTCTCTTCTCTGCAAGCTACAGTCACCAACTTCGCGACAAACTTCCTCTCTTCAGGTTTAGCAGGATTCTTCCTATTTGACGAAGCCTTATCGACTAAGGTAATATATAAATGTTGGCAATTAAATTCACTTTTAATTGTTTGCTCTTGTAGAAAAATGATAAATATTCTCTTTAAATGCACTTACACAGGAAATTAGTCAATCGGATAACTGACTCCAAAATCACCCTCAATAACAAAACAAAACAAAAATGATTACACATGATGAGTTTTTTCATCATTACAAAACAGCGTAACAATCCCTATAATCTATCATTTACAATGACTTGAATTAATGTTGTCAAATGGCCTCATAAGTAAGATATGGCAAGTGAATAACCAATCAAGCAAAATGAGTTTAATAAAAGTGTGATATGAAAAGTCATTAAGGCCACTAAAAAACCTTTCTTTCTTTATAGGCGGTTCTTATATACCTTTCTACCTAGGTAATAGCGACACGGATATAGGTGTCGGTGTCCGACACGGATACGGGTACGGGGTGTCGGACACGACAACCCTAAAAAGTGTAAAACATGTGGCACGGCTGTAGACTTATTATTTATTTATTTTATTATTTTGAATACACTTGTTAATAAGAATCTCGAGAGAACAAGTGGTCTACTACACTTTTTAATACCCAATATCACTCTTTCTTAAAGATCCATCACATTAATTACCCAACTACTATTTTCCTCTTAAAGACTCCCAAGTCCCAACACATCTTTATCCTCTCTCTTCAAAGATTCAACCTCTCCATAATCTCCCTCTTTCTCTCTCTTAATGAGATATCAACCTCTCCATCCCTCTCTCTTAAGCAGCCCTTCAGGTAGCTACCATCTCCATCTCTTTTTCTATATAATTTTTATTTTTTTTCAAGCTTCAAACTACCTTATTGGGAATTGTCGTGTCCATACGCGTATCCGTGTCGAAAACGTATGGACACGGATTTTTTTTTGAAATCGGAGTGTTATTGTTACGTAGCTTTCTACGTATTGGAAATCTTCATATGCCTACTGATGTTTGTGGACATTTGGAGTGTCCATTCTCCTCATATTCAATAGTAACTAAGATTTAAGAACCCTTGGCAAACTAAAATACCTATGTGACCCTAGCTCACAAATGTTTCTGATGTGACGCACCCATCTCCTAATTAGCGCTTGGTTTCTCTTATTTTGTCTATCATTCCTGTTTTCTTCTCCCCCTATCTAGGTATTTCTTTTTTTTCCATATTGTTTTAGGAATATATTTATTTAGTAAGTTTTATTTTAATAGGACTTCTTAATGGAAATGTCTTGAGAATTATGATACTTTGTTAAGTCTATATATAACGGCTATGGTCTTCATTGTTATTCAGTTAATGTTTGAGAGAATTAATAAAATTGAATTTGATTGAGTCAATTCAATTTTACATTGTTCAGTCATTAATTTGATGTTTCCACCGAATTGTGTCCAGCAGTTTCACTTAAATCACACTCAATTAACAAGATTGGGCGAAGCTATCCTAGTCAATTCAGAATAATAAAACCATATTCTGTACTTAATTCATGCAAATTATATGTTTAGTCTATAATCCATAAAGCTAAAGCAAGATCAAGGATTTAGAAATGCAAGTGTCACTGTCAATCTCTATTCATTTCTCCTAAGAGGAGGATTTAGTATCACAACCTTGGGCATCTTTCTAGTCCTGGTGAAACATATTATATTTGAATACAATGATTCAAGTACAAGTACTACATTTCATACACAAGTTGACGGTTTGAGACAATTGTCGATATTAGCCATATCTGAAAACTTGTGGGGTCAATCACAAACTCACAAATCGGCCTGGGTTAGCTCATAGTGGCTGCAAGGTGTCTTCCTTGTATATGCCAAGTTCATATATGTTATTTTGTTCTTAATCTTGTTTATTTTCTTTGTTGCAATTGGATTGAGAACGAGGATCTGATATCCAACTGATATTTACTGTTGTACTCTTAGTTTTGTAGTAGCTTTTAGCAAGGCAGTGGGCTTGTTAAATAAAAACTGTGTTATATAAGCAATATAATGTGTTGATATCTGAATTTCTTGCAGTGGTTTGTAGGTGCTCTTCTCATTGTACTCGGAGTCTTCGTACTAAGCAAGTCAAGTGTGGAAACAAAAGCAAGCTTGGACTAAAAGGATTAACGTACTCACGACATTATTTATTAGGTGTTTTGTGATAACCAAACAAATGAGCCAAGAAGATGAGCAAATGCTGTATAAAACTAGCACTGTCCGCAGACTTGTTTTGCATAGTGTGTGTAGTCACCAATGTTCTATAAAAATACATGATAGTTTGCAAGGGTGTAAATCACTAGGAAATGTGATTTTTACTTGAGAATTTGAGGACTAAATTTATTATATAATTTGATAATGGACATACGCGGGCAGAGATGTCTTTATTATCTTAGTTAACCTTAGTCTTCAATTCAATACCTAAGAGCATCCACAGCAGTCAAGAGTGTGGATTGGATGAATTTGAATCTACCTCACAGCAGTTTGAAATCTACCCCAAGGTGAATTCATCCCTGCGCAGTTCTGAACCGTGCGCTTGAAATGGACGTCCCAGATGCATCCACGTGTTTCAATCTGAGCCATCAAAATCACAACGCACTTCTAAACCGCGCGGCAAGCTTGGTTTATATATATACGTGCAGTTCTGAAGTGCGCTTAATGGGAGCCGTTGGATAGGAGCCACGTGCTTTAATCTTAAAGGTTATGTGTTGCCGCGCACTTCTGAACCGTGCGTTATGGCTACGCGCACTTCAGAGCCGCGCGGTGTGAATTCACCCTCAGGGTGGATTTTCCACCCAAATCCACCCTTGGATGGATTTTTCTCCTGCCACGTCACCGATTCACATAGCTGCTAGGAGACGATTTGGGTGGAAAAGATGGTGGATTTGAAAATCCACCCGCCACGTCAGGGTGTACCTAGTTGCTGTGGGTGCTCTAAACAGTGCATGATTTTTGAAGATCTTGGGGCACGTAAGTTAGGACATTTGCAAATGATTTTAAAAAAAAAAAAAACTATCATAGTGCAAATGTTCCTTTTAATGACAGTGACAGGGTATGCAAGAACTACACTACACATGATGTGAAGCACATCACTTTTTGTAAATCTCATTGCTTATTCAACATTATGAGTTTCATAAATTAGAGCTCATATAGATCAGACATTCATATCATATCAGTGTCTACTCCATTGGCTAACGATGAACACAGACTCGACTCACAGAATATTAAAGCTATTTCATAGCATCATTGGCTCTTCACCATCAAAACTTTGCAGAAAGTATTTTTTTTGGATGGCAAGCTGGAGAAATGTCAATTTGAAACTAGGATTAATAAGCTCCACATTTTGAGTCGGGCTTATATTACATTAAGTAATCAAAATTAACACTAGGGCTTCCCTGTCAAATAAATTTCATTAGCTAAATTAAGCCCATCAACTGCCATTGTTGTACCAGAAGAAAAACACAAAAACAGAGGTATTGGCAGAAACTTTTCTTGCTAAAATTTGCAGAATCGCAAACAAATACAACTTAAACATTACTATTCTGCAAATTCAACTAACAACTCTGCAAATTGCAAACCCCTTTACAGACATAAAATTCAAACAAACATTCACCCTATCTCTATATCTACATTCTCATCTCTCCCCCAACACTCCCTTACCACAATCCCCAACTAAGCTGCACTCTTCTTTGCCTTCTTAACAACCGGAGACTTGATCGACTTTGGCTGCTTAGGCTTCATCACAGCTGCCACCTTCTTCGGCTTCTTAGCACTCACAACTTTCTTTGCCACCACCTTCTTTGGAGTTTCAACCTTCTTCACTGCCTTAGCCTTGGGGGCAGTGACAGCAGGAGCTTTCACCTTTGGTTTCACCTTCTCAGTTGTCTTCTTCATAACCTTCTTCTCGAAATCAGCCTTCTTTGTGACTGGCTTTGAAGGTTTGGAAGCTTTGTCCTTCTTCTCAGCATCAGAGAGCTTGTAAGAGGCCCTGACCTTGGTGAGTTTGCCCTTCGAAGCAGAGTTCTTCAATTGGAGTCCCAACATCTTCTTGAAGTTTGTAGGAAGGACTGATTTGTGCTTCTCTTCAATGTACTTTGCAATTGCGTGAGGGCTTGATCCACTCTTTTCCTTTAAAGCAATTAGGGCTTCCTTGATCATCTGAAACAAACACAAACAAATTGGAACCAAAATTAGATTATAATAATAATAAAAATGAGCACAACTCAGACTCAAAAATCAAAACCCAGAATCAGAAATTAAAAATTGGTCACAACCCAGAATCAGAACTCAAGAAATAGTCACAAACCCAGACTCATAAATCAAAAATTAGTCCCAGCCCAATGTCAGAAATAAACAATTGAGCAAAATCCACTATGAGAAATCAAAAAATTGAGCAAAATCCATGATCACAAACCAACATTTAAATCTAAATCAAAAATTGAATCAGAATCAACAATAAATCATAACCCATGATCAGAAATGAGCAATACTCAAACCCCATTCTCCCAAATCTCATAATCAAATCACGGAGAGCGAGAATACCTGAAAGTAAGGAGGATGAGACACCTTCTCCGGCTTCGACTTCGACTTCTTCTCCTTCACCACCATAACCTTCTTCTCTTTCACAGGCTTCACAGTCACACCCCTCTTTGGCTTCTCTGTCACCATGGTTGCAGGTTTAGCTTCACTAGACGCCATAACACAAGAACTCGAATAAAACTAAGAGATCGAAGAAATGATTTCAAGATTATAATTTGCAGAAACAAAACTTTATAATCTCTCCAATGCTCTAACGAGTGATGACGATTGATAGAGATTTGCAGGTATTTATAGCAATGTTGAGGTCTACGGTTGAGCGAATACTGAGCTCTCATTGGTTCATTCAAACTCCCACGGATCGCTCTCTTTTTGAAAATTTCATCTGGATTCGCCACGTGGATGGGAATCTGGCCGTTGATTAAGGGGCTAATAGGTGCCTTGGTATTCCTTCTTATCCGAGTGCATAAATTAGGATTGATTTTTATGAATGTTCTTTTTTTTTTGTTGGGGAGGGTTGTGTTTCTTTGGTGAGTTTGTTGATTAATATCTTTGTGTATGGTTTGTTGTTTGATGTGTTAAGTTAATAGGAATGAAGAGAAGGATTAGAGGATTCTAACGAGGGTTAGTTCGATTAAAACGGATGGGATTTGGGTACAATGTAGCGGTTTTAGGATGATGATGTTTTTTGAAGTCTTTTTTAAGAGAAATCGATGTTTCTATGGATTTTTTTTCTCTCAAATTATATAATTATCATCAAGGATTAAGATTTAAGATGGTACTAGACTTGAAAGAAAGCTCGTGCTGTCATTAACATGAATATTATCTTTATAAGATCTAATCAAGTTATGATGAATGAACTTCATGTAAGCACAATAGCATTAAACGTCTATAAGAATGGAATGTTGCTCATAATGAATCGAATTAAACGACATACCACTTTTGTGGATAATCCAACAAACTCATTGTGTAAACATCATTTCGAATATTGTCTCTATATAATCCAAAGAGACTATTGTCTATTAACGCTTGCTTAAAGAACAAGCGCATAAACCTAAAAGCAACAAAGGAGGCAAATTAAAACTCTACGTGTAGTCCCCAAGAGTTTGAGAGATTACTTGCTAATTGTGAAAAGAGTGATGATCATTGGGGATGATAATTTTATAAGATTTTGGATATGTAAATTAAAATGGCTTCATTGTTAATGGACGTATTAAGATCGGTGGATCAAAGTTAGTCCCACATTGTTTAAAGATGTAGTTCAACATAAGGATATAAAGAGATATGATGTTCTAAATTGCACAGAGGCTTTTTTAGATAAAAACCCACACCTAGCCCATATTAGGTGGTCAAGGTGGGGACAATATCGATGCAATAGGGGCTCAGGGTCCCAACAATTGGTATTACAGTTGATGGTTCGGCTGGGAACATAGTCAATAGTCCACTGTGATTAGTGAGTGCTCAAGGTGGAACATGGATGTGCGGAGAAAACGTGGTGTACTTGGATGGAGCAGATAAGTCGTTACACATGGATCTCTGGTGAGATGGTGTACCACATGAGCTCAAACCAAGGTGGTGATTGTGTACCACATGAGCTCAAACCAAGGTGGTGATTGTTGTTGATGGTTCGGCTGGGAACATAGTCCGCTGTGATTGGTGAGTGCTCAGGGTAGAACATGGATGTGCAGAAAAAATATGGTACTTGGATGGAGCAGATAAATCGTTACACAAGAATCTCTGGTGAGATGGTGTAGCACATGAGCTCAAACCAAGGTGGTGATTGTTGTTGGGCCCAGGATCCCAGTAATTGGTATTAATGTCGATGGTTCGGCTGAGAACATAGTCCACTGTGATTAGTGAGTACTCAGGGTGGAACATGGATGTGCGGAGAAAACGTGGTACTTGGATAGAGTAGATAAGTCATTGCACATGGATATTTGGTGAGATCGTGCACCACATGAGCTCAAACCAAGGTGGTGATTATTGTTGGGCGTATCTAATTGCATCGGTGGTGGCAGACGGTTGAGGACTAACGGAATATGATTCAAGGTGGAGATTGTTAAGATCGGTAGATCAAAGTTAGTCTCAAATTGTTTAAAGATGTGGTTCAACACAAGAATAAAAGGAGATATGATGTTCTAAATTACACCGAGGCCTTTTTAGATAAAACCCCACACCTACCCCATACTAGATTATCAAGGTAGGGACAATATCAATGTAATGGAGCCTCAGGGTCCCACAGGACGTCCGCCAGTAAAAGCGTTTATTAATTCATGACTAAATGTTGCAAAAAGTAGTAAAATCGCGAAGATCTTAAAACTGACAAAGCTAATATTTTGTTCCTTTGTATATGAGAGTTCTGTAAGCTTGAAAAATGAAGCTCCTTAATTGATGTAGAATTTCGTGTCTAAAAATATAATTTCTTAAAGTGAAAGAAGAAAAGAAAAGAAAAACCTTTTTTAAATGCGCTTATTTTTTTGTTCAAGAACAACTTTAATCACACTGAGAAATAAAGAACAATGCAAAATATAAACGTAAACCTTAAATCAACAACCTTAACAATGTCAATACTCATTTCGATGATCAAACAATTTTTCTAAACTCTTTTTTGTCGGTCAATATTGAAAGTGAAACTTCGTGCCTTGACTACCCTGCGATCCAATCAAATACAGCTTTAAGTTACATCTTTAACGAAAATGCCCCAAATAGTACATTACGGATCATGGACAAATAAAGCCGAATATGAAAATAT
Organism: Kingdonia uniflora; assembly: GCA_014058105.1. NCBI lineage: Eukaryota > Viridiplantae > Streptophyta > Magnoliopsida > Ranunculales > Circaeasteraceae > Kingdonia > Kingdonia uniflora. The sequence continues at coordinate 121,404 of JACGCM010000362.1, read as the reverse complement.
ACACATTTGCAATTAAGACCAAAACTTGTTTTGAGGCTCTCTGTTTATAGTCTCTTTACATTTTATTTTGATTGAGCTTAGTTTCCTCTTCTTGAAAGAACTTTGAAAACTCACCTTATGAAGAGTATTTGTTTGGGTTTTGTTTACTATATCTGTAAGGGCCTAATTTTGTAATAGCTCGAATAAGCTCTTACACCGAATGTACCTGTGACACAATTAGTATAACCAATAATATAAGATGACATAGGTGATTACCGTGAAAACCTTTTAATAGGTAAAAACCACGACCTTGGCTTAAGGATTTAGTAACTGTAACTTCATTGCTTAAAACTGATATTTTAATTTACAAGTTATGATCTCTTGAGCTAGATAAACTTTTGATGGTCATTCCTTTTATAGACCTTAGTCTCAGTTCGTTTATATATATTTGAACGTTCTCCTGAGTTGGGGGAAGAGTGGAGTTTATCTCTGTAACTACTAGTTCGTGGGAGATAAGTGTCCTTGACTTGTTCTGCTTCACTTGGAGTGCTCGAGTCACGTTCTTCTACAGTTCGTAGTCTAGGTATCATTGTTGACAGGGTATATCACATGTATGTTGTGTGAGTTTGGCATGGTATTAGCTCGATGATATCCCAGCTCGAGGGATAAGTCTTTATAATCGCCATCTCTTAACTAAAGGCATGTGTATCTTGACTTGAAAAGGTTCAATCGAGCTCAACATTGGAATACGAATAGGTTGTCTGACATAGGAAATGATGAATTTGGTGATGTGGAATTTTACCTTGGAAGTGTAATGGACTTTTAGGAACTGGAATGTTGTTAGGACCGTGACTATGTTTAATTGGTTGTTGAGTTTTCCATAAGTATTCTTTGAATGATGACTATTTGGAAATCTCACTGCATTAAATGTATGTCCCTTTATAAATATTATCGTTATTGTATTGCCGGTTATGCTTCTGCAATTTTCTGTCTCTTCAACTCTTCTGTAGTGATAATGGTGAAAACCAGATGACCAATATATAAATCTAGGGTTCTTACCGAAGTCTAGGAACTCCAGTTTTGCTACTTTGGGATGCAGTCTTTAGATCTCCCCACTCCCATTCTAGTGCATCTTACCTATCATGGTATGACATACGAGGAGGTAGTAGAGGTGGATAATGACTATTACCAGATGGCGCAGTTTTATTATTTGGTAGTAGAGGGTGAGCAATGCAGGGTATGTCATTGTCTGATTGCAGAGGGTGCCATTACTGAGGAGGATGAGGAGGCTGGTGTCCGTGTTAGGAAGTACCGTCGATATGCTATGAGTGATTGGGTTTTGTAAGTAGAGGCGGTGGTAAAAGATCTTTGTTACAACCATCTTCATTTTCTTGCAGAGGTGGTGGTTTCAGAGAAGGAGGATCTCTATTACAACCATCTTCGTTTTCTTGAAGAAATGGTGGTGCCAAAGGTTGAAAAAGCTGCTTGTACTCATACTTTAAAATCTTGCCGATATCTGGTATTAATTGTAATATGTAGAATTATCTGCATAAAGTATCTATAACTTACTATTTCGTGTAAAGCTCTTTGTAGCGTGCATTTTTGAGATAATGAAAAAATTTGTTGTGGAATCAAATATCTTAAACTCTGAATTAGTATATGAAATTGATTGTACTGAACTGTAGAATATAGTATGGTTAGATCAAAAATACTAAGGGTCGAATTGTAGTGTTATGTATTATGCGAAAGATGTTTGAAAAAATGTGTATCGAACTGATGAAAATAAGACTTTTGTATGACAAAAATAAGCAACCACAATTCAAAATGATTTTTATAAAAGTACAGTTTGAAAAGAAATGTGTCAAAAATTGGATAAAAAGGGAGGTATGTTTCGAGTTGAGGGGGAGATATAAGTATTTGTTTGCTAGGGTGAATAACTATGATAGTTGTGATATTTATTAGGGAATATCTTAGAAATGCAAAAGAGGGGATTGGACGATATTACTACAACAAAAAGGCTAAAAAATAAGGGCAGTAGTCCGCCGCTTTTACATAAAAACGAGGGCAATTGTCGTCGCTTTACCCGTCGTCATTGGTTAGCAGCACCACTGGTCGTCAATTTTTAAGGCCGATGTGACTACACAAACCCGTCACTAATTTGCGACAACAATAAGCGGTCATTTTTTTCCTAGTCAAACAAAGCATTTACTGGTAAAATACAACTATTAGGGCATGCTATTTAAATACGACTATTAGGACATGTTGTTTTTTTCCTACTAACATGGGCAAACAAAATGAGGGCCAAAACCACTACAATTTACTGTAAAAAATATAAATAAAATTCATTTTTTGGTATATAAGAACAAATAATAACAATAGCAAAGAAATAAAAGTATTATTAATAAAAAAATATAAGGTATCACTATTCAAAAAAAATGTTGTAAGATAACATGAATTTGGAATCATTAATAAAGAGAACTTTCTCTATCCCTTAACCATAATCTGACATTGACTGTAATCTAACTAACAAAAACATCTTCGAACAACTTGTTTCTCATAAAAAATGGATAGCACTTGTTCTTTGCATTCCCTTTCTCAAATAAGGTTTGGTCCAAACTCAGAAATCCCTTGAACTCTGGGCATATCAGTCACTCTTGGAATATCAATACATCATTCTCCCTCGCCATGGATAGATTACCTGAGATAAGCACAGAAGCAAAACTAAAGAATCGTACAAACAAAATGTGAATTAAGTTAAAGAAAACTGATTTAAATGAAATTCAGCAAAGTGAGGCTTCAAGTATTAAGGTTTGTAGGGAGTCAACTAGTCCAGTTAATGGAAAGGATTTGGCACAAGTGTTATTACATATAAGTAAAAAATGTGAATCAACTACTAGTCTATTTTTCTGTCTATGATAAGCAAAAAAACACAAATTAGCAAATATTGTCAAAAGTAAAACTTACGTGTTGGAGCTGAAATTTTGGAGTTGAATTGATTTACATATGCTACCTGAGGCATGTTAGCCAAGGTAAAGCGAATACTCTAGACAAACTGTTGTTGTAAAGCTTATACTCCCATCTCAAAACTTGGATAAGATTGATATCATTAAGTAAATGAAAAATATGGCAAATGGAGTTTTACATTTAGATTTAAACCAAAGTACTTGAAGTTTCAAATGTCAACTACTACATAGTTTCACGATAATATTATTAGCAATACTGTAACCAATTGAAATAATTAGATAGTATGAAAAATCAGAGATAATCCACCATGAACAGTTCGAAAGCTGCTATGAAAACCCCTATATCCCAGAACTTCATCTCCAAGATCCATGAAATTATTGAAGTTGTCGTGGAAAAATGATTGCCAATAAGAAGAATACCCCTATGCAAATAGCCAACTACTATGCATGAGACTAAGCAGATGACAACGAATGATAACAAAAGAATCAATGATAACAAAAGAAACAACTTACTTTCTAAAATAATGTTGCCTTAAGATTATGCCATGAACATCTAGTGCTTCTTAAGAGTTGTGTGATTCCTGTCCATGCATTGCATCAGTCAGCTAGCATGAGAAATTTGGCTGCACAGTTTATTTCGACTCTATGTTTTTAACTGAAACTCATATATCATTCTTTTCTGATCACCCCCTCCAGGATTTCCAGTAACAGTGATGTTGCTACCATTTGAAATACTCATATGTAGAAAGTGATCAAAAATAATTTTATGGCATATACAAAAAACTCACCACAAAAAAAAAGATAATGTAATAAGCGCATTAAAAAAATATAGCAAGTAGTATACGTATATGTATTCTTTAATGTTACATCGTTCAAGCCATTATTGCAAAGCTCTGAATTATTCAAGCTGTAATGTCCAAAACTACTTAGCACTCTAAAACCCATACTCATAATTATAAAGGCAGTTTGCATATTAGTCTACGGGCAACCAAGTTCTGCTACTCATTTCATACTCAGGGTGTACCTTGGAGTTGAAGTCATTTGTGAAAACCCAACAATGATTTCCCAAAGATGTTGGTTTTCCAAAGATGGCAGTTTTGACAGATGTCAAAAGTACTACTTGACTTGAAATTATATTTGTTGACTAGTTAAGGAATAAACTCTCATACCTCAATCTAACTTTTTACTTGAAGCATAAATAAATAGCTGTAAAGCTGCCATTTTCTTGGATATCTTCTGTAATAGCCTAATTTTGGGATTCAAACTTAGCCTTTACACCAGATGTGTTTAGAACGTTCAAGAATAGTAAGTAATAACTCACAAGATAATTTAGCGTAGAAAATCTTTGAATAGGTTAAAAATCACGACCTCTCTTGAGGATTTGAGAAAGAGAAAGTGATATTATTGAGATTGTTAACTTATTACAACGAGTGTTCTGAGTATATGTAATGTTAAAGTAAGGATTTCTCCATCCTTCCTCTGGAATTCTCTAGTCCTATTTATAGGTCTTCTAATATGACCGTTTGACGACCATTAAGATTCTTAATGATGGACATTACAAAATATATGTTAGATATTATTTGACCAGATTGTGTAACATTCTGATCTTTGGTGCTTCGTAACGGCTTCATGGATGACTGTACATTTGCTTAACTCAAATGGTTGATGTGGAGGTCGAAAGTGATGACTAGAACTTAGGGATACTGAATATGTTGATGAGGTCGAGGACAGAGTATAAGTCCGAGATGCGGAATAAGCTATTACAAGATGGCTCTCAACTAAGAGCACGAGAAGCATCATGGGCTAGTGGTGTTGGTTAAGAAACTCATGTTATGACTATTTCCTGATGTTGTTGTTTTGATTCTGATTGTGCAATAAATGTACCACGTGCTCTGTAGATGAGGTCGAAAGTTCATATGTTGGTTGAAGATGAAGCGTGAGTCTAAGATACGGAATAAGCCACTACAACCGCCCCCTCTTAACCAATAGTACAAGAAATATTATGGGTGAGTGGTGTTGGCTGAGAAATGCATTCTATATCCATTACTTGATGTTGTTGTCTTGATTCTGATGAAGTTTATTACTGATACTATCGATGCTTGCTTTTGGGATTTTTGACCTGTAATATGTAGTCTATTTGGTCGAATTGGACGAACCAATAACTGACCTGTAATATGTAATCTGTTTGGTCGAATTGGATGAACTAATAACCTGCCTATAATATGTAATCTGCTTGGTCAAATTGGATGAGCCAATAACTGACCTATAATATGTAATTTGTTTGGTCGAATTGGATAAACCAATAACTGACCTGTAATGTATTAGATGAGTTGATCAAATTGGGATGAACCAATAAGCGACCTGTAATGTATTAGATGGGTGGTCGAATTAGGATAAACCAATAAGTGACTTGTAATGTATTTATAAGATCAAATTGGCTGAAGTAACAATTATGTATATAGAAGTCTTGTACGAGATAGTAAAAAAGTACTGTGATATGTAGCCTGTAATATGTAATTTGTTTGGTCGAATTGGACGAACCAATAACCGACCTATAATAGATTATGTAATCTGTTGGCTGAATTGGGTGAACCAATAACCAATCTATAATGTGTTGGTCAAGCTCGCCCCCAAGTATGATTTATGATTTGTATGTTGGTGGAATCAAACAGTTCTGGAGTGCGCAATAACGTCTTAGCTCCATTCGCGATAAAGACATTAAACTTTGGCAAGGGCTGCCATATAATCATTGGACCTTAGTCCATATGGAGACTGACTTGCGGCAAGTATGTGGAGTTGAAAATATAATTTTTGAACTTCTGTTAGCTACTGTTGAAGGGTCCTGACTGAACTCGAGTGGCTTACTAGATATGAGCCTGATTTATGGAGGTATTCTCGACGTAAACTGGAAGTTTATGAAGAAGAATAGGTGAGTTGTGAAGTGCATCAGCGATGTTGTTTGTGTTACTCAAATGGAACAAGTCGAGTAATCTCTGCTAGCCAATTTAGATTGAATCCAAGAAGATGCGATGAAGAGAAGTAAGCCTTATGCATCCTCTGTATCCGCAGAGAAATACCCCCTTCATTAAGGAGCCTCTTCTTTCACGTATTAGCTACATGTTGTTTTTCTGTTCCTGTAACTGTATCATGGTGCTGAGCCAAAAGCATCGCCCAAGTTGTCTGTTTTAGGCCTTAAGGTATTTCTCCTTCTATAAAGTTCCAACTGTCTTGTCGTACTCTGACATAGCATTTGATGACCGGCCTATTAATAAAGTATCCTGTCCAATATGAATTTTCACGATCCGCATATGGAAAGAAGTCATCTGTTTTGAGCAGCCACGACTTATTTATTGAATATTTTGCATCTTTTTAGTGCCAGGCATTGCATCTCGATTAAATGGCAAGAGCGATAGTAGCAAAAGATCGAAGCATAGAGTGTAGGATAGGAGTATAAGGAAGCCTATAGTGAGTGTGCCTGAAATAGGGGTAGATCATCATTCAATCCATGCATTCAGAAGGAACGCAAAGACCTACAATAGTGGACCAATTCTGCTTCATACACCCAAGTTCTGAAGCGAAATAAGACTGAAGTAGGATCTGTAAGAGCCTGAGATATATATCTAACATTGGAATCGGGGGATGTACATGGTAGAAATTCCAGGGGGTGCTCGGCTGAAAATGGGGGTAAGAGTACGCTTTTCTTACTACCGGACTTGGAGCATGAGAAAACTCCTAGGAACATTTAAGAGGCCATGTCCCTTGAGTATTTCAATGGGAACAAGGGAGGTAATTTGGATGAGGATTTTCTGTGTTATCTTGCCGAATTCAAATATGGGTTAGTGGTGCTTTTAAGCAACCTTGTTAAAGGCATCATGAATGTGATCAAAGCGTACCCTGCCAAGCTGAATAATAATATATCAGAGGTTATAAATGTTTGTGAGAATTTAAATATGAGGTGGGCCCGTGAGGTGAATGAGAGAAGATTAACTCCTTCAGATGTTTTGAAGTACTATACTGTAAAATACTTCATTTCCACTGGGGGTGCATACCTTTCTTCCAGCTCGGCCCGACCCCAATTTTTTGACCTTAATTATGTTGGAAAAGTATGGAATGATAATTTGATTTGGGTATAAGGGGAGTATCCCCAGTGAGCTGACAAGGACTCCCTGGCTCTAACATATAAAACTTTTAAGAAAAGTAAGTAAATCTTACTAACTTCGAACTGTATTTGTTGTTAGAGCTTTGTTTATGATAATATTTTGTTCTGTATGCAAACCCTCATTCTAAAGTAAGGAGAAAAGAGTCGTTGATAGATATAGTAGCCTGAGAGGGAGTCGAGCTAAAAGCTGTGTTGGACGAACTTGAGATAATCAGGTACAAGAGGGTAAATAGTAAGTCTGTGAAAGTCCAGAAGGCACAAGCCAAGAGAAAAATATTTGGAGTTGGCCTAGCTGCTGGGGCTAGAGTAGAATCATCTGCGGACATTGGTGTACTGCATATGTTGGCAAAGATTGTACCAATGGTTTTGAAGTTGAAGATTGTAACTTTAACCTCTGGTAGAGCAAGCTAAAGGACATCAAAGAAGAGACTTGCAAAGGTTGATGGTTTAAAGTCTGTGAACGCAGAGAGTGGGGAGGTCAAGATGGCCTCATAAAAGAGAAAAATGGACAGTCCCCTGCCGGCAGTAGTGAACGAGTGGAAGGAAGTGGGGGTGGAAACGAGCCTAGAGGTGGAACTAGTTGCTCTTGAAGAGAAGTTCAAGGTTGTTGTGTTGGACGACTCCGGGTAATTCGGATCCTTAATTCATGTGGAGCTTTGTAGGGTAAGTCAAAAAGTAATCGTACTTGTAGGGGCGCCCCTCGATCTTACCTAAATTGAGTTGTCTCTAGTTCGAACTTCCTCCATATCAGACTCACGCATTCTCCACATGGCTTCTCCAATCAACATTGCCATCTACTCCACGAACTGATAAAAAATGTGGGTCAAGCTCAAACAGAAAAACCTGAACAAGTCAAAGACACTTATATCTCACAAAGTCAACAGTTACTCGGTCAACCGCCACTAACCACATTGTTCGTTGAATGTACTTCAGCACGATGAAGAACTACGGAGAAGGCCTATATAAAGAAGTTTTAGAAGAGACATGACCTAAAAAATATACTAGAAATCACTAAGAAAAGTATATTTTCTAGATTCTCAAAACTTTAAACTTCTTATTCACAAGATCAATCATTTCTAAGTCTAGAGATTACTTGTAATATGATATCAGCCTCAAGCAATAAAAGTCACTATTATAAAAATCCTCAGCTCGAGGTCTTAATTTTTTACCTATTCAGAGGTTTTCCACGCTAAATCACCTGTGTCATTTCTTGCATTCTATTAGATTTTTTACAGGTACATTGGTGTAAGAGTTAATTTTAAGCCACTTCGAGCTTATAGAATTAGGCCATTACATTTGGCACCGTCTGTGGAAAGAAATCATTTCTACGATATCCTAAGACATTCATTCACTCTACTACAAATTTCAATCAGTTACATCCAGGCGACCAACAATCGGAATCCAACTCGATCTTTCAGTTGAGCCAGAACAACTTACAGAGCTACGGGAGAATCTTAACACTGAGATAGAGAAACATAACGAGCTCAAATGTCAATTAACTATCGACCGAGAACTCCGTGAGTAGGAGCTCGATGCCGAACGACAAGCTCGTTTGATAATGCTCAAACGACATGAAGATTAAATGATAACAATACAGACTGCCTTGCAAGCTCTGCAGAACACTTAGCAGGCTCCTCCAACACGATATCGTTATCAGGTGCCTGGAGCCTCCTGGGTTTCTACGTGGGAAAGATTGGGACCTCAAGGAGCCACCAATAAAGTTATTTTAATAAATATTCAGAATGAACCTCAACCTTCCATTCATTTGGGCAGTGAACTTCAGTCTGAGATCAGCCGAGGTCACCGATGTTCCATACGCCAAGAGGCAGAACAACGACCTCAACTTCGAGTTTCAGTATGAGATCGTTTGAGTGAAGGTACCGGTGCTCACAATCCACAGCCTCATCGTCAAGCCACTCAATCGGCCTGTCATTATGTCACACAATAGTATATGAACCAGCGTATTAAAGTATTGATCGATGAACAAGTTCTGGGCACTACCGATGACCTTACCAAGTTACAAGGAAGTCCAATTGCCAAAGAACTATTCGATATGGAAATACCGAAAGGCTTCCATACTACGAAAATTCACAAATACAAGGGTACCAATCAAAGGAATACATTCAACAATACCATGATTCATTGGGGTCGTACTCCAATCTCGACCACATTCTCTGCCGTCTATTTGCCAAAAGTTTATAGGAGAAACCGTTCTGATGGATTCACTCTCTACCTGAAGACTCCATATACACATTCGACCAGCTGTAGAAACAATTCATCAAGACATATGTTCACAACAGATATAAAGAAGAAAATTTATATTCTCTTATCAGTCTCAAACAGTTATACGGAGAGAAGCTTTAAACTTTTACAAAAAAGTTTTTGGAGCTTGCTCATAAAGTAGACAACCTCGATCAGAAAATAGTTGTTACTGCTTTCACCAACGCGCTCCAGCTCGACTGCAAAGCCAAAGAGAACCTCTTCCTCAACAAAATTACGACCTCGGAGGATATGATCACCAAGGTCAATAGTTACGTCGACCTGGAAATGATGATGTTCGAACGGTATAAATCTACAAAATCGTCCTTACCACGAAAGGTCTATCTACATATCGAAATACTGAACCAAAGGAGGATCAGGGTGACCAAAAGCGCGCAAAGAAAAATATTGGCAACCCTCAGAAAGGCAGTTCACAAGTCAAACCAGTCCTCCCAAAGATGTTTGGATCTCCATAATTTTTCCAATCCTTTCAAAGGATAAGCTCTACCATCTCTCCCAACTATTAAAACTAATCGATAATTGACCGTACTGCATGCATCATAAGGTAAACCATCATTCTACTGAAAGTTGTTATGCTTTATAGAGATTGCTCGAATACATTTTCAAGGAGGAACGGATGTTCGAATATATTATTGACCTAAAATCATACAAAGATGGCAGCTATAAAAAGTAGCCTGAAGTTCTCCAGGTCGAAGATCAAGCTGAGGAGAAGCATCTCTACCATATGCACAATAATAACATGATAGAAATCAATCAGATCACCAACTTTAACTGATTCAAGCACAGGAGACTATTAGAATGCTGCGATCTCACACCTCAAGAAAAAGAAGCCAAATTTTTGCCTGAGTCGAGCAATCACCGGCTTGGGATCTCATTCGAAGATTACGATACTGGCTATGTCAAATTTCTACATCATGATGCATTAGTAATAATGCTCAAGATGAAGAAGTTTGTCATGCACACAATGATGATCGATACTGGTAGCGGTATTAAGATTCTCTTTTAGAGCACTATCGGCCAAATGGGATTGGCCAATTAAGTTATTCAAAGCGATACCGATATCAGTGGATTCAATGGTTTTAAAGATGAGTGAGTAGGCAAGTTCATCTTACCTATTTCTGCAGGTTCAGCCACCATCGACATTATCTTCTATGTCATCAACGCCAAATCATGTTATCTCAGGATTATGGGCCGTTTCTGGATTCATAATATGGAAGCAATCGCTTCCACCTATCATCAAGTACTCCGCTTCAAACACAACGATTGTATCTATGAGATTAAGGGTAGTCAAAAGATTTTTTGAGCTTGTGAAAATGCCGTCTTTGCTATTCTGGATACCTTTGATAGATATACTGCATAGCAATTACAGAAAAATTATCACCCCGATGATTAGCCTTCCACGGAGGAGCCCAGAGAATAAATCAACATTGATATACCTAGTAGAGGTACTTTCATCGGGACTAAGCTGGTTCAACACAAAAAAGACGCTCTCATTCAATTCTTACGACTAATTCAGGGCTAAGCCAGTTTGTACAACAAATGAGTCAAAAGCCGTACCTTCCAAATCGATGATCTCGTCCTCAAAGAAATACTTCAATATCGCAAAGAGCCTTATGCTGGGAAACTGGCAGACAATTGGGAGGGTCTATTCCTTATCACAGGTATCTCAGTTATGGGATCATATTATCTCATGATAGAAGAGGGAGTTCACATTTTAAATCCTTGGAATATAAGGTGACTGAAACGGTACTATCGTTAAGTTTCTCACTACTCCATTTCAATTTCTCGTTTTTTCCATTCCAAAAGTGAGATTTTCATCTCCATTCAATGTATATCCTTTTCTATTTAATGAAACTTACAAGTTTTTCTCCCACACATCTCTCTACTTCATAGATAATATATAGATTAAATCATAGATAACACTAGCTTTTAATCGACTTCTATACCAATTAAATCGAGGATAACACTTGGTTGGGCTGACTCTATTAAATCTCTATGATTAAGACTAAGGTAATTATTATTTTACATAAAAGACTCTACCAGACATAAGATAAAGCAAAGGTAAACTAGCTTTCATCTAACTCAATATGGCTACGACATCATACCAGTTCAATAAAGGATAACACTTGGTTTGGCCGACTCTACTAAATCTCTGCGATTAAGACTAATGTAATACTTGTTTTATATCAAAGAGTCTTCCAGACATGAGATAAAGCAAAGGTAAAACTAGCTTTCATCTACCTTAATATGGCTGCGACATCATACCAGTTTAATCAAGAATAACACTTGGTATGGTTGACTCTACTAAATCTCTGCGATTAAGACTAGGGTAATACTTATTTTACATTAAAGACTCTACCAGACATAAGATAAAGCAAAGGTAAAACTAGCTTTCATCTACCTCAATATGGCTGCAACATTATACAAGTTAAATTAAGGATAACATTTGGTTTGGTTGACTCTACTAAATCTCTGCGATTAAAACAAATGTAATACTAGTTTTCAATCAGAGACTCTACTAGACATAAGATAAAGCAAAGGTAAAACTAGCTATCATATCTCAACTTGTCTGCAACAGCTAATTTTTATTTCAGGTTATATATATAAACTCTACAATGGATTCTTTTTTGCTGTTGGGATGTCAGCTACGCTTCCCCTGTAATAGGAGGCCAATTAGCCATAAATTCTCCTATAACCACCAGCCTCTCCTATAACCACCAGCCTTTTTGGTGAAAACACTTTCCCATCATTGCCATTTGCCTTATATTTTAATATATTTTTATCCCTCATTTCCAAATCTCCCTCTGAACTAACCACACTCATGATGATTCACGCTTACACACAACCGAGTTTTTACAGCTTTTACATAAGGGACAAAATCAGAAGCTTCCTTCTTTTTCTATGCTAGCTTCTTCTACTTATAGCAGCAATGGCATCATTTCTGAAGCTTTCATAACAAATTTTCAAATATTTTCAAATTTGTTTTTCACAACAGTCACAAATAGCATTCACAAAAATAGAGGATCTATTCAACTCTTATTCATATTCCATTTTCTTTCAAATTATTCAAACTCATATAATTACATACATTATGTCACCTCTATTTATATTCATTCTTTATTCACCTCACATATAATTGCATCTAAAATAACCTTGATGACCCGGGGAACCATATCTGATCAAATATCCCCTAACAATCCTCATATCTTCCAATTCAACCTCCTCTACAGCAAGCTCTCTCACATAAACTTTTTAGTTGCATGATCCAACACAATTTCTCGGAACATCTCTTCATAATACTCGCGTTCTCTCCCAATCTCATATAAAGCTTCAAGTTGAACCTCCCTCACTGGTAACTCAGCATCATAATCCAGTAATCCTAAAATCCACTCCTGTACTTCAGCGATCTTTATCACCAACCGCCCTTCAGTGGCATAACAAATTCTCTCAGATCGAGTCCACACCATTCTTATTCCTTCCATCTGCTTGGCAGGTCTTCTACCCTTATTTATACATTTTTACTACCAATTCCCCATAAGTCGTGATATTATCATATTATCTTGTAACAGAAACCCTAATATCTTGAGAAAAGTTATTTGAACATATCTCTACCTATCGACCTCAGTCATTTCCTACTATTCCAAATCAAGCTAGTTCTTTCAAAGTCAAATATTCTAGAACGACCTCTTCGAGATTGATTTTTTATTCTAAAATTTCTTCAATTTTCTCTCCCCCAAATTTCTTGCCCCCAGGTCGAATCATATTTGTCACTTGACATATTTTTTTACATTATAAACAAATTTCTAATAGTTCGATTATTACAAAACATAGTATACGTTCTAATCTCATACATTTCATTTTATCCAATATTCGAAAATTTTCGGATCATACAACTCGATTGCCATAGTTAATCTATTCTATATCAACACGGAATTTAGATAGCAAATTGTATTCATCTCGAATCAAGTTACAGGTACTTTACAGATAACAAGTCTTTCAAGTACTCAAACATCAGGTACTTTACAGATAACAAGTTTTTGAGTACTTTTACAGCTAGCAAGTCTTTCAGGCACTCCAAAACGTCAAATCCTTTAGTTCGTTCTACTTCAGTAATCTTTCGCCCTGATATAAAGCAGACATTGGAAGCAACGAATATCCTCCCTCCCATGAGTTTGGTCATAGTCTAGACAAAATTCAAATGGAAAATATGAAAGTAGGAGATTCAGTGCTTGAACTAACTCTTCAAACTGAAGGTCTTCTCAACGCAAAGCAACGATGGAAGTGCAGAAGCAAACTTCCATTATCCATCTTCCTCCTCCACTACCATCGCCGCCTCTCCTATAACTACCAGCCTCGCAGAGTTGGTAGATATGAAGAGGGTCCGACCTTAGAATCCATTCGAGCGTAAGACATCACTGTAACTGCCCTGCAGTTATGCCTATCCTTGCATCTGTCTCCCCAACCTTATCCTCTGCAAGAATGCAGAGACAAACCCAACGTTAATCGCCTGCTAAGACAACATAGTGAAACCTCCATCTATAGTAAAACTCTTCCTCAGCTTCAGTCACTTTATTTTCTAACATTCCTTGATACGTCAGAAGAACAGGAACAGGAGTAGGCATCTTTAAACTCTGATCCCCAAAATACTTTAACTTCAACCTCTACATTTCAGTAGCAATTCCCTCTTCAAGAACCATTTTACTGGTCTTCACCATCTTTAATAACTTTAGAAAATATTACAACAAAACAAACGTACTTCACCACAGAGATCGGTACAAGTACTATTTATATAACCCTATATTTTTTGTGCAGGAACATTTCCCCAAACGTCATCATTTAATACAGACAAAACTTTTCAAACCCTAACCGTCGAACACATCAATATTTCCATCAACATTCAATGCACGTACGCGCCCCCATATCACGAGCATTTTCCATGTAATCAAACACTATTATTACTTCCTTCATTATTCAAATTTCTAACTCGAATACCCATATACTCAAAGATTCTTTCTCAATCAAAGCCACTAGTGACTTCGGTTGCGAGGGGGCGATTATAAGGGACTACCCCTGGATCTTGCCTAAATCGGGCTGTCCCCAGTTTCAACTACCACTATATCAGACTCACGCATTATCTATATGACTCCCCCAGTTAACATTGCCACCTACTCTACAAATTGATGAAAAATATAGGTTGAGCTCAAGCAGAAAAACCTGAACAAGTCAAAGATACTTGTCTCTCACAAACTCAACACTTACTCAGTCAATAGCCACTAACCACATTATTCGGAGAACATGCTTCAGTATGATGAAGAACTACAGAGAAGGCCTATATAAAGAAGAAGTTCCAGAGGAGACAAGACCAGAAATATATACGAGAAATCACCAACAAAACTATATTTTCTAGATTCTTAAAACTTCAAACTTCTTATTCACAAGATCAAGTATTTCTAAGTCAAGAGATCACTTATAATAAGATATCAGCCTCAAGCTGAATGAATTACAAGGAAGGGGTGGAGACTTCTAACAGATGGATCAGCAGGACCCGTATGGTCAAGATTTTGAATCATACTGACTACCCCTTCCAACGACAGAATTACAAAATCAATCTGCCTAGATTTTGAGGCCTCAATTAATGTCACCGAGTACTAAGCTCTCATTCACGGACTCGACCTTGCCCTTGAGCTTGGCGTCCCTAAACTCTCCGTTTATGCCGATTCACTAGTCATCGTCCACTATTACTCTGAGCAATACAAGAAAAATGGCGAGATGATCGAATATGCAGCCCTCATCACAGATAGGATGAGCAAGTATGCGCAATCAGCTCTTGATTATCTTCCTCGAGGCAAAAATAGAAACGCCAATTCCTTGGCATATCTAGCCAGGGTTTTGGGCACAAAAGCTCGATGTCTCCGTATCAAAGTAATTTCAGCCCCCAGTATTGATCGCATTTTTGTATGCACGATCAACACTGGGGATGATAAAGGGAGTGATGATAATTGGCAAAAGCCTTTCTTAGTTTATTTCGGTATCGACAACAAATGTGAAGGACCACTTCTAACAGATCTGAAGGAGCACCGACATAAACAATTCGAAATGCTACACTAATCAAAATGGTACCTTGTACCGCCGATCAGTCACAGGGCTTTATCTTAAGTGCCTCTCCAAACAAAAAGGAGACGAGATGCTTTGCGATTTACATGAAGGGACTTGTGGCTCTCATGCCGCAGGTCGATCACTAGCAAATAGAGCCATTACACAAGGAGTATTCTGGCCTGGCATGCGCAAGCAAGCAGAAGAGTACTTACACAAATGTGATGCATGTTAACGACATGGAAGGATGATACGTGCCCCTATGCACGATCTCCATGCAAGCAAGGTGTTTTGGTCATTCAAATGATGGGCACTTAATCTGGTCGGCAAATATCCTAATTCTCCAGGTAACCGCCGCCACCTCATCATTGCTACTGATTATTTTACAAAATGGGTAGAAGCAATTCCACTTTGTCGAACCAGAGAAGAAGAGGTCATCTCTTTTATCTGGAAATACATCATTACTCGGTTTGGGAGCCCCCACCTAACTCGTATCGATAACGGGCCCCAATTTATTGGAGAAAAGGTTATAGTTTTTCTCAATCAACATAATATCATTCACTCACCATCTAAACTCTACTACCCTCAAGGCAATGGCCAAGCCGAAATTACCAACAAAACCATCATCGATATGCTCAAGAAAAGGTTACAATTTCAGAAAAAAAAAAGAATTGAGTTTGGGAACTCCCTCATGTTTTATGGGCATATCGTACCACTCTACGGTAGTCAACCGATTGTACTCCATTCCTCCTTGATTATGGCATTGAGGCAGTCATTCTTTTTGAATATCATTATCCGGTCAAAGATCACGAGCTAACTGGCGAAGAAAAAAAGTTTGAATTGGTCTGCAACCTCAATTGGATTGATGAAACCAGGGAACGCGCCATCGCTAACCTAAATCGATATCACCATATGCTAGCCAGTTCGTACAACAAACGAGTTAGAAGCCACACTTTTCAAATCGATGATCTCGTCCTCAGAGAAATACCTCAACACGCAAAGAGTCTTATGTTGGAAAAATAGCAGACAACTGGGAGGGTCCATTTCTTATTACGGGTCTTTCAGGCCTAGGATCATATTACCTCATAACAGGAGAGGGCGTCCACATCTCGAGTCCTTGGAACACTAGGCGACTGAAACGATATTATCGTTAGGTCCCTCACTACTCCATTTCAGTTTCTTTTTTTTTTCATTTCAAAAGTAAGATTTTTATCTCCGTCCAATGTACACCCATTCTGAAATCAATGAAACTTGCAAGTTTTTTTTATACATATCTCTACTTTATATACAATACATAGATTAAAGCATAGATAATACTAGCTTTTAATTGACATCATATCAATTAAATCAAGAATACACTTGGTTTGGTTGATTCTATTAAATCTTCCGCAGTTGAAAAAGGTAGAACTTATTTTCAATCAAAGGACTCTACCAAACATAAGATAAAACAAATGTCATACTAGCTTTCATCTCTTTCACTATGTCTACAATATTCTATCGGTTTGATCAAGGTTACGCTTGTGTCTACTGCATCTATTCAACTCCCAGATTAAAACAAAGGTAATACTATTTTTAATCGAAGAGCTTAACAAGACATAAGATAAAGCAAAGGTAAAACTAGTTTTAATCTTTCAACATGTCTGTAACACATATTATTTCTTTTTCAGGTTTCTATACCACCACTATAATGATGCTTTTTTTTTTTTTCTGTTGCAGGAGTATTAACTTTGCTTACCCCCACAACAGGAGGCCGACTAGTTATAAATCTCAAGCTTGATCAAGGATAATTATCTTGCTCTCTTCTTTCAATTCAGCAGTTCGAGGTCCCAGATCCGTTTCCATGGAGCTAGTGCAGTCTTCTTGATCTATGTCAACCCTACAGATTCATATCCTTCCTGACATACAATCAAACAATGTATCTCACTATAACTTAATTCTTTTAACCTCTTCTGCGAAATAAGCAATCACAGATCTCAACAAATCTAAATGCAAGGTTTGAGTTACAACTGATTGAGACCAAGACGTCCTTATCCTCTGAAGGCGGTCTCCTAACCTTTTTTTGTTAGCTTTGTAACTCTCAAGTTCTCTGTCTACCCAATCTGTAAAGGCTATGTTATATGAAGATTTTTATCAGTTTTTGCTGACTCAGCTTGATTAATCACCTTCAATTCAACAACTTGAGCATGAAGTGTCTTGATCTCCTTCTTCAGTTCGTCCGCATCAGAAACTTTCTTTAATAATTCCTCTTTGTCCCTTATCGAGATCTCCTTCGATCTGATAACACTCTCTAACTCTCTCTCCTTGGTAAGAGCAGCGTCCAGTTTACCTTCGCATGCTCGTAATTACTTCACCCCTGCGCACATTGCCTTGAAGTTGAGCAACATCCTGCTCCAGCCCTCTTATTCGATTTGATAAGCTAACAACATTGCCTTGAACAAAAGAGTTTCTGCCATCATTTTTTCCCCTTCGATCGTTCCTCAGCCTCAGCATTCCTGGCACGCTAGTTGACCTGACCCAATTTGGCCTTCAGGTGTGCCACCCTTTCATTCAACTTATTGCATCTCTGCTGAACTGACTGCAATTCCATATCCTTCACAGAGAAAGTTATAGTCAATTGCCCAACTGCCAATTCAGACGGCGCCAATTGTAGTGGCATATTTTCTGGAAGGAGAATCTTCGCCAATACTTATTCATAAAGAGAATGCAATAAGACTAGATTAACAAGATCTTACATGGAAAACTCAGTAAAAGCTGAGAAAAACTGCGACCTTGAGGAGGATTTTGATGTAAAATCTAATATATTGCTAGTTATTACAGAATTTGAAATGATAGTAGGGTTAAAGTAACGAAATGGTAAAATTTATAGATTTTTTGTCCTTTCACATCTATTCTCTGCCTATATTTATAGTAGACACAGGCAGTTTACAAACAGAAATAAATAGTCTCCTATTCCGGGGGGAGTGGGCGAACTTTGCGGATCTCTAATAGCCCTTTTCTTGACTAGGCACAACGACTACTTTTGGCAGGTCAAGGACTTGAAGTAGCTTCTCGAGGACTTGAGGTATCTTCGATCATGTATGGTTGTCTTCGATTATGTTTTGCTGACCTACTCTTGTCAAATCTGGGTAATATGCTACTACAGAGATGTCCCAAAAATTTGCCAGAGTACACTCCGAATTGACATTTATCTGGATTGAGCTGCATTCTGTATGATCACAATTTATTGAAGACTATATCGGGATATGTAATATGATCCTCCTTCTATAAGCTTTTTCAGAGTAGATCGTCAATATATACTTCAATGATCTTCCCCAAGTATTCTTTGAACATACTTATCACTAGCCTTTGATAGGTTTCTCTAGCGTTCTTTAGTCTAAAAGGCATGATTTTAAATCAGTAGAGTCCTATTTCAGTGATGAAGGTCGTCTTATCTTGATCTTCGTCTAAGAGGGGTATCTAGTTGTATTCTGAAGCAGCATCCATTATAAATAACAACTCTTGACCTGCTGTAGAATCAATAATTTGATGAATGATAGGAAGAGGAAAACTATCTTTCAATGTGTGTTTGTTTAGATCTGTGAAATCTACATAAACTCGAACTTTCCCATTCTTCTTTGGAACTGCTATAATGTTTGAGATCTAATCTGGATATTTGGCTTCTCGAATAAATTTGACCTTGATTAATTTATCAATTTCTCTATTGACCTCATCTCTAAGACGATGTGAGAGCCTTCTTTGTTTTTGTTTAACAGTCGTAGCTTTATCTTTGATGCTTAATTTAGGATACGCCTTGGCTGGGTCAACTCCTGACATTTCTTGGAAAGTTTAAGCGAAGAGGCCTCGGTTTATCTGTAAAAACTGTATGAAAGCTTCTTTCTCCTATTGAACCATCTTGGTACCAATATAAGTACCCCTACTATGTCCATCGATCTCAATGTACTCTGTAGGCTATACTATGGAAGGCTAAGCATCGGTGTGATCAACTTTTTGTAATTGCTATGTAACAAATCTGTCGAATATGTCAAGTATGGCAGATATTGTGTTTTTGCAAGCTCAAACGAGCTTTTGACTTCCTTTGATCTCATAGATGTCGTCGTTGTACTTGAAATAAAGTGCTCGATGGTATGTGGATGGGATCGTTTCCATGTTGTGTAACCAGCAGTGGCCTATTATCCCCAGGTATTGGGATTTTGTATTGATGATGTAAAAAACAATGTCGATAATGGTGGGTCCAGCAGTGATTGGTAGGTCGATTTTTCCTACTCGTTCTTCTTTAGATACGTTAAAACTACTGATATTGATGTCGTTTGGAACAACTTTGTCTGCTAATCCCATTTGGTCGATTGTGCTATGAAAAATGACTTCAATACCACTGCCTGTATCTATCATCATGGTATGCATGACAAATTCTTCATCTTATGCATAATAACCTGTGCATCATGATGTAGGAACTTGACACGACCGATGTCACAATCTTCAAATGAGATTCTACACTACACCAATTTATGTGATTTACCAGTCTTTATCTGTGGTAAATAGCGAATTGCCACAAACTTTATCTATGGTCGAGGTCTGTAGTAAAACATGCGTGGCAATTTTTTTGCCACGGGTCAAGTTTGTGATTTTTACTCTCATATTACTATAGTAGGTATCCGTGGTAATTATTTTCGCCACGGATTAACACTGATACATTTGATAATATTACACACTTGAAATGCAATTTGCCACAGACATTGTCCATGGTATTTATTTTATTTTATTTTTCCAAAAAAAAATGCTGGAAAACTGCACCTGGTGAACCTATAAAAATAAAGTACTCCCCATTCTTACAACAATGCATATCATAAGTTAATAAAAACTAAACAAAAGACAATTAAAAAAACTGCTTTCATTTAAGAAAAGTAAAGCATCCGATTACAACTGTTTTCTGTAATATACAAAATAAACTAAAGAACGTAAAAAAAAAATTGGAAGGAAAAAATAACAATGAAATTATTATTTTCACATGAAGAGTTACTAGTCCAGCATCCTAAGTCACCTCGAGAATATAAATGAAGTCCCCAGTTCGAAGCATTCCATAAGCGAGATCTAAAGAAAGATATCACTAACCGAAAATTTCCATGTGGTCAAATCGAAGGGAAGATATTCTACACACAATAGGTGCTTGCGCCTAGGTAATAAACCATTTATATGAGTAGTGTGTGAAACATTATAGACAACCAATTATTGTTTCAGGGATCGTCAACTTTACCCATTTTTATAATCAGATGAGTTTGCTAGAAAAAGCAACAGTTATACATACCACATTTGTTTAATCAATCTTGCCTCCTTAACTAACCTCCAAAATAGCAACATCTACCTGTATTTTGAAAATTACAAAGTAAAATGGTCGACAACATATTATAGTAAGAAAAATTGAATTATATTATTCATTCATGCACTTTAGGTTTATCATTCATACAATCATTCATGTATGAATGCTAAAACTATCAAGAATTAACAAAGATTTGCAAAGTGAGGAATAGTATCAATGAGTATAGGTTTAAGTGAAGAACATCATGCATACTATAGATCCATAGATCCAAAATTTTGAGAAAGAATGACCTCTATATTCATCTACTTTCGGTTTATCGAAACACCACCAAATATACACCAGAAATTTCTCTTCACATGTTTCCAATCTACAATGACCAACAAGAAAAACAAAAATTAATATGGTCATCTAAACTAAAACACCAACAAATTTACCATCACCAAATTTTGAGTATTACGAACTAACCCATCTAGCTGAAACCTCTCCCGAATATCAAAGAGATGAGGAGACGTGAAAAGATCAGTACGGAATCTATAATTCAGTAATATTGATTCAGTAAACGTACAAGTCGACCCCTTCAAAATGTCAAATAATATTAATTAAGAAAACCCTATTTGCAAATTTATTACTCAAATACAACATTTTGAACTGCCTTTCCTTTCGTGCCCGCTACATGAATAATCTTCATTTTCGGAATAGCATTTTCCAACTCTAACATCTGATACCCAATTACACCAACATTCACCAATCACTAAAACATAACACCACAAAATCTGAAGTAATCTCATAATAATCAAATGATTCCAAAATGAGGTACCTTTATATAATCAAACAACACGTTGAACCGATCCCCTTTATTCGCTTTATCAGCTCGGGAACGCTTCATATATCAACGAGGACAACGCATTCAATGCTTCCTGATACGGCAAAATCACCTCACTATTGTTCTTTGGCGATCCAATTATCATCTACATTAACCTCAAATTTATCAAATCAACCAAACACATCAGATCTATCTCAATCAAAACCAACAAAATTCGTCAAATAGAGTAATTTAAAGATAGAGAGAGAGGTACCTTTCGACATTCTTATAGAACTTTGAAGTAAATGCTTCAAAGGGGCTAAAATCTTTTGTAACTTTGAAGTAAATCGAACAAAATGCATAAGATTGGAGATGATAAAGAAGTAGATTAATGGAGATTGGCCATACCTTTAATTATATACTCCATGAAAGTACAAGTGAGATCTCTTACTGCAACTTTCACACTCCCAAATTATTATGTTTCAGATCCAAATTTAGGGGTTTATGAAAGGTTGTTGCTTGTTTTTAGGATTTGACTGAGTCGTGTTTACTCAATCTTTGTTTCTGTTTCAATAAGTCCCTAATCTTTAGAGTTAGTGGCCCATTTTACTTTAAACACGTTAGCTTTCTTTTAGTTATTCTGTTAGTGTTGTAAGCCATTATAAAGGCCAAGTTTGTTCAATAAGAGGTTAAGTCATTCATCCAAAATATTGCTAAGCTTTGTTTATTGAATTGTATCTGCATATTATTCTTCAATCAGAGTTTTCCAACATTTTGGTATCAGAGCCTCCCACCTTTACTGGGTCCTGAGAAAAGAGAACCACAATTTTCTTTTTCGAGTGACTCACATAGACGAGAGACGAGAGAAAGATGAGTGAAGAGAAGGATTTCGTACAACCTACCATTCCTCGCTTCGATGGCTATTACGACCATTGGAGTATGCTGATGGAGAACCTGTTGAGGTCCAAAGGCTATTGGAGTATAGTGGCGACTGGTTATGAGGAAACAAGCGCAGAAATGGTGTTGACCGAGACGCAACAGAAATACTTGGAGGACATGAAGGCCAAGGATCTCAAAGCTAAAACTTTTCTCTTCCAAGCCATATGCAGGACAATTCTGGAGCAGATACTAGAGAAACGTACCTCGAAACAAATTTAGGACTCCATGAAGAGGAAGTATGAGGGAAATGCAAGAGTAAAGCGCTCAGCTCTTCAAACACTGAGGAGAGATTTTGAAATTCTGGAGATGAAAGTAAGTGAAACCATTACTGATTATTTTGCTCGTGTGATGTCTATTACAAATAAGATGAGGAGTAATGGGGAGGAGATGAAAGATGTTGCCATTGTGGAGAAGATTCTTCAAACTTTGACTGAGAAATTCAATTACATTGTTGTCTCAATCGAAGAATCTAAGGACATTGACACACTCACAATTGATGAACTTCAAAGTTCACTCATTGTGCATGAACACAAATTTCAGAGAAACAATGGAGAGGAGCAGGCTTTGAAAGTCACCATGGATGAGAGGTATAGAGGTAGAGGTCAAGGAAGAACCAGCTATCGGGGCAGAGGAAGAGGCAGAGGCCAGTAAGCTTATAAAAAGGCCACAGTAGAGTGTTTCAAATGCCATCAACTCGGACACTTTCAATATGAATGTCCGAGTTGGGATAAGGAAGCAAACTATGTCGAGTTTAAAGAAGGGGATGAGATGTTGTTGTTGTCATATATGGAACAACATGAAGTCAGTAAAAAAAATA
This sequence comes from Kingdonia uniflora, assembly GCA_014058105.1. NCBI lineage: Eukaryota > Viridiplantae > Streptophyta > Magnoliopsida > Ranunculales > Circaeasteraceae > Kingdonia > Kingdonia uniflora. The sequence continues at coordinate 98,058 of JACGCM010000362.1, read as the reverse complement.
CTTGGTTTCCTGACTCGGGGTGCTCCAATCACATGTGTGGGGATCAATCCCTGTTCTCAGAGCTAGATGGGGGTTTCAAGCATTCAGTAAAGCTGGGTAACAACACCAGAATGAACGTGACAGGAAAAGGTAATGTGAAGCTTATGTTCAATGGTGTTAATCACATTATCACTGAAGTGTTCTATGTTCCAGAGTTAAAAAATAATCTCTTGAGCATAGGGTAGCTTTAAGAGAGAGGTTTGAAAATTCTTATCAAAGGAGGGATATGCAAGATTTTTAATCATGATGAGGGCTTGATCATTGAGACCATCATGAGCGCAAATAGGATGTTTATTCTGTTTGCTCAACCTCAGGTGATGTCTCAGCAACAACACGATGAGTGCCTTCACACAAGCTCGCAGAATCTGTCCTAGCTTTGGCATAGCAGATATGGACACCTAAGTTATAAGGGTTTGAGAACTTTGCAGAGCAAGGAAATGGTGCATGGTCTTCCCCAGTTTACTGCCTTAGATGAGTTGTGCACCGATTACATTATTGGCAAACATCACCGTGACTCTATACCTAAGAAGAGTTCTTAGAGAGCAAGTCAGATATTGGATCTCATCCATGCAGACATTTGTGGTCCAATCACTTCGATGTCAAACAACAACAAAAGGTACATTATGTGTTCTATAGATGACTATAGTAGAAAGTCATGGATGCATTTGCTAATGGAGAAGTCAGAAGCATTGAGTCATTTCAAGTATTTTAAGAAGATGGTGGAGAATGAGAAAGGCTTGCCTATCAAATATTTGCGTACAGATAGGGGAGGCGAGTTCACCTCGCTTGAATTCAACAACTTCTGTAAGCATAATGGAATTAAACGACAGCTGACAACTTCCCACACCCCTCAACAAAATGGCGTGGCTGAACGGAGGAACAAAATAGTAATGAACATGGTTCGTTCAATGCTCTCTGCGAAGAAAATCCCAAAAAATTTGTGGCCGTAGGCGGTAAATTGGAGCAATTATGTGTTGAACAGATGTCCAACCTTGGCAGTCACAAACATCACCCCAGAAGAAGCGTGGAGTGGAACAAAGCCTTCTGTTAATCATTTTCGGGTCTTTGGTTGCATATCACATGTTCATGTGCTAGAGGTACGAAGAACTAAACTTGATGATAGAAGTTTTACTTGTGTATTCTTGGGTGTTAGTAAGGAATCCAAGGGCTATAGACTGTTTAATCCTATTACAAAAAAGGTAGTGGTAAGTAGGGATGTGATATTTGAAGAGGAGAAACAATGGGATTGGGATTTGAGTTATGAAGAGCAGATTTTAGTAGATTTAGAATGCGAAGATGATGATGTAGCAGGAGTAGGTAATAATAATGGTGAGGGAGATGAAAACGCTGATGGAGTTGAAAATGATAATGAAGATGTAGGTGAGACTAGCACCGGTGAGAGAGAGGGAGATGTATCTCCAAACAATGGAGATAATGAAAGTGGTAAGAGAGTGAGACAGCCTCCAACATGGATGAGGGATTATGTTAGTTGGAAGAGTCACGAGTTATCTAAAGACGAAGGCAATATGGTACTAATGGTGTTAAGTGATCTAATGTACTATGAAAAAGTGATAAAGAATGCAAGCTGGAGGTTAGCCATGGACAGCAAAATCAAGTCCATAGAAAAAAATAAGACATGGATGTTGGTTGAGTTGCCTATTGGATCCAAGAAAATTGGGGTAAAATGGGTCTATAAAGCCAGTATGATGGGCATGGAGAGCTTGAGAAGTACAAAGCACGCTTGGTGGCTAAGGGGTACACACAAAAACATGGAATAAACTATACAAAGGTTTATGCTCCAGTGGCAAGAATGGAAATAGTAAGGATGGTGGTGGCTCTTGCAGCTCAAAGAAACTGGAAAATATTCCAGTTAGATGTAAAGTCAGCCTTCCTCCATGGCGAACTTAATGAAGATGTGTACGTTGAGCAGCCAAGGGGTTATGAGATCCAGGGAAGTGAGGACAAGGTCTACAAGCTACACAAGGCTCTATACAGCTTAAAAAAAGCTTCACGAGCTTGGTTCAGCCGTATAGAAACTTACTTTGTTAATGAAGGTTTTGAAAGATGTCCAAAATGAGCAGACTTTTTTCACAAAATAGAGCAAAGAAGGTAAAATACTTATTGTAAGTATTTATGTTGATGATCTAATCTATACTAGTAATGATGAAGAAATGATGAGTAGTTTCAAGTGTTCAATGATGCAAGCTTTTGAGATGACTGATCTGGGAAAAATGAAGTACTTTCTTGGCATTGAAGTGTCGCAACAATCCGATGGTATCTTCATCTGCCAAAGGAGATATGCACTGGAGGTTTTGAAGCGATTTGGAATGCTGGAATATAATGCAGTCAATAGTTCAATCATTCCAGGCTGTAAGCTGAGCATGGATGAAGATGGAGTTGCAATTGATGGATCATATTACAAGCAAATTGTAGGGAGTCTCATGTATCTCACGGCAACCCGTCCAGACATGATGTACAGTTTAAGCCTAATCAACAGGTACATGGCTAAGCCTACAGAGATTCATTTACAAGCTGCCAAGCGGACCTTAAGGTACTTGAAGGGTACTTTTGATTATGGAATCATGTACAAAAAGGGGAGTTTAGATGACTTGATTGCCTACACAGACAGTGACTATGCCAGTGACTTAGATGATCAGAAAAGCACTTCTGGTTATGTGTTCTTATTAAATTCTAGAGCAGTATCTTGGCTTTTAAAGAAATAACCAATTGTTACATTGTCAACCACAGAGGCAGAGTTTGTGGCAGCAACTGGATCTGCAAGTCAAGCAGTGTGGATGAGAAGAGTTTTGGAGCAGCTGGGACATGTTCAGAAGAAGGGTACCGTCATCATGTATGATAACAGCTCCACCATCAAATTGTCAAAGAATCCTGTCATACATGGGAGGAGTAAACACATTGATGTACGTTTTCATTTCTTGAGGGAGTTTGCTAAGGATGGAACTATTGATCTATTGCATTGTGGAATGGAGGAGCAGATTGCAGATGTAATGACTAAGCCGTTGAAGTTAGATGCTTTCCAGAAGCTTAGAAGTCAAATGGGGATCTGCAAGGTAGCTGAGCTAAACTAATTGTGTATCACAGTTAGTTTAGGGGAGGGATTGAAAGGTTGTTGCCTATTTTTAGGATTTGACTGAGTCATGTTTACTCAGTCTTTATTTTTGTTTCAATAAATCCCTAATCTTTAGAGTTAGTGGCCCATTTTACTTCAAACACGTTAGCTTTCTTTTAGTTATTCTGTTAGTACTGCAAGCCTATATAAAGGCCAAGTTTGTTCAATAAGAAGTTAAGTCATTCATCTAGAATATTGTTGAGCATTGCTTATTGAATTGTATCTACATATTATTCTTCAATAAGAGTTTTCTAACAGTTTACATTAGATTGAGAGATAAGGTTTTAAATGTCTCGCGGAGACTCCCTAGTTTTGGTCTCAACTAAGTTACAAACTCTAGCACTAGAAGAAGCTGTAAGCCTATGAGGGAAAGGAAAAAAGTCAAAATTACCACAGACAATAAGGATTTTTGCCACGAAAAAGCTCTATGTCAAGGATTCCATGGTATATATCCATGGACAATTATAAATGGAGTCTCACAATTTTGTTATTTTGGTATAGTGCCAGTTCATCGATTGCTAGATTCAGGAAGGAGTTTAGCTTCTTTATCCTGAACTGTAAGGTCACAATACTCCGTTGACTTCCTCCTCTTGAATCTGGTTGAATTATTGATCTGGTGGATCTCCATCATGTGATTGGGGTAGATATGGTACAAGTATTTTTACTCGGATTGATCTTCGACCTAGGGCTGGCAATTTAACCCGCCCTGTGGGCCCCGCCCTTAATGAGGCGGGTTTGGTATGACTATAGCGGGTATGGGGCGGGTTTGGTTTAAAAAAATCCATTTATTTAATGGGGCGGGTTTGGTTTTTATAAAACCCATTTATTTAACGGGGCGGGTTTGGTTTAAGGCTTAAATAAATAGGGCCCCATCACCCGACCCAGTTATACATGATATGACGTGAATACCAATACACACAAGTTAAACCTAATTTTGATTTTTGAACTATGAAGATAGAAGACATGTTACTTCCTCCTCTCCTATAATCCTGCCTTCATAACTTCATTTCAATTTCCATCTGTCCATCGGCTTCTCTTCTTCTTATATAGACCCATCGAAACTAGCTGGCTTCATTTCAACCTTATTCTGAAGTCATGTTTTCAGTTATGGCTCAATGTAGAAGTGAGGGTTAAATTGCCTCTGATCCTTAGTTGGCTCAAGTGAGGGTTAAATTGCCTATAATTCTCAGCTCGTTTTTCCTTATTCTATTAAGGATTAAATAAATAATTATCTCAAACTTACTCCTAGCAGCTCATTTTTTTCTTTTATACATGTGATTTATGATTTTTAAACGGGTGCTGGGGCGGGTTTGGTATAGGGGTAGGGTAATTTAGCGGGTATGGGGATAGTATTGCTTCACCCGCCCCAAACCCGACCCATTGCCACCCCTATTTGACCAGAACTACTTCGACTGACGTCTTATAGCTTCCATTCTTATATCCCTCCAGGTCGATAATGTACTCATGCATTATCCCATCTTTAAAAATGTACTCCAGCAATCTCTGTTAAGCATAACAATTGTTAGTTTCATGATGTGTTACCTTGTGGTACAAACAATACGGTTTGCCTTCGATTGGCTCCAGAGGTTGAGATATACAGTAGAACTTGTCTTTCTCCAGTATGGGATAAATCCTAACATTCATCTTTGGAAGGACTGGTTTGGGTTATAAATTGCCTTTTTGTGATTTGCCTGTATTTGCTTTAGCTTGCTTTTTATCACTCTAGTCATCCTTTTATTCACTATCTCTATCTGTATTTTGACATTTTGTGGTGAGGACATTTTTAGTAAATTTATGCCTTTCGATCATCATCCTTTCCAGGTCAACATACCCATTCACCTTGGTAATCATGTCTTCCAAAGTCGAGGGTTTGTTCAAGAATAGATGTTCCTTCGCTTTGTAATCGATTTGTAGTGCAATGGTAAACGCTGATACGGCTATCTTCTGATCGAGATTATCAACCTTCCGAGCAAGTTCTTAAAATTTATTTGCAAAGACCTCGAGCTTCTCCCCCTGAGATTGTTTAAGACTAATAAGATTATATAAATTCTCTTTTTTGTTTTTGTTGTGAGCGTACATATTGACGAAGATCTTTTGTAGGTAGTCGAATATGAGGATTGAATCTTCAGGTAGAAAATGGAACCATTGTAGTGGTTCTCCTTGTAGGCTTGTAGCGAATAGTTGACACAAAATGTGGTTTAAATTTGAATATAACCTCAATGAGTCTCAAAATTGCTGGATGCGTTGTTTAGGATTGGTACCTTGTTACTTACATATCTTCGGAGTATGGAAGCCTGCTGATACTTCCATATCAAACAACTCCTTGGCGATTAGACTACCTTATAATTTGGTAAAATTGTCTTTACTGCTGAAAACTTAAACTTTTATTAATTCCTTGATTCATTGATCCATGTGTTCTTGTGTGACGTACTGACGTGGTGCTAAAATGGCTTGGCCTGCTGGTTGGAGGTTATGAGTTCCACTTCCCTTACTCAAGCATTCAAGAGCTGGCATCCTGGATGGAGGTCATGGCTTTTCTTCTTGATATTTGGAGGGTCTGCATTTTTTACTAATCTCTAACTGATCTTCCCATCCTAGATGAACTGAAGCTTCGGGTACATGTGGTTCATTGCGTTGATGTCTAGCTCCTTTGCTAGTGGCTTTTCGAAGTCCCAACCAATCTCGTGCTGAAACTCTAGAGTTCGTCGGTATCTGATCACATTCCCTGGAAGGTTGAACCTGCAGATTATCTTGCAAGGTTTGCAAGCAGTCTACATCATTGTCATCTGTTCTTCATGTTATTTGAAATATGTTTTTCAAACTTGACATTCATCTTCAAGTTGTTGTTCGCGAATCTCTCAACCATATAACAACTGACGTTCGAGCTCATTCGGCTTCTCTGTTTTAGCGCTGAGGTTCACTCTTAATTCTATGAGCTAATCAGGTTTGATGGAAATTTCATGTTAAACTTTTGTGGCTGGTCGTTTAGAAATCACCATGATTGAAAATTGATCGTGGAGTAACTATTTGCCTTAGAATTTAATAGAAATGTCTTCTTTCCCATAGACGGTGCCAAATATAAGAGCCTAATTTTGTAATAGCTTGAATAAGCTCTTATACCGAATATACCTATGACATAATTAGTAATACCAGCAATACAAGATGACACAGGTGATTAGCGTAGAAACATTTGAATAGGTAAAAGCCACGACCACGGCTTGAGGATTTAGTAACTGTAACTTTATTATCTGAGACATATATTTTGATTTATAAGTTATGATCTTTTGAGTTAGATAAACTTTTGTTGGTCTCTTTTTCTTTTGTGTTATATTCCTTTTATAGACTTTAGTCTCAGTTTGTTTATATGAATTAACACGTTCTCCTAAATTGGGGAAAGAGTGGAGGTTATCTCTGTAACTGCTAATTACTGGGAGACTAATGCCCTTGACTTGTTCTGTTTCACTTGGAGTGCTCAAGCCACGTTCTTCTACAGTTCGTAGTCCAGGTGTTATTGTTGACAGCGTATGTCACGTGCATGTTGTGTAAGTCTGGCATGGTATTAGCTCGATGATATCCCAACTTGAGGGATAAGTCCCTACAATCGCACAAAATAGTAAGTTACAGTCTTGCAGATAATTTTGCACATTACAATCAATATCAGATATCGACATGATTTTCAAGTATGAGCACAAGCAGCTTCGTCAACCTCTGGTACCCCCACTTCTTCAAGAAAATGAAGATGGTTGTAACAGAGATCATCTTCCTTTGAAACCACCACCTCTGGAAGAAACAAAGTTGGTTGTAATAGAGATCTTCTACCACCGCCTCCACTTACAAAACCCAATCACTCATAGGATAGCGGCGGTACTTCCTAACATGGACATTGGCCTCCTCATCCTCCTCAGTAATGGCATCCCCTGCAAACAGATAAAGACACACCCTACACTGCTCACCCTCTACCACCAAATAATAAAACTGCACCATCTGGTAATAGTCATTATCCGCCTCCACTATCTCCTCATATGTCATACCATGATAGGTAGGATGCACTGGAATGGGAGTAGGGAGATCTAAAGATTGCGTCCCAAAGTAGCACACTTTGGCAAGAACCCTAGATTCATACACTTGACGTCTGGCTCTCACCATTATCACTACAGAAGAGTTGAAGAGACAGAAAATTGTAGAAGTATAACCGGCAATACAATAAGGACAATATTTATAAAGGGACACACATTCAATGCAGAGATGATTTCCAAAGCAGTCATCATTCAAAGAAAACTTATGGGAAACCCAACAACCAATTAAACAAATTCGTATTCTTAACAACATTCTAGTTCCCAACAGTCCATTATACTTCTATGGTAAAATTCCATATCACCAAATCCATCATTTCCTATGTCAGACAACCAATTCGTATTCTAATGCTGAGCTCGATTAAACTTTTTCAACTCAAGACACATGCAGCATGCACGCGACATACATTGTCAACAATGACACCTGGACTACAAACTGTAGAAGAACGTGGCTTGTGCACTCCAAGTGAAACAGAACAAGTCAATGACACCTGTCTCCCATGAACTAGCAGTTACAGAGATAACCTCTACTCTTCCTCCAATTTAGGAGAACGTGTTGATACATATAAATAAACTGAGACTAAGGTTTATAAAAGGAATATAACACAGAAGAAGAAGAAGAGACCAACAAAAGTTTATCAAGCTCAAGAGATCATAACTTGTAAATTAAAATATCAGTCTCAAGCAATAAAGTTATAGTTACTAAAATCCTCAAGCCGAGGTTGGGCTTTTTACCTATTCAAAGGTTTCCACGCTAATCACTGTGCCATCTTATATGATTGGTTATACAAATTATGTCACAGGTACATTCGGTGTAAAAGCTTATTCAAGCTATTACGAAATTAGGCCCTTACAATATCTATAATAGTTTATTTTCTTATAGTTTACTCCAATACCTTATTTGTTTATTTTTTTCTAAGTAGCTTATCTATCTCTTCTTCTTTCTCGTTAAATCTCTAAAGCAATGGTGATAAGAAGGTCAAAAGTGACATCTATAGAACATATAATGAGAGTATGGTTGTTGAAGTCAAGAAATGAACTCAAAATAGTACTTTTGATCCATTTGATCAACCCATAGCTTTTTCCCCATATTATTCCTTTAAATATACAAGCTTGATGTTGATATTTTTTACTACAATGAAAAGAAATAAAAAGACCCTTAGTATTAATCGAATACAATTTAGTATGTAATACAACAACAATAACAAAAATATCAACCTCTTTGGTGTTGGGTTAGTGGTTAGGGACCACCTTTTAGAGGAATGAGGAGAGGGTGGTTACAAGTTTGAAACCTAACACCTGGGGGTCATCCGCTAAGATTTATGTGACACTAGTTAATGCAAATCTACCGAGTCTATCGAGTCTTTTCGTCAATTTTGCTATATCTTAACGAGTATAAGTTTCTTCGTCGCGGGTCTTCCACGAGGCATCTTGCTCTTGAAACCTGTTACACCGGGGATGGGAACGCGGCTCTGATGCCAATTAGTATAAATCTACGAACGCAAAAGCTTAATTTGTATTTGATTTAACATAAAGTTTAAACTAGATCTCAACTAAAGTTTAATTAGAGGAAAACTCAATTTTTTTTAATAAACAAATCAACTCTACTAATTACTGAAGAATAAATAACCTAAACCTTCACTTTTATAGAATACAAGGGGGATTAGAATTAACAACCCTAATTCTAATCTTAATAGAATTCTATTTAAATTAAGAAAACTTCATCTTTAACCTTGTATAGTTGTGTTAGTTAAACAAGCAAGTCTCTAAAATCTGCTTAGCATCTCCAGCAATGAAGATGCTTGAATCAAAATAACATAAATAAATATAATGCGTCGACGGTGAGAATGACTAATAGATGACGATTCACGTCACTAGTAGTTGCATATCACCATATCTGCTCTGGAACAAATTTTAGTCATGTTATGTGAATGACAAGGAATCCATTTTGGGCACTAGTATTCTTGCTATGTAGCACTCCCATTACTATAGAGCACATACTAAACTTTGGGGTACATATACTCCCAATCCTTGAGATATATAGATACCAGTTAGTCTAAATTAACTAAGGTACACCCCCTTTGATTACTTCTCTCTCCCAATTCCTAGACGCTTGAGACTAACCAATTTCGATTATTTTAGGTCTAAATCGATAGGTCTTAATTCCTTTGAATTAATGGTCTACACTTAACCTAAATCAAGTTGAATCAATTATCTAATGTCAAGCAAGCAGTTGTAAATTTAAAGACAAGGGCAAAGATTTTTAGCCCTGTGGGAAACCTTTCTCAGGAAAAAAATCTACAGGTCGCTGTTGAATCACTCGACAACTAAATAATCTACTTTAAAAAAGAATTACAAGAGTTTAACTACTTACAGACTTGATAAGTACAACCCGTGGTTACCTTTCTTCAAATCAAACTCTTTACAATCAATTTCAAGTTCTCGCAACTTCTCGCTCCAATCTCTCGTCGAAGCTTCCAATCTTAAATCCCTCAAGTACTTCAATCCATGATTAGGGTTTCTTGATTAATGATGATTAATTCAAGATTTGAGTATTTTAATTCTCTCTTGAATCTCTCAAGAATAATCTCTCCTCACTCTAAAAACTCAAGCCCTAAAAAAAAGGTTTTCAAAAAAATTGAATTATAAAAGAAGGAAAGTTGTCTTAAGTAGAAAATAGAAAACACGTCCTCTATTCAAATAGAAATAAATCTATTCGAATAAATAAAAGGCTGAGCCTTTTTATTCGAATAAAGAAGAAATTTATTCAAATAAAAAAGAGCCTGAGGTATTTTATTCGAACAACATAAAATCTATTCGAATAGACATGTTTTCATAAATATTTGAATAGAAAAAAATCTATTCGAATAAAAGAAATGTCGAGGGAAAATATTCAAATAGTCTTGTTCGAATAAATATCTATTTCTTAAAAGGACATACTTAATTCCTTTTTCATAATCTATAAAATACGATGGGCTTGATATTCTAGAACATGGAGTTAGAAGCCCACTTACCTGTTCAGTGCCAGTCCAGCTGTAGTCGCTCCACGTGCACTCACTGACGTCAGATAACCACGAGATAGTGCTAACACCTACTCTAGACACTAAATAAAACAAACTCCAAAATGGATGTTTTAATCTCCCCCTTTGGTTCATTTTGTGTCAAAACTAGAAATATAGGTAATAAAAGAAAATTACAAACTTGATGAACTGACTGACTCACTGAACATCCATTCTGAAAAGCATATCCTCTGAAATCCTTGCACACTAAACAAGCGACATCACATACCCGTTATATTCTAAATAAGGAATTCAGAGGATAAACATTACTTACCTGACTTCCCTGAAGATCCATTTCTCCCCCTTTTTGGCATAGAAGAATAAAGGGTAACCAAATAAAAAGATAGAGGAAAGTGAAATTATATTATACATGCCAAAATATATAACAGTTATGGAATAGTAAATATTATAGAATAGAATAATCATATAGCAAAAGCTTGATAGAGTATCCATGCATAATTTAGCATTTCAGTACAGTGCAACAACTCATAAAATATCTAGTTCAAAGACCAACCCCACAAAAAAATAAACATAGTTCAAATATTACAACTCCACAACCAATCAGAAAAAGTAGGAACAAATATCCAATACAAATACCTCATATTGGCGCAGCCGCATCCTCCTCCCCAACAGCCCTACAGAGCCAACACCTTCAGCACCTTCAGTCGAAGGCTTCAACCCCGTACCATTGGCAACTACATCATCCATAGTTCCAGCGCTGGTCGCTTTAATTAAAGGAGCCTTCACACCACCTCCATTACCTCCATTTGCTCCATCAACAACATCTACCTCTCCTTCCTTCATCTGTAAATCATCTTCAGCAACCAGTTCTGGGGAAACAGGGTAGGGTTCCAAAGTGTCGGGGTTATACCCCTTATCCTCTATAAACTCTTTTAGCTTTACGACGACTCTACATTTACCATCAAACATCGCCTGATAACGCGCCTTCTACTCTGCCTTTTCTTTATCTTTCACAACAAGCTTCATCGTACGCACCCGCTCCAGGTTAGACCGCTGAACCTCGAGCCTCTTATCGAAGGAGTCAGTGATTGCCGCCAGATCCCGCTTCAACTCTTTGACCTCAGACAACAACGAGGCCTCAGTCTCACGAGCAAGATCCAGACTTTCAACAGCTTGTCACAACTTCCCCTTTACTGATCTTATCGCCTTGTTGTAAGATTGCGCCCAAGCATCCGTCTGCTAGAATATTCGGGCTGCCAGTACCTTTTAAAGCATGGAAAACTTGCAAGAAATCTCAGAATCTCATAGAAGAAATTAATAGACCGTTACCTGAAACATACTCCTCTTCATTTCCATTAAAGCCTCATTTGGGTCGTCTTCGCAGAGTTCAGCCATCGAAGTGTACTTGGCTATTGCTTGATCTCATCGCTTAGCCTCCGTCATCTCTTTATCCTCATCCACTGCATCATCTTCCCCCAGCGCCCTACACCTTTTGCGCTGAACAACTTTCGACTGTTGTACCTTTGGAGCCTCAAGAGTGGCCTTGCCTTTCCCTTTCTTAGCTTGCTTTGGTACCTGCCTTGGCCTTAGTCTCGAAGTATCACTAGCCCCTTTGGGCACCGACGTTGTTTGCTTCGAAGCCCTTTTCGCCTTCGGCACAAACTAAACTGTCCTCGTCAAATCATCTTCTCCCATTTCTTCGGGTACTTTTAAACCACCTTTGCCTCTCCTCCTCTTTAATGGTTTCAGCGTAACGGGTATGTCTCAAAGCAGGGAATCCTTCTTCTTCCTCCTCTTCCTCTTGATACCAAGACTTCTGAACACTGAATTTACCCAATCCTTACTAGCTTCAAGCAAGGCATTAATATAGTTCCTCGGATTGTTCTAAATCAGATTCTTCGGACCTGCAAAACAAACAAAATCTAATTAGAACTTATTCGAGACATACATCAAAAGCAATCCTTCGACAACACACTTACTCTGGTTACAAACCTTATGGTCCATCTTATAAAGGTCATCCCCTTCAACATCCTCATAGTTACCCCGTACTATAACTAAGTCTTTATTCCACCCTCGACCGGTCGAGCACAGATAAAAAAATAAGGGCCTCTCAATGTGACACTGGATGTGGTAGGCACCTGCGTTTTGGCTTGCCTTCATCGAGTAGAAGATCACAATATCAAAGCACTTAATTAAACCCCTTCCCTCACCACTCAATTTGGCATTCAAGTCCTCAATTACCCTTATCATCTCATAAAAATTCCCATTCATTTGGACTGGGTAACCTCCCAAAAATTCAATACCTCTTTTACCAGCCTTCGAAGAGGAAGTTCCATCCCCAATCAAATCTGGCCTCTATATGCTATTATCTCGTCTCCAAGGTTCGATTTGAAAGTTAGCCCTGCTCCCGCTCCACTCAACAACACCTCAACCTTCGATAGCTCCAACTTGGCAGCAAATCGATTTAATCTTACCTAATCTCTAGCCGAATCAGCACCTTCGACCCTATCCAACTCAGTCGAATCCCCACTTTCATCATTCTGCCCCCCTTCTTCCTTCTCACCACCAGAAGGCCCAACATTACCTTCATCTCTCTCCCCCCACACTATCTCATCCTCTTTACTATCCTCAGTCACAACCATCTTACGATGTCTCATAATCGGAACCTCTCCAGCTGGCAACACCATAGCCAAAGGGACATCAGTTATAACATCTAACACTTCTAATTCTCCGCCCTCATCCATTGGGGCACGACCATAAATACTAGCTTCGAATGCTTCAATTTCCTAGTGTACCAACCTCTGCCTCAAAGCTCGATGGGTACGCAACTTATCCTACAGAAGAAGAGGCGCGCAATCAAATCAATATATTCGATAATTACGTGTTAATAACCCATGTCCTATCTCCCCCTCCAATAGATAACAAACACATTCGAAACCATGATCTTAAACGCAGTCCCTCCTTCAAAACCCTCAAAATCCTCATATGGGTCAGAACCCAGACCCATAAATTACAGTGTCCTCGACGATAACCTCTTAACCCCAAACCTAGAAGATCCCACTTATAAATACAGCAAGAAGAGCAAAAACAAGAATATACAAAGATCAAGTGACATACAAATATTAGAAGAGGTATACTCGAAATGGCAAAATCAACACAACAACTTCAACAATTTTTCTCAAGCTCCACTTAGCAATGGCCTACCAGTTCTCTTCCGCTCACTCTCTGGAAGACAAGACATCCAGTCACAAACTACATAACCCATAAAACAGAAAAGAAAAAGAGATAGCAACAACAAAACAAACCACAGACGGACTATCCCAAACACCTAATAATACAGATTTAAAGAGGACCCTAATTATCAATGGAATGTTTCTCTTCGACCACAGGCACAACATCAACATCTTCCTGGTCTACCATCTCTTTCGTAAACGATTCGAACAGAGACAACCGGTGGCTGGGTAATGGACCCATCATCTGAAGAATCCCCTACCAGTATGCAAAAGACATTCCAGCAATGGGCACCCCGGGTTCTACTTCAAAAAGGTTTAATATTTTCGCATCAATATCCTGATCGATGCCAAACCTCCATTGTAGCTCTAATGTCTTCTCCTGTATTCGCTTGACCCTTACTGCCACTTGGTTCTCCAGAGCGGGTATATTCAAATCCATTTCTGATTTGAGCACGTAAGCAGAAAGATGAAGAAAAAATACATAACGATGAGAAAACCCCTCCAACCCTTTTAAACATGAAGAAATATTTCAACTTTCCATCTTCCCTAGCTGCATTAACTCTGGCCTTCAATTCTCCACCTTAAAAACTAAACAGTCCAACCTCTACAACTTCCTAGACATAACAGCTTCATCTACATGTGCATGGAAACACCATTTATGAGGACTTGCAGTCGAAACTTGTGCACCGAACCATCGCCAGTTACCCAACAGTCCATCCAGCATCGAACCATCGACCATTTTCACACTTTGACCCCAATTCCTTGCACTGAGTTTTAACAAATAGCAGAGTCCGTTACCTTCGACCATGTCATTATACTTCGATACCAATTTTTCTAGTAGTATTCATTACTACTCATTACCATTCGGTGAGTTTACTATCATGCCTACAAGTATATTCGCCTATAATACCAACCATATACAATTATACAAAGTTTCAAAAAATATTGCTTCTATTCTATTGTCCGATTTATAAAACAACAATATTTTAAACCCAAATACATTTATTCAAACAGCTCAAACAAAAACCTCTACATAAAACATCATAATACAAAGAGACCCATCATCCCCACCTCAAATAGTATCCCTACTTCAAGAAGGCCCAGTTCCACTCACCGCACTTTGTTCCTCCATCTCCTCTTCTATACAAATGAGGAACTCGGCCAAAGCCGACAGAAAGAGATAACGCTTCTCCGCAGTAGTAAAGTTGTACTTCAGTTAGTCCCAAAGATATGCATAGGGTACCCCATTAATGAGCTCTCCAGCCTCTACCTCTACCAGTTCGGGCATGCCCCAGTCCAGATCATGATGCCCAAAGAACTTCATGTGCAGTTTAGCAGTCTTCCGCCCTACGCGATAATCTCAGGTGAACCCCATCCTCTTCTAATATTGCATATTGGGCATGGTATCCATAGAGATTTTCAAATTTATAGAAGAAAGATAGAAGAATGATAAAGAAGAAGGCTACACAGTATCCCTACTCAATAACCCATACTTATAGCCTCATTTTATTTATTACCCTATAAAACACCAACATCTCTTTATTACCCCCTTTTATTACCCACCCGAAAACCAGTAGTCAAACCGCTCAACTTCCAAGGCTAAACAGCTTTCTCAGCAAATGCCTCTATACCTAATTTTGAGCCTTCACTGAGAGGGGGAGAATGTAGTAGCGTACTCGCAGCCTTCTACCCCAAGCAGATACTCGAAGGCTACTTCAAAGCCTACCCAAACATATCGAGGTCAAGACAAATCCACAAACAAGCCTCCCAAAGATAGTCTGAAGACGAAGCTTCGACTCTAAACAAACCTCGAGGACAGACTCCACACATCGCAGTAAAAACACTTCGACCATATCTACACATGATCAAAGTATGATAGGATAGACAGCCAGCTCACTAAATAATATGGCGCAGTTGTTGGTCCTTGCAGCTACAAGTGACAGACCCAACTACTGCCACAGTACCAAAGTACAGAGATGGACCCAACAACTTTTACAGTGACAATTCTGACATTTCTAGCGCCCATACCTACGCCAAAATATTCGGATGGTACCCTTGTAATCTGACCTAACCTTGGTAACTCAGCCCTTCCTATGTTTTATAAATAGGAGAGATGGGGAACCAATGAGGGGTTAGAAAAATTCTCCCCAACCCCTTTGCAGTTTACCTTTGACCACTCTGTAAAAGCCCAGTGCTCGAACCTTCGATTACTCATCAAAAATAAATGCACTCTTAAAAATCCTTATCCTAGGTCATAGAGCGTCACATTCGGGCCTCTACGAAAGTATATTGTCTATAGATTGTACATTCCCTAGATTATTTACTTGTATTCCTTTTATTGTGGATTAATCCCATGGTGTAAGAGCCGGCTTCCCCTTTGCTTGAAGTTAGGCCCCTATATTTGGCGCTGTCTGTGCTTCCTACCCCACCCTCGTCTGTGATAGGTAAAGGGTGGAGTCGAGTAGTACAGATATAACTAGTCTCGATTAGTTTAAAGTGGCACCTAGGATTGTTGAAGTTTCTGATGAAAAGGTTACCGTGATAGACGTGGATCACAAGCCACAGATTAGTGATCGAAAAGGTAGTGTGGGTGGGGAGGAAGATGTAGAGGAGGGTGAGGAGGCTTGTTACAAAGAGGGTCATGAAACGAAGGAGATACTGAGTTTAAAGAAGAAATACGATATTCTTGATAATATTAGGTTAGAGGAGTATCAATATGATATGATCGACCAGAAAGTACCCTTGGGTGGGATTCTCGTGCATCGAGAATAAAATAAGAAGGGGTTGAAGCTTCCTCTTCGAGCTGACCAGAAGAAGTTGATAAAACATTTTGACGTGGCACCAGGTCAATTTAATCCAAATGTGTATGACCTGTTTCGCGTATGTAGGGCGATAAATGGTCTACTAAAGTCAAGGGAGGAAGATTTGATCATAGTTGACGATTTATGTTTGTACTATACACTTAAGATGAACCCGAAGAAGCTAGGCTATCGATACTTGGTGAGGCTTTTGAAGAGACCGCTGTTCTGTGACATGGTATCAACTTGAGGGCGTTATAGCGATGAACGTTTACTAATGTCTGGGAACTACGAGTTCGACTTGAAAGATCCCGGGGAACCCTTAAAAAGAAAGACTTTTCATTTAGGTTTGTGGTTAGGTAACGTAAATGTCGATGTTTTTGTTTGATTTATGTCTAAATCTGTGTTTAATGGGCATTTTGTTGTTTGTACAACTTTAAAGGAGATCGATAGGAACTCTGAAGTACAAGAGGAATTATACAAGATTAGGAAGGGATATTTTGGTATGATCAACAATCTTTACATCAACCAAGAGCTAGTGGGTATCCTTTTTCAAGAGACAGGCTTAAAGAGGTCAAGGACAAAAGGGGCAGAAGTTCCAGTTATCGACGGTAAGATGTCGGTAAGGAACAAGAGGGCTGCAGAGTCTAGTCTGCCATTGGAAAATCCTTCTTTGGCTGGGTGCACGACGGATTTCGTCACCACGAAGAGAGACTCGATGTTCACTGAAACATTGGGAAAGAGTAAGAAGAAAAGGGTTGCTAGCCAAGTTCTTCCCTTACTTCCCCCGAAGAGGTCTTCTCGAAGATCAACAAATGAGGAGGGGGTGAAGATTGATGCACCAATTGCTTTACCTGATGGGCGACTTCCACGAGGCTCGACAATAACGCTTTCGAAGAAGAGGGCGGAGTCGGAGTCTTCAAAAAAAACATTGTCGAGGAATCTGAGATTAAAGTCCAGAAGACTACAGACGCTTATGTGTCTGGGGCGGATGGGTTGCAGGTAGAAGTGGACGACTATTTTGTTGGTACGGAGAGTTTGATAATTTTTCTCAGTGAGGGCCACCGAAACATGTCAATGGTGAGAAATTTTTCTGATTTGTTTCGGTTAAAAAATCTGGTATGACATTCAAATACTCAATTTATGAATGTAATACATATCAAAAAGTTATTGACGGAGGCCAAAGGTCGTATTGTTGGTAGTAGCGATTTGGAAAATTAGCTTGTGGCATACAAGAATATCGAGAAGGATTTGACGAGGGAGAAAGAAGCTTTGATTGAGGATAAGAAGTCGTTGAATGCCACACTGAATGCGTACAAGCTAGATGCTTGAAAGGCAAAGGAGGTGGCCCTTCGTGATACAAAGAAAGGGTGGGAGAAAAAGATTAAGGATAGATGGGTTGAGTTTGCGAGGGAAAAAGATGAGGCATTGGCATTGCTGAGAAGTAACTTTTAGAAGGATGTGTGAGAGTAGGTTGCTGAAGAGCAAAAGGCGATAGAGCAGGAACACGGGAAGATCTTGAGCGAGGTAGGGGCTGAATTGATTCGAGAGAATTTAAATGCTTGTAAGAAGGTCAGGGCCAATTATGTAGGTCAATATAAGGAGATGGAGCAGAGGAAAGACCATTATAAAGGGTTGGTCAGGGCTGGGGGTATTGTCTTCGAGGATTCAGATCTGGACGATGATGTGCTGGAAACGCCTGAAGTTCCCTCTAGGACGGAAGTTTATGATGATTTGGTGATGATGGAAGCTGGTGGTTTGTTTTCGAAGATGTTGTTTGAAAATATTTTATGCATATTGAAATTTATGCTAAGTGTTGGTATTCAATAAGATTAATAAGGGGAAATGCGAGTATAGATAGCTCAGAGTGTTGCTTGAAGTAACCATTTGTGTGTATGTAAAGATGGCCATGTAATGGCAAGTAGTTGGAATGTTTGCCAGATGTTAATTCTCAATGGGATATCTGGATTGGATGGAAAAGAACAAACACATGACATGTTGTGTTCAATAAGTAATGAATGTAAACAATATTATCTTATAATAAGGTATTATTGTTAAAGGATTGAATGTTAGTTTTTCCCATACTTATCAAGTATGGATCTAGACTAAGTAAAGATAGTAAAGATGATGGTAGTGTAGATACATATTTATCAAGTATGGATCGAGGCCAAGTAAAGATAGTATAGATGATTGCTTGTCTGATACATACTTATCAAGTATGGATCGAGACCAAGTAAAGATAATATTGATGATTGATTGGCTGATACATACTTATCAAGTATGGATCAAGACCAAGTAAAAATAGTAAAGATGATTGAGTGTCTAAGGTATACTTATCAAGTATGGATCGAGACTAAGCAAAGATTGTAAAGATTGAAGTAAAAGTAAAGATAGTTTATTTGAGTTGATGAATGCGGTTACGGTTGTCATCAGTAAAACATTTTCAGTTGGGCTGTATTCCATGGATATTCAATCTGGATTTCGTCTTCTATCATCAGCTAATAAGTACCACTATATGTGTTTGTCACTAACGATGTATGGTCCTTCCCAGTTTTTTGATAATTTTCTTAAATTCTTAGGCCGTGTACTATCTTGAATCCGTCGAAGGACAAGGTCTCCAATACCAAACTTTCGTGTTCGAACTTTTTTATTGAAAGCTTTTTTCAGTGTGTCATGGTATTGTCCTAAATTTGCAATAACTTTATCTCAAGTTTCTTCTATCCAGTTGAGGTTGCAGAGGAGACCTAGCTCATTGTCTTCATCTGTGACTTTTCTTCGAATATTTGGTAGATCGAGGTTTGAAGGTATGATTGCTTCAGTGCCGAAGGCCATCATGAATAGAGTACAGCCTGTGGATGTTCGAGGTGTTATCCTGAATACCCATAAGACACTTTGTAATTCTTTGACCCATCTGCCCTTCTTTTTGTTGAGTCGCTTGCAAAGTCCTGATTTAATACTTTTGTTGATAGCTTCAGCTTGCCCGTTTCCTTAAGGGTAGGATGGTGTTGAAGTTGAAAGTTGAATCTTGTACTTGTGGAGGAAAGTAAGGACTTCATTGCAGATAAATTGTTTGTCATTGTCAGATCATATTATCTGTGGGCAACCAAATCTGGTAATTATATGTTCCCAAAAGAATTTAATGACTTCATTTTCATCGGTATGACAAAGAGGAGTTTCTTCGACCCATTTTATGAAGTAATCTGTGGCCACAAGAACAAATTTGCAATTTCCCGATGTAGGGTAGAAGGGTCCAATGATATCGATCCCCCATCTTTTGAATGGCCAGAGGACATTGCTAGTGTGCAAATCAAGTGTTGAGTTTTTGATGTCTTGAGCATGGATTTGGCATTTATAGCATCTTCGAACAAAGTCTTCACAGTCTTATTATATTTTTGGCCAGTATAAACCTTGAGTGAATGCCCTCTGAGCCAATGACCATCCTAATATGTGAATCGCGCAAATTCCTTCGTGGAGCTCTTTGATTTTTATTTGGGCTTGTTTCTGAGAGATGTATTCGATAAGTGCTCATCTTCCCGTAATGCAATAGAGGATTTTATCTTGGATTGTGAATCGTGGACATTTGGCCAAGAGTAATCGGGCTTTTTCTTTGTTACCCGGGAGGATGTTGGAATTAAGGTACACATAAAAATGTCTTCTCCAATCGTCTTTATCTTCGCCTTCAACAACATTGATGTGTATCGTAGAGATCATATCGAGACTGGAATGTTTGATAACCTCGATTTCCAAAGTTATTTTTTTACTGTCTTCGAGCATAGCGGCGATGTATGCCAATGCGTCAGCATGGCAGTTCTCGGCCCGAGGAAGGCAAGAGATTTTTGCTGACTTGAATTTTCCCATTTTTTCTTCGACTAAGGCTGCATAATCAACCATCTTGCTAGATGTCTTGAATGTTTTGTTGTAATGATTAGCGACGAGTAAGGAGTCGGCATAGACAGCTATTTTCTCTGCTTCGAGTGTTATAGTAAGATCTAGTCCATGAAGGATGGCTTTATATTATGTTTCATTATTGGTGGCATAAAATTTAAGTTTAATAGCTTTCTCGATGCGATGATTGGATGGCGTAACGAGAACCATCAGTAAAGAGTCTCCATCCTGTACTTCGTGACTAGGCGTCTGGCTTTATAATTGAGTCATCGACCAATAATTTTTCAAGTTCTTCCCAATCTGGTTCTTCGACTGGAAAGTCTGCCAATAAATTAGTCACTGCCTGTCTTTTGATTAATATCTGAGGTTCAAAAGAGATGTCATATTCTCCAAGGAATACAAACCATTGTTGAACTCTTCAAGATTTTTTTTAGAGAGTACAAGTCTGAGAGGATATTTAGTAATAATCTTGATGGGATGTGCTTAAAATAAGGTCAAAGTTTCTGAGAGCTGCAGACCAAAGCAAGTAGTTGTTTCTCGGTTGTTGTATATCTTTTCTCGGCAGGCATGAGAATCTTGCTGATGAAGTAGATTGGCTTTTTTACACCCTCGTCTTTTTGAATAAGGACTGAGCTAATGGAATCATCAGTTGTAGACAAGTACATTGTTAGTGTTTCACCATCAACTAAAGTACTCATGATAGAAGGACAACCTAAGTATCGTTTAAGATCTTGGAAAGCCAATTCACAACCAGGAGTCCAAATGATTTCTTTGTTCTATTTTTTGGACAGTGAAATAGGATTTCCACGAAAAAGGAGGTAAAGAAGTTTGCATCGGTCAAATGATTTTGATATGAATCTGTGAAGAGCGGCAATTTTGCCAACGAATTTTTGCACATCTTTTTTTGTTCGAGGAGATGGCATCGCCATGAGTGCTTTGATTTGTGCTAGATCGATTTTGATTCCCCTTTTACTAACCAAATGCCTGAGAAATTTATCGGACGCAACACCGAATTGGAAATTATCAGGGTTGAGTTTCATCTGGTAAGTACGAAGGATATCGAATATGGTTTGAAGGTTGTTAAAGTGATCTTCGCGCTTCAAGCTTTTGCAGATCATATCATCGATGTATACCTCTATAATTTTGCCTAAATGATCTTTGAACATTTTGGTGACAAGTTGCTGGTATGTGGCTCCTACATTTTTTAGCCCGAAAGGCATTACTGTGTAACAGTAAAGACCTTTTTCCGTAATAAAAGTTATTTTTTCTTGATCTTCTTCTGCGAGAGGAACCTGATTGCAACCGGAAGCTGCATCCACCATTGAAAGAAGTTCGTGTCCGGTAACCGAGTCGAGGAGTTGTGGGATCAGTGGGAGGGGAAAGTTATCTTTTGTGGTAAACTTGTTGGGTTTTGTAAAATCAACACAGACTCTAATTTTCCCATTTTTCTTAGGGACTGCCACTATGTTAGAAACCCATTGTAGATATTTGGCTTCCCTGATAAATCCTACTCGAAGAAGTTTATCGATTTCCTCATTAACGGCTTCCCGAAGGCAGGGAGCTAGATTTCGACGCTTTTGTACGACTGCTTTGCTGTATAGAAGGAGGTTGAGTTTGTGGCATGTGATCGAAGGATGAATACCGGGCATTTCTTGGAATGACCATGCAAAGATATCCACATTTTTCTTAAGAAGCTGAATCATAGTTTCTCTCTCATCAGAAGACAGCTTAGAGCCAATGAAGGTATTACACTCGGGCCCATCGAGCTCAATAGAATCTGATACCTCGGTGTCGCGCTGCTCGAATATGGGTGGCAGTTCCTGCTGTAGCTGCTATGCCTTGAGTAGTATTGCCATATGAGAGTTGGTGGTGGTGTTCTCGCACATACATGCAACTGCTTAGCTGCCTTTGATCTCATAGACTCTGTGATTCGTTGGAAATCTTAAGGCTAAGTGAAATATAAATGGTACTGCTTTAATTGAATGTAACCAACTTTACCCTAAAATTCCCAGATATTTGAACTCAGCATCGATGACTATGAATTTAACGAAGGTAGTTTCTGATCCCGCTTGAACAAGTAGTATAATTTCTCCTGTTGCTAATTTTTTTGAACCGTTGAACCCTGTGACTATTGTTGTCGAAGCTTTCACAGAATCTTTTAGACCTAGCACCTCAATTTCCCTTCTGAATAAAACATCCCTGGTGCTTCTTTTATCGACGAGAAGCGTGTGTAGGTTGTCGTGTCCTACTTTGAGCATAATGACCAGAGGGTCGTCATGAGGGTACTTGATATGGTTGGTGTCACAGTCTTTAAAAGTAATGTGGTAAGGACGTTTTGATTTGCTCGAGCTGGGAAAATGTTTTGCCAATTTATCTGAGAAAGTCATTTTGTAACAAGATGTAATTCGATCGTCTTGTTTTCTTTTCTTTCCTTTTTTAATTTTGATCATGTAAAGATGGCGAGCTTGCCCTTGGCCTTGCTCTTGTCCAACGTCTTTGTTCTTAGTTTCTTTTTTGAGGAATTTTTGAATGTTGACTACATAGTTATGAAGTCTTTCAGCTAATAGAATGAGATGAAAAATTTGAATGAGAGAGTAGCAACTGTCAGTTTTGTGACTATGCACGTTGTGATACTAACTTAAAGGTTTGTTGTGGATGTTCGTAATTGCTTGTGGTACCCGATAGAACACGCTCCCTTTATCGTTGGTAAAATAGTGGAGAGAGTTGTTATCATTACAGGTTGAACAGGGACGGGTCTGTTCGGCCTTTCATCTCTTCTTCTAGCGTTGTTAGTGTTTCTTTCGCGCTGCTTGGGTGCTTCGACATTGGCTGATTTCTGGGGTTGAGGTGTAAATGTTTCTCGAGATTGGATGACGGAGGAGCTCTTCATCTTGCCCTTCTTTGATCATTCCAATTCGATGTAGTTATTTACGACATCGATCATCTCTGTCACCGTTCTGGGCTTGTACAAGGTAAGCTCTTCTCGAACCTTAGAGTTGATATGCAGAGCTGAGGTGAATGCCGAAACGACAATTTTAGGATTCGAGTTTTCAATCTTTCGTGTTTCCTACAAGAAATGCTTGTAAAAGCTTGCCAAGGTTTTTTTTGCGCCTTGCTCTAAGGAGAACAAGGATTTTATTATTATCTCTCACTCCTTAGCGTGAACATAATTGGACTCAAAGAGACGCTGTAGCTGGCTAAATGTGGTGATAGAGCTTTCGGGTATAGTATGGAACCATCTGAGTGGTTCCTCTTTCAAACTCATGTTGAATAATTTGCAAAACATATGGTCGAGTTTTGAGTATAACCCAACTACGGCATTGAAGTGTCAGACATGGGTGAGAGGGTCAGTGAGGCCTGCATACTTAATAAATTTTGGCATGTGGAAATTATTCAGAATAGGCATAACTTCGAGATGTAGAGAAATGGGATTTGTCTCAATTTTGTCGAGAGCAGATCTTCGGCCTGGAATATCAAAGTTTATAGCTTGGATTCTATTGTTTAGGTCGTCCAAGGTGATGAATTGTGGAGGAGGAATTGGTACAACTGTAACTTGTGGATCAAAATTTCCTTGTCCTTCGGGTCCCAATCGGTCCCTGATTGATCTTCTTTCTGATGGTGGGGGAGTTTGGTGACGGGTGCGGCGACTTCCTTGAATTGTCGATGCTGAGGATGTAAGTCCAAAGTATCGAGAAGCCCTGCCTGGATTTCTGGATCTTGATCGAGAAGTTTGAATTCTTTCTTCTCCTGGTTGATCATCTCTTTAGGTCGCTCTGGATCGATGATCACTTCGGGATTGCGGAGGTGACGTTTGACGTCCAAGAGTCGATCTTGAGTTCTCTGTAATTTCTCTATCTCTATCTGATGTGTCCAACTTTGTTGGTCCAGGGCTTTCCTTCTTTTGTCTCTTTCTACTTGAAGAGCCAGATTGTGAATATACTTATCTTCCAACCTCTGGACTCGCTCGGTTTCCATTTATCTCTGTAATTCGATTACTTCACCGTGTAGATCGATGGTTTCTAGTATCGGGTTAATTTCGTGATTCCTTAACGTACTAAAATGGCGTCGGATATTCATATTTGTTATTGGATTATTTTTAAATCAGGGATGGTAAAGAAAAGTGTGGTAATTCCCACAGACGACGCCAATTGTAATGGCATATTTTCTGGAAGGATAATCTTCGCCAATATTTTTTGTAAGGATGGTGCAATAACAAGCTAAGATAAATATGATTTTACGTAGAAACTTAGTAAAAGCTTAGAAAAACCACGACCTTGAAGAGAATTTTGATGTAAAATCCAATAGGTTGCTAGTTATTATAAGTTATGGGATGATAGTCAAGTAAGAAATGGTGAATAGTAAAGTTGCGGATATGAATAATCTATTCTCTTTCTGTATTTATAGCGGATACAGACAGTTTACAAAAGAGAAAAAGTTTCCTACTTTGGGGGTAGTGGGCGAACTTCGCGAATCTCTAACGGTTCTTTCTTGACCAGGCACAACGGCTACTTATAGAAGGTCGAGGACTTGTTGTATCTTCTCGAATGTTGTTTATCTTCGACTATACAGTACTGACTTTCTTCGACTATGGTATGCTGGCTTACCATTGCCGAATCTGGAGAATATGCTACTGCAGGTTTGTGATAAATAATCGGGACAATTTTTGCGGTCGAGTAAGGAGAAGAAATTATTCGATGAATCGGGATCGCTTTTGGCGCCAAAAACTAGAGGAACTCCTGTGAATCGCACGTGATACCTAACCATAAACAAGATGGGAAATAGTAATAGAATTAGTGATATCCTTCTTACAAATAACAAATCTGGTACAAGGCGGGACAAACTGTCCCGAAACAAATGACAAGTCATGCGTGAGATGGTGACAATGTCTGCCTTACACGTACATTGATGAATTAAATTTGAACACGTGGCATGATAATATATTTTTAAATGATTCGAACTTTTTTTATTATTATTTTGGAAGTGTCATTCGTACTTGTGGAGCCCACGTGCTTGTAAAAAACAGGTAACATTTTATTGAACAAATGACAACGTTATGGTGGTACAAATGACAACTAATTCTGAATAAATGTGAAATTTGTGGGAAAATAAATGACAGATTTTTGAGCAAAGGAGAAAGTTCTGAAAAAACAAATGACAAATATTTCTTAACAAATGAAATTGATTGCTGGCGATATATACTGCAACTTTAGTAGGGGCAAAATTGATTTTTTCCTCTTGCCAGTATCGATTTTGGAATTTATTGTCTCTGAGTCGATTTTGTAAAGTTGGCATAAAAGTAGTATTTATTCTCATAATTTCCAATCACAACACAAAAATAAATAAATAAGAGACCAATATCCATTTCAAATGTTACACGAGAGTCCCGTAAAAAAAAAAAAAAAAAAAAAAAAATCACAATACCCCACGTGAAAAAATTAAAATAAAATAATATTAATACTGAACTTTTTTGGCAGTTGCTTTTATACCTGAAGTCAAAAAATAAACGGAGATCTCAATAACAAAACGGAGGGAAGACTCAAAACGCTCACAAATTTCTCTCTCTCTCCAAAACTTAAAATCCGAAAAAAAAAACCAAAAAAAACGACGAACCTGAAAGAGAAGAACTGGAGCCATTACAGGAAATAACGACACAGTCGTCGTCGTTGAAGGTGAAGGCTCCTCCACAGATCCGATACAGGTCACCTTCATCAGCAGAACTCGAATCTCAAGACCACCAACACCAATCTCAACCACACGATCAAGATCAATATCAAGATCAGATGGAGAAGATGATGAAGCGAAACAGACACGAATCGTTATCCGATAAGATCTACCGTTACAGAAGTATAATTCTCTTAATCTCAATCCCTCTTCTCTTAATCTCATTCGTTATTTTCTTAATGCCTCAATCATCCTCCACCGTTGGATCTCTCATCACAAACCGCCGGGCCTACCCTAACTATATCAGTAAGTCCGGTTCAAAGAGTTACGCGGTGATCTTCGATGCGGGAAGCTCTGGGAGTAGAGTTCATGTTTACTGTTTTGATGATAATTTGAATTTGGTTCCAATTGGGAAAGATCTCGAGCTATTCGTACAGGTATGAATGATTGATTGTGAAATGTGGTTGATTTGGGTGAATGTGCGCCCTTAAATTGGATTTTTTTGCAGAAAACACCAGGATTGAGTGCGTACGCGAGTGATCCCAAGCAAGCTGCGGAGTCGTTGAAGTCGCTTTTGGAGGAAGCGGAGAGGGTTGTGCCGAAGGATCTAAGGGGGAAGACGCCAGTGAGAGTTGGGGTAATTAGTTGTATTGTGTTCTTTTAGTGATTTTGTTAAAATTCATTTAGATTATGGCGTTTGAAATGTGTGTGATGAATTGGTGATTTTGTGAAGGCCACGGCGGGATTGAGACAATTGGGTATCGAGGCTTCGGATCGAATCTTACAGGAGGTAGGTGATTATTACTGTTTAGTGGTTTGAAATTTATACGCGAATTTGGTGTAATTTAGTTTGTTTTATTTTATTTTTGGTTTGGTAATGTAGGTGAGGGATTTTCTGGAAAAGAAAAGCTCATTTAAATTGAAATCGGACTGGGTCACAGTTTTGGATGGAACTGAGGAAGGAGCCTTTCAGTGGGTATGTTTACGAAATTTTTATTTATTTTTAGTGTATCCTGAGGTTATCAGTAATATCGCGATTTGGTTTGCTATGGAAGCTTGATGCATTTACATGTGCCAATGTTCTATATCATTTGGTTGCAATGGTTGCACACCAGCATTGTCATATAGAAAAGTTCAAGTTAAACTAAATGCCATCTTGTTGGGATTGATACTTGGTAGTGCTATTGATTTCTACCTAATAGAATAGGTTTACATAAAATGTAAAGAAAGGAAGAATCCCATTTACCTTAGAAAAAAGCTCAATTTAACAATTGCTATAATATCCTCAACTTCATTAGCATTAACTTTGAGGGAATTGCTCTATTACCCTAATGGGGATTAATAATTGTATTCCACTGGTGTGGTGACGTTAATTTGTTGTTGCTGATTGATTCTTTGCGAACAGACCAAGACAATGGAAGAGGGAGTGGAAAATGGAGAGAGGCGACTGAGGGAGAAAAGACCAGAAGAAGAGAGATTGGAGGGGGTAGATACAAACTACAAATAGATATCTAGTGAGGAAAAAGCAAACATATTGTTGATGATCCAAAATAGTTAACCCAATCAATCAGTTCAAAAGGTCTAGGTTGTTTTGTATTCCACCTTACATGGAAATGGATATAAATAGTTGCCAAACTGTGCTGGGTTCCTCTCTCAAACCCGTCCACAACCATTCTGCTATTTATATTCTCACCTACACGAAAAGTGACATGAATTCAAGGCTCTACAAGTTTGTTCTTTAATCTAATGTTATGAAGCCACTTTAAAAATGTTGTTTTACTTTGGCATGTTCTTTCATGCTAGAAAGTAAACTCCAGTTCATCATGCTTGCCACAGACGATGCCAATCGTAGTTTCCTAATCTCTGACTTGCTATTTGATTAGAGGACTACAATACTTGTGAGCATGTTTGGAGCTTGGAACGTCTCACCAAAATAGGGCACCACTCTCTATCTCTGGGTCTCTTCTTCTTCCTTTCTAGAATGGCTATGGTTTTTATTAGAGGAAGCAGAAGGTTGAAAAAGGATCTCTTCTTGAATTTCCCTTGGCTCTTTTCTTATGTATAGACTGAGGGTCTAAACCCTAGAGTTTGTCTTATGTGGTCTCGAATATGACCCAACTACCCTTGTAGGGTTTCTGACCATATTCCTCCACGTGGACTGACGAAAAGTGATCATCGGATCATTAAGATTACGCATGACTAGGTTCATGAAGTCTTTTGCTACTCCTCTGTAGATGAGCTCGTTTAACAAGTACGAGCTCGTCGGAGTGCAAGGGGCTCGTATACGACTCACGCCCTAGGACGTGCCACGTGTTGTGTAATGGGGCCCAGGATCCTACAATGGCATTGTGGGGAAAATGATAACCACCTTCTTGATCTTATTATTCTCATATGTACCAGAAATACTTTTAGGAAGGAAATCTTGAATGAAATATCCTTTTTTGTTTTCTTTTACAGGTAACAATTAACTATTTATTAGGGAAGTTGGGAAGAGAGTATTCTAGTACAGTAGGTGTAGTTGATCTGGGAGGTGGATCAGTTCAAATGGCCTATGCTATCTCAGAAAGTGATGCTGCTAAAGCTCCAAGGATATTGGGAGGGGAGGATACTTATGTTAAGGAACTCTATCTCAAGGGAAGAAAATATTTTCTTTATGTTCACAGGTTTTTCCATCTTGCTCTTTCACAATTCATGTTACAGTTTCTAGATGGGGTTATGGATGGGTACAATTGGCATTTAGCAAAGTCCTAATTTATTATTGCAGTTACCTGCACTATGGACTGTTAGCTGCTCGAGCGGAAATTTTGAAGGATGAAGAGGTTTCTGGTAGTCCATGCATCTTGAGTGGCTACCAAGGTAGGGTGGATATTGCTTCCCAGCCACGTTTTCATTGCACCTCTCTTGTTGGTTCACCTTCCTCTTCGTTTTACTAGTACTTCTACATTTTCTAATGTAGTTATTATTACATTCTATCTAATCAATACTTGTCTATTTTGCCAAATTCTTTGCTAACTTCCCGTTAACCAAAAAGAAAGTTTTTCAGTTTTACCCACTGTTTGTCCATGTAATCTGGTTATTAGTAGTAGCTGGTCGTAGACTGTGGTCCGCATAGGCTACAGATTACTTGGTCAATATGAATTTGACGAATTTTTCAAATTAGTTTACCAAGATTAGTTATATAAATGCACATTACTTTTAGGGTTCCTCTTAAAACAACAATTAAATAGGCAAGAAGTGGTGAAGCGCATTGATGCTAGAATAGATGACAGTTTCAAGTTTTTTGTTGAGTTGTTCAAATCAAACTTTCTCAAATTTTTGGTCCTCATACATTGATATTATTAGATTTGGTGACTAGAGGGAAATGTAAGCTTTCGTACTACTTATCTTTTCTCTGTCGTTGCATTTGTCATATTATAGTTTGTAATTCCTAACTATATCTATATTTCACCTAGGTTCTTACAAGTATGGGGGAGTGGCTTATAAAGCATCTACTCCTACATCTGGCTCCAACATGAACAAGTGTAGAAGAGCTACCTCTAAAGCTCTCAAAGTTAATGAATCGACGTGTACTCACATGAAGTGCACATTCGGTGGAGTATGGAATGGTGGTGGTGGGGATGGGCAGAAAAATCTTTTTGTCGCCTCATTTTTCTTCGACAGAGCTGCTGAGGTAAAAGTTCATCTTACCTTTTCCTTATGTAATTTGACAATTCAGATAAATTACAAATGCTAATAGATCATCCTCTTACACAGGCTGGTTTTGCAAATCCCAACCTACCAATTGCTAGAGTTCGGCCTGCAGATTTTGAAGAAGCAGCTAAGCGTGCTTGTGAAACGAAACTAAAAGATGCCAAGACTATTTATCCAAGTGTCAAGGAAGATAATCTGCCTTATCTATGCATGGACCTTGTATATCAGTTCACGCTGCTTGTAGATGGTTTTGGTACGTTATTTTCCTTCTTGGCTTACTCTGAAACTTTGATGAGTTGAGATCTGTCCCAAGCCCAACCTGTCTAAAGACCTACCCAAACCTTGTCGAACCCTACCTGGTGACTCGGATCCACTGTTTGAGGTCGGATTAATCATTCCTCAAACGCGTCCCACTTATTATGATGTTAGTACTAGTTTCCAAATAAACCTCCTTAAGCTAATTCCCCTTCACTTCATATACTATGTACAGGGGAAAAAGATTTAGAGTACCCAAAATATGTGAGGATAAGAACTAACAAAAGGTAAAAGTATTTTATCCGGGCTTATCGGACTGGCTAACGCTCAAGAAACTAAACTTCAATCCGAACCTGAACTAAGTTAATTTAGACCCGATCAAGGCAGGCGTTCAGGACCAGGCATCTGGTGTACCTTTTTTTTTCTTTTTCTTCTTCTGAAAAGTTAGCTGGGGTCTGTTACCTAACAGCAAACAATCCTAGCAGAATATCAAAACTAGGCTAAAATCTAATGTACTCTTTTTCCCTGGCATCCTCTTCTATAATGGACTGTAATTCAGTAGGGAAGGAGCTAGATGCCATCACAAGTTCTTCAACTGCTGGGGTCATTCTGGCTACAAAATGGGCTCTCTCTTGGTTTCTTTTGCAATCAGAAAATATAAAGAATTCTTCCTGCTTGGCAGTTTCAGTTGCTATGCTGTTAGTTATCCTATAGTCCTATGTATATATTACTTTGCGTGGGCTGATATTGTGTTGTCAACAGGTTTAGATCCTTGGCAAGAAATCACATTGGTGAAGAAAGTGGAATACAGGAATTCTTTGGTTGAAGCTGCATGGCCTTTAGGTAGTGCCATCGAAGTGGCATCATCGTCAACATAGTCGCAACCGTGACAAAAAAAGAAGGAAAAAAATTTGGTTGTGCCCGTATGAGGTTTGCTTTGCACCGGAAGGTTGATCGGGATTATCAATGGTCTACAGGCCCCAAGATCTTGAACGGCAATATTCATTTTCATTCATCTTAAAATTGGGTTGATTTGCACCTTGAGCAGATTACATTTTATTTTTATTTTTGGGTTTAATTTTGAGATTAGTGGATCCAAGGGAGTCTAATTCATCGTGCATTTGTAATTTTTCCTATAGAAAATATCAATTTATTACTTCAGAAAAGAAGATTTGCTACAATTTTTTTTAACTTGATGATATTTACTCTAGTTTTTTTATCTTTGTGATATTTACTCTAGTTTTTATAACTTCTGATGTTCTCCCGTGTTGGCTCCCCCACCCCCGGTTCCGTAAAATATAAAACATGACTAAGACTAGGGCTGCAAAATTTTCCTATTTTGGAACCTATATTGAATTTCCAATTTCCGATTTTTCCGGAAAAAAAAAAAAAAAAAAACTTGGATAGGAATTAGAAATACTTTTATGATTCTAATTTTCCGATTTGTTATTTTCAAACATGTTCCGATCCAAAATTTTCGATTATATATTGATCTACAATTTTCTATTATATTTGACGCCACCTATCATAAAGAAGTTCAAGTGAGTGTTTGACATTCAAAATGGTTAATATAAAAAGTTGAAGTTCAAGTGACTCTTTGACATTCCAAATGGTTAATATAAAAAGTTTCCCAAGATTTACCTTTCTTTCTGTTGAGTAATATAATAATACTAGGTTATAAGCCCGTGCTACGCACGGATGCGTTAGTTTATATTGATTGATAAATACAGAGTTTATGTAGTATTCGGCTAATTTCAACAATAAAGTTTTAATAGAAGTTCATAATATAGTCAAAATGCATTATGAATTTGAAGAAAACCATATGTTCTTAGTCATTCAACCATATTTTGTTGGGGAAATCATTAGCAAACTAACATTTAAAAATGTTTACCTTAGGTAGAAGGTGTTATGTGTACACCAATAAAATTTTAGCAAACCATAATTTGGAGTCTCCGATTGCATACTTTTGAATATATATATAATTTGGTGTTATATGTACACCAATAAAACACCACTTGAAAGGATCAACAATATTAAAAGTCCATAGACTCATTACGGGTCAAAGATATTAATAATATAGATACTCCAACAATTTACCACACTGGAAAGGAATTACCGCACTTGGAAACAACAAACACATAGAAGATAACCTCAAGAAACACAAAAAAAAAATGTTAAACATTTAAACGAAAGAAAAGGCTATGGAGTAAACATACAAAGATAGTTCAATGCATAACCTTGTTTGAAACAACCATTAAAAATTCTCTTCTATAGCTACCCTGCAAAATCACATCACCTCAAGATAGTTTTGCAAAACATTTTAGCAAGTATGAATATAGTTGCAAAGGTGGAAACATATTCATTCTAATCGCAATAAATATAATAAGATCTTGTTAAAATCATAGAGATATTTGAAAGTCTTCATTAACATTAAAGACAAAGTAAACATAATAAGGCAAGCTCGGTATTTGAAGATCTTCTAAAAGGATTGATGGCAACCGCAACATGATCTGCATTAAACATTGAAGAAGATCTGTTAATTTACATTTTTCATAACTGTGTACAAATATGAAAGAAATATGTTGGACAAAAAATATCTTGTAAAATTTACCTTTTATTCAACGTTAGACGTTTCTGGACATCTTTTAGAGTGGTGTTTGGATTATTTTATTTTTTGTCAGAAATGCCCTCATCAGTTGAAGTTGACATTGAAAATTTTCTCTGTAAATTTTATTGAAAAGTAAAAGATATTAATATAATTATTTTAACAAAAGTATACAATTGTTTCAATTGCATATATATAGTTCGTAAATTGGCGAGTGGATAAAATTAATACCTTCAAGCTAGTTTGACAATCGTATGAACCTTTGCTCGAATAATTTGTATCATGTTTTGTATGTTACAAAATGATTATTTATTTGAATAAAAATTCTAAAAATAACATGAATATATCTATAATGTATATGTGACTTACACATGATGTTTTGTTCGCCACCTCAGTAGACTCAAGCGTAGCATCTATTGCCCACAATTTTGACACTGTAAAGTTCCTTTTCTCACTTGTTATATTATACGCAGTTATTTTAAATTGAAAGATGTATGTAGAACCAGCTAACTTTTGAAGAACTTTTTCAACCAAGTCATGCCCGTTTTCCTATAAGTTTTTGATACATAATCATTGGGAAAAAATTCAGAGTATGTAACAATAATGAGAGAATGAGCTATCTATATATATAATTGGTCATAATATAACAAATCCATTTCGAATATATGATTTCTTATAGAGTCAAAAATTGATTTTCTTAACTCCTGTTCCAGGTATATTAGTTCTTGTATTGATTGTGGAACCATTGTCTTTGTTTCTCTTTCAAATGTTGTTAGAGTTACAGTTCCTGTTAGATCATCAACTTGCAATTGCAACTTGTACCTGCATTTTAGTATAGCTTATTAGAATATATTTGTATTCATGTTTAATAAAAATATCAAGTTTTTACCTTGGGACCGGGTTCGTTAATTGAGATTTAAAGAAATTGCAATTGTATTCAGTGTTTGAATGAATCACATTCCTAAGACATTTTGGACATGATAGATAGTACCATCCGTAATTTGCAAAGACCTTTGTGATTGTTGCTTTGCAAGTGTAATTATATTCATGTAGCTAAAAACCGAAGTACCCATAAATAAAAGGAAAGTAAATCTTTTGATATATATGGTAGATATAATTGTACCTCAGTTTGAGATTCATCCATAATAGTGAAAATTTAACCTAATTCCTTTCTATTTTCAAACATCAAATATGCTTTGTTTTCTGTACTTTTTTTTGTATTCCCGAGCATTTGTACCGAGCCATCACTCAAAAGGGTTTCACTGAAATTAAAATGGCATTGAATTAGATTCTTTGTTTGATTAAAAATTCTACGACCTTGTTAGAAAAATGCCATTACTATACCTGTTTAAGAGCGTTGATACTTCTAAAATTTGGAAATTATAATACATCTTTGTTGCGCTTGTGGGCTTTAAGTAGGAAACACCTAAGCATATTATACAATTTTAGTAGTAAACTATACAATTTTAGTAACAAATTATAAAATAATCATATATAATTTAGTAAAGGTGGAGTGCATACCTTTGAACATGTCTACTGTCGTAGACGTGACAATCAAAACTATTGGAGTTGAAGGCAATTCTGAGAGATTAAGCGATATTTCTTTTAACATGTCATCCCAAACAGTGATTTTCATTGTTGATCAGCTATATTAAAGTTATAAAGAATAGCTATAAAAATATAGATACACAAATTTTGTACATGTATAAAATTTCATATCAATTGATTTTCGTACCACATATTTTCAAGAATTAGATCCCGTTTTGGGGATGTATCTCCGTTTTTTTGTTGACCAATTCAATTTCTGTTACGGCCTTCAGCTTCCCGACAATATCTGTATTAAACTTTTATTGATAAAATTTGAAATAATTTACTATTTTAAGAACTACACAGAATAAAGTCAGTAGTGAATACCTGTAAGATATTTTGGTTGGTTATATCTGTTAGGTATTTCATTGAACTCTACGAAAGAGAACTTGTAGAACGGTATGGGTAAAGTTTGATCCTCGCATCGTTTCACGATGGTGTTATTTTTGAAGTAAATCTTATATTCACCATCAATAATGGGTTGATAAGTACCATTAATTTTAGAGACGTTAAACTTCTCTACATGGAAAATATCTCCCTCTGTAAGTATGTCGTTGAACTGCGGAATAAGGTCTCTTTGAGCTGATGCATGTATTTGATCCTCCTGAGAATTTGAAAACATAAATATAGTTAAAATCTAAACGTGAAAAACTAAATTTTTTCGCATTGAATTTCTTTTGGGTGGTTTGTAAGTGTTAGGAATGTACTTACATTCTCGTCAATGAATAACATATCTAGACCCCAAACTTTTTTGCTTGTGAAGTTTCTTGTGGTCCATATTCTACTCAAGCGGACTTTCAAGTGCCAACAGTCCCGTGAAGGAGTTAGCTGTCGCAAAAGAGCATAACGAACTTGGGTCATGGTGATCGAGGCTGCAAATTGCGGTAAAGAGCAAATAATGTTAGAACTAAGTTAAAACAACAGTAACTCATATATTTATACTTGAAAAAATAATATGTAATTATGCAATCCAAAAGATGTTCATTAAATAACTAAGAAGAATCACAAGTTCTCCTCAATGGCCTAAAATTCTACATCTAGAGCTTTTGAAGTTGTAAATGATGGGGCAGTTTTGTATGAGTGTAATGTTTGAAGTATGTATTGGTGCATAAATGTGGATTCAAAATTAACTTACAAACAATCATTTACACAATACATGCTATGTTTTTACATTTATGGAGAAGTATATAAATGCATGATTAAAAACATTACATAAATCTATGCTCGAAATATACCCAAGCTAAAATTATATTGAAATTTACACCTTTGAAATAGAGTAAAGTAGCTACAACAAGTGCCAAGGTTATAGCATTGAAAGCCAGTGAGAATGAAACACTTAAAAAGATAGAGAGAAATCGGAAGATAATCAAGGTAATGGAAGTTGTGACAGAAGAATACCAGAAAAGATCAGAAACTGCAGATAAAGCAAAGGGGGCAATAGCGGAAGAACTACAAAAATGGTAGGAAAGAGAGCTACAGTGTGAAGCTGAGACTCAAATTCAGATTGTGGCTAAGATAAAAGAGGCTCCTGAATCACCACCAAAATGGTCTAGCGTACAAAAGATGTTCTTGATGAAGACTAAAAGTTATAGCAAGTTGGAGAATAAATTTGGGTCAGGGAAGACAATATTGCTCACTTTGAGTGGTATTTTTCATAGAAAAAAAGGTCTCATAGAGTCTAGATCTCCATCTCATGTTCCTGGTGATTTACTACTATAAGTTATTTTGTTTGCAAACAATCTTGTACAACATCTGTGTTCTTTTAGAGTGAGATTTTCCTTGTTGTCTTATTTTGGTATGAAGTATAAATCTATTTAAGAGGGGAATGAAACATTTACGAAGATATTGATATTTCTTTATACACAAACTAATGCCATTTTTTTCTTACACGAACTAATACCGTGGGTTATGTTGCATGATCCAATGTATAGGATTAACAACTGTTGAGGTTCAAATGAAAGTAAAATTTTGATACTACAATTCAACAGGGACATAGAGGTGGTGGTGCTAATGCAGTAGACATCTCTTATGGTTGTAAATGCTGCCTACTTAATTTAGAAATTTGCAGAAGGAATCTGCAATAAAAAGCTTTGTCGAGCATTCTTAATAGTCTGTTTAAAGCATTATGTGGCAAAATTTCTTAAAACGTAAGCACTTATTGCATTTCAAACAACAAAGGCTAAAGTGTGGCACCAAGACTGGTAAAACGGGTATGGTATGGTAGGTATGTCCTATGTTTTCTATGACGAAATTTGCTTGTTATATAACTTTTCTTGTCGAATGTAGCAAGAGATGATTTAACAGTGACAGTAGACTGTAGATGATGCTCACATATCTTGGTTTTGGTAAGATGATGCTCCAATGTGTTTTCGATGAAGTTGAAGAGGTTTGTGGCACGGAGATCTGCTTACTTTGTCATTTTCTGTTTCTATTGTAGAACAAAGGATCTTAAGCTTATTGAAGGTTCCCAATATTTAAGAAGATGTACTGCACATTTACTCAACGTAAATGATACTATTTTTAGGAAGTTTTTATCAAACACTTTCCAGTGACAATTTGTTTTAAGTGGTTTCAGTGCTTAAAGATTAACAGAAACTGAGCAAGTCTATTGATATTTAGGACTTGTGGTTTAGGATTCGTGTTTGAATATGGTGTATGGGATCTTCTCCTATGTTATGGCTTAATTTCCAGTAGGAGAACCTAGCTAAAGTTGAGAAAAATGGAATCTTACGGGGAAGTTTGAAAAAGAAAGCTGTTTCTTTGTGGAAGGGGAGCGTCGTGCACAAGTCAATAACAAATTTTTTGTACTCTGCTTGTCTATGCCTTTTATCTTTTGATGAAAAAAGAGATCACTGTCTTGATTAGTGGATCTTTGTAGTACATTGTAATAGTATTGACTAAAGGTTATTCTTCAGACTGTATAAATGTTTGCTCCTTGGATATAATGGATGTTAAGATTTGAGTTGGCTGAAAATAGCTTGAGAAAGAGCCTACAAATTTAGGATGCAAAATTAGATTGAATCTAAAGATGAATCAAATTTAGTTTGAAAAATTATGGCAGAGGAAAAAATCAGGAGGAAAATTCAAAAGAAACTGATTGAAATCAAGAGTTGATTGCTTAAGAATAAACTTGACAAATATGGGGAAAAAATGAGGGAAACTATCTAGATTATCTGATTATGATGATGACAATAATAGAAAGCATACCTTGACAAATCAGTTTCCTTTATCAATGATGGAGTGCTTATCAAATTATTAGGCTATGAAAAGAGTATGGAGAGAGAGAGAGAGGATGAGCTGAGGAGATGATGTTCTATACATGATTAAGAGGGGATTTAGTATGTAACGTTGTGATTTACTATTTGGGTATAGGAAGATCATCAATACACCCATAATGAGCATTAAGAGAAATAACATTAGTGCTTTGGGAAGTTTTGGAAGAGCATTAAGAGAGAAACGTCTCCCCCAAAAACCCTCTTTTTTGAATTTGTGCGAGAGAAACGTCTCGCCCAAAGGTAGTGTAATAAAATTAAGAGATGTGTTATGAAGTGGTAAGCAAGAAGTTGCCTACCTAGTTAATATGATTGGTCCATATATGCAATGATATATGGAAGATTTTTATAGCTTTCTCCTGCTTTCTTCATATACATTTTTCTATCAACGCAAAGTAAAATAAGAAAATGGTCGTGCTTTTTTCATAAATAAATTTTCTGCAAGAACCTTTACCCATTCATAATTTGCATGAATTTATTTACAACTCTTATGCATGAGTTAATTGTTTTAGAGGACAGACCCGAAGCGTACTCTAACTACTTTTTTTCTACGAAGGCCTGTATAGTTGGTTAATTCCCTCTCACTTTATCTCTCTCCTTGCTAGTCCGCACTTCCAAAACATGTGGAATAGAAGCTCACAACAGAAAAGACGTGCAAGGATCCTAGCACACCGCGATGCAAGACATAGGGTAGAGTAATGATAGGAACCATCTTCCACTAAAGAGATTGTCACATAATACATCATAAGCCAAACTTTATATTACTTTTTTACATGTACTATGGCAGGTCACTCTTTGTTCCTTAATCGTGATATGCTTGAGAAGCATTTCGAGAAATAAACAATATCTCAGTAACATATTGTGAATGATACATCTCTTATTTATATGATATATATACTTTTATTAAATATTAAGGTTAAGTATGAGAGAGTAAGGTGCGAAGCATTGGGTTTTTCAAAAAAAAAATCATTACATTTTATAATCCCTAACCTTAATAAGTATATTTTGATCTCCTCTCCAACAGCTATGCCTAATTGAGTATATTATATGTGAGGAAATGTGTCTAAACTTTTGATGACTATCCAAAAACAGTTTGCCATACAATAAGAAATGAATCAAAGAAGATCATTGTTGAAATAAATAGTTATTGGAATCTAAGACAGACAATAAGGATATTCCGTTTTCTATGAAATCAAAATCCACTGGAGTATACACCCTAAGTGAAATTTGTTTCCACATTGGGTGGTTGTGACATTTTGACCTTCTGCATAATAATCCAAACAAATTTGGCAAATTTTATCTCTTCCTTCATCGGTTTCACCTAGTGTAGTTCCTGAGGGGTTGGTTGTAGTTCTGGAATCCATGGCCAAAGTTATAATAGCAACCCTTGGATCAACATAATCATGGAGGGTTGTAACGATATCTAATTCCAGCTTCATGGTTAACTCTTCTAACTCTCGCAGTAGTGTATCGAGCACAACATCAAGTGAGATTTGGAGAAAGGTATCTCTGTTGTTAACCCAAAATTCTTTACCAATAAGATTGTTGGACCAAGATTTTGTTTGAGAACAAAGGTCTTGTATTAATTTATCACGGCGCCCTAGTTCGGTTAGAAAACCAAAAATGTCTATTGAGAATTTCATAACTTCATTGGGGTCGTCATATCTTATAAGGAATTCATAGTTCAATGATCTTCTAACCTCGAGGACACTCTTTAGATGTATTTCTACGAATGCTTGGGTAACACTAACGTGGTAAGCATGCTTTTCTGAAATTATACTCTCCAAATTAGTGATGCAGACAACGACCATTTCTGTATATGAATGTGATGCTAGAAGAGTATAATAGCTGAGACAAACAACACATAATTAGTACATATGCCCAACAATAAGAATGCAATAATGTTTAACTTAGAAATAAATAGAAAGAGATAATTTTAAAATAGTTGATTTTAAGTAGTTGCTGGTGAGAAAGTAAGCTTCGGTGCATGAGAAAATTGTAAGAGCAAAGACAAATATCAAAATGATTACTTACCACAAAGGGACACAAATGTTGGTTATGATAGAGGTGGAAGAAAAAGAAAGTGGACTTATATAGAGTATGGGGATATGAGTTACAAACGCTATAAATTTGGTAATTATGTAAGAAATTATTAGAGAAATTAAGATTGTTAAAGGTGGTGTAAAAATAGTTTTTTTTTCATGCATGATGTTATGTAAATTACTACCTTGCATCAAAGTTTTCTTATCCACTCTGTTCGGCCTCTATTTATTTC
The DNA here is from genome assembly GCA_014058105.1 of Kingdonia uniflora. NCBI lineage: Eukaryota > Viridiplantae > Streptophyta > Magnoliopsida > Ranunculales > Circaeasteraceae > Kingdonia > Kingdonia uniflora. The sequence goes on along the minus strand of JACGCM010000362.1, from coordinate 58,535 downwards.
AAGCCCATCAAAGTACAATTTAAAAATGTGCAAGACCTGGCAATAATCCTGCTCTTCTTTGACGGAGACTGATCCATTTGTCCCTTCTAGTTCTGGGAGCACTTCAATACCACTGACAGTAAACTCGAGAAAGAATGAACCATATTATTGTTGGCATTCTCGCCAATAGGCCTGTGATGTTTTAGAACATATTAATAACATGAGAAATATTTTAGACCCAATTTTAAAAGACTGAGACAATTCATGCAACATGTTGTTGAAAACCAAAAGAAGATCCAACCTTGCACAGGAAATGGAAGAGAGCAGATTTACCTCTTTGATTTTGTCTAGAAATATTACTTTTTAATATACAAAGAACAATTTTTAAAGACTACAAACAGGCGAGATAAATATATTTATATGTGTGATCATGAGGTCTGGCAAAATTAATAACTTTATCGAGGATGACGACTTAGCTACATTTCAAAGATCTCTATCCCTTATTATGTTACAATATAGCATAGTTTTTAAATCTTCAAATCACAGTCAGCAAAATATGGGCAGGGTATCTTGTTGACATTGTTTAGACCCCATTTATGATAATGTCAAGAAGAAGATACCAACCCTCAAAATGCATTCTAATGTTTTAGGCATCAAGGCAATCATTTCCTGATTAAGGTTTTATAATACCTGCAGAAGTGTTCTTTCTAGCTCTCCCCTCAGCTTCGTTTGCACTGATCCATGAAGCTCTTACAAGTATGCATTTATCATTTTTAGCAAAGATAAATAAAAGCCATCCCCACCTTGGTTAAGATACCTACCCGCAAAATGCATTCTAATATTTTAGGCGCCAAGGCAATCATTTCCTGATTAAGGTTGAATAATACTTGCAGAAGTGTTCTTTCTAGCTCTCCCCTCGGCTTCGTTTGCAGTGATCCATGAAGCTCATGCAAGTATATATTTATCATTTTTAGCAAAGACAAATAAAAGCCATCCCCACCTTGGTTAATAGATATAATTCAAGAAGCATATGTTATTAAAAGTAGATCACTTCTATTTTGAACACAATTAGAAAAAGTCTCTTCTTTTATAAATCCTGGTCAAGGGATCCTGCCATAACCCCTGCTTACAGTGGAAAAATAATAATAGCATAAACCCTTTAATGTGAAGAAAAAACTAATCACAACTCATAAAAGAGATTGGATAACATATTTTGTTTTTAAAATGCATTAAGTATTCCAGCTTTAGCTGTATAGATATGTTGGGTTGTCAACAAACAATGCAACAGAAAAAACCTTGCTTCCCCTAAAAATAACTGATGCATCCAACTCCAAGTCTCCAATAGTCTAACTTATCAACATTTCCATATAAATATACTTTCTTGAGTTTTGACCCCATAACTGTGACATGGGTGGATTGGGGTTAAGCCCTGGAGTATGCAGCCTCCGACCACACACACTCTAACACTACGTCTTTGTTACATGGCATGGTGACATGGTCTATGCCTGTCATCAAACCATGGTTCCTCAGAAGCTTGAACCTATCATGTAGATACTACAAATATTGTTCAGTGTACTATGTCTACGTAAGTGGAAATAGACTTTTGGGTGAACCATGTTAAACATCCCTTGTGTAGAATAAAGAATCAAATATTGTACACATAAGTATGTCAATATCCATGTTATCGGTGACAGTAGGGATATACAACTTTGGAGAGATCCCTGACTTAAAACTGATATTCTCTTTGAATAATTTCCCAAAACTTTTCTTTATGACTATTTTTTGGGGAAGGAGTCAGGCAACTGTTAGTAATGTGTTAAGCTACTATGAAAGCTGGGCCATTGCATCTCACATTAGCCACCTTATCACAATTAATCAAGCTAATTTATTTACTGTCTCATCTTCTTTGTTTCCTGATAAGATTATGTGGATACCTTCTCCAAAATGAAACTAGTATGTTGCTTCTACTTTTGAAGAAAATACGTAAAGTGGTAGCCTCTATTGTTCTATACCTACACATTTATAACGACATCATTCCCCTTCATACACAAAATCACTTACATTAGAAATAATGGAGATGGATTGAAAAGCTTGATTTTGGAATTTTGGAATGGTTTTGAGGATACAGGCATAAAGTAAGTTTCTTCCCTCTTCATTGATATTTAGTATGAGAGTGATGTATAGATGACTATGTATTGTATCTTTAGATATGGTTCCTAATTGTACCTTTATAAAAGTGTCCTTAACAGATTGCTCAGGTGCAACAATGTCCCCTCACTGCTGACATCCATTATCATACAGTTGATTAGAGAGCGTTAGATACTAAATATTAGAGCATATGGAATAACTATGGAACTCTACCTAAAAGAATGATAAAAGTTAAGAATGCATTATAAAAATTTCCTACCTCTAACAAAACATCTAGATAAATGATATTTGTTGTTGTATCATCACCGGGTGGTAAAAGAACACTAATTCTGTTTGGGGAGATACATCTTGATAATGCCACATAAAGTTGGCCATGGCTGAAAATTGGAGTTCTTAGGTCGATTCCAACAACTTTGACGGATTGGCCTTGTGACTTGTTGATAGTTATTGCAAAAGATAAACGTAATGGGAACTGGCTCATGGCCATAGTAAATGGTAACTCGCCCGATGTTGGAGATAAAGATATCCTTGGAATAAATACCAAGTTTCCAGCCTGTTCTCCTGTCAAAATCATTGCCTCTATTAATCGCGTTGCACATCGTACAACCATTAATCTTGTTTCATTGCAAAGACCATCTTTTGGTACGATATTATGTAATAGCATTACAGGACATCCCATTTTTAACATTAACTTAAAAGGGGGTAGCCCAGGAGGATCAAGTAAGTTTATATACTTAGTTGGATATCTGTTTGTAATCGTCCAATCGCCAGAGTCTTCTTTTGATAATATATCTACAGTAAGATAGACGATCTCTTTCCCGTGCATCATTTATAAAGCTCGTGTGTTGATGAAGCTGACGTCGTCATTACGTGCCGATATAATAGTACGTTCTGTCAAGTAATTCGTTGTCAATGTTCTAAATTCTTGCAACCGCGGGTAAATTTAACATATGAGCTCTTCTAGGGCTTAAGATTGGTTGATTGTAGATGGTAGACGAATAGTTTCTTCTGGCATTACAAGAAAAATGACTTTTAGGGATGGTAAAAAAGTATCTCAAAAAGCTACTAATCCATCCCTACCGCTATTAGGGACGTCTTTAGGGACGGCAAAGTGTTGTCCCTTTAGGGTGGCATCCCAAATACATTAGGGACGGGCATATTCGTTTCTAATACTATTAAAGACGGCTTTAGAGATGACACAAATTTATCTCTAAAGGTATTTGTTTTTCAACTTCTTTAGGGACGGAGTGCAACCGTCCTTAATACATATTATTAGGGACGAATTTGTTTATCTTTAAAAGTATGGCGCCAAATTTTCCCGCCAGAGCCAATATTATTGATGACGGATTATTCTGTCTCTGATACACAACATTTGAGACGAATTTGTTTGTCTCTAAAAGTATAGCGCCAAATTTTCCCGTCCGCGCCAATATTATTGGAGACGGATTATTCTGTTTCTAATACACAACATTTGAGACGGATTTGTTTGTCTCTAAAAATATGACGCCAAATTTTTCTACCAACACCAAATATTAATATAGACAAATTATTCCATCCGTCTTTAATACATAACATTTGAGACAGATTTGTTTCTCTAAAAGAAAATAATGTTAAATATAACATTTTTGCAATTTAAATTATGCCCCTGTTAGATAATACAATTATTTATCAACTACAAGTTAATTTAAAAGAGAGAACGATGTATTTACAAGGTTCTACAAACACCAATTTCATATAAATAAATAAGGTCTCAATCCACTTAAAACATTAATAATTATTGTTCAATCACTAATGAGATCATTGCAACAACAAAAGCAGAAGTCAACTCTATTCAAAATTTCTTATCAAGAAAAAAAAAACACATAGTTACCTTAGAATCTAATGATTAGTTTTGAGACTCGATGATACTAATTATTATCCAGAAAAGGGACGCCTGCAATTTGCATTAATCGCTTAACTTCAACTTGGATTGTACTGTTCACAGATGCTTCTTTCTTGCTGGTGTTGAGCTTCATTCTCGTCAACTTCTCATTGTAACTTGGCAATCTCATCCTCGTAGTTCTGAAATGATAATAATGAGGATCGTGACCTTACATTTTTGGGACGGGCAACTACTCATTTGCAAAAAAACTCGTCCATATCCATCTTCTCCAATCACATCTTTGAAAATTTTATCATTTGCTTCAATATTAGTCTCTCGCTCTTCCTCTGGTAACTCAAGCAAACGTCGTCGAATTGTTTCCTAACCAATATAAGAAAATATGTCATTCATAATTTATGAAACTATATATATTGCAAAGAGTCCGACCCCTACATCAGAGATCAATGAATACCTACTGTTCTAAATTCGTTTGTCGCTATCATCATATCCTTCGCAGTAAAACTCTCCAGAACTCACATCCATCTTAGGCACTTCAAGAATAAATTCTCCACTTACTTTGGAGTAAACCTAGTGAATATAACAGTAAATATCATACCTAAGAATAAAAATGCCAAGTTTCATAGTATAAAAATGTATTTTAAATTTACAATTCATCTACCTCTGCCATCATTTTTGCAAGTTGTTCACAATCACTTCATTGTGTGGGTTACTTACTTGAAAATATGACCATGTTTTCCTGAAAAAAAAAAAAAAAACTCAATTAATACTTGCATTTTGTTATACGGACCAATAAAAGGTGAATCAAAGAGAAAGAGATATTCACGCACAATCATTAACAAAACAGCTTCAATGACATCCTTTATATAGACAAAGATTCTCTGTGAGTGATCCCGTCAACAAGATTCAATGGCTCACCACGTAGAAGATTCTGCGAGGAAAAAAGTGAATTTTACTTCATAGAGTAAATGATAAGAACAACCGTCACAGCTGAAGCAAAAATGAGGCCGATAGTTTGTTTTTTTTAAGTAATAAATATGTCTCTTTCTACATTAGCATGAAATTAATATACCCCTATCCCCAGCCAAGAGCTATCTCTTTCCCTACTTCAACCAACTTTCTGCAAGTATCACCAGCAGGCAGAAGTTCAAACAAATCCCTTGCACCAGTGGGGCAAACACCAAATCACCAATCTCCACCCAAATATAACTAGAAGAAAAATACATAAAATTAGAAATCTTCCCGCCCCCTAAATTATCAAACACTGGTCCAAATCAACTTTGGACATGAAATTAGTACGGTTTAAACAAGTTCTCTTTCATCTATGAGTCCATTTTATCTTGTATCTCATTTGGAGCAATAAGCCCTGGGATAGTAAGCATTCGTTGGCGTTCCCTTTCCCTTTGAGCTGCTGTTTCTTCTACATATAGATCTCCGTTATCCTAAGACGAAAATCCTTTTGACTGCACCAGAAAATCCCAGATGTGTTCCTTAAAAGTGGCCGAGTTATTTCTAGACTCAAACAGACTATTTACAAACAGAGTAACCGCCGATATTGACATGTTTGGAAATGATGTACTCAAAAGGGTTATCGTATAGTCACGAACAAACATAACGTTGTCAGGGTATGTCTGAGATACAATAGATGAATCCCACAACGGCTCTGTCAAAGAACCAGAGTTTACCAAAGAAAATAAGTGCTGCAGCAATAACACGTGAAGCTTGAACCCAGGCTTGTGGAAACTGTAAGTAAGAACAGCAAATATCTCTTGCTCTATATTTAAGAAGTAGGTCTGATGGAACTGATTGCAGAACTCAGAAGCCTGAAATTTTTTTAGCATTGCCAATAACAGGTTCAGCCCAGTTTCAGCAATATTACTTTCGGTGTGCTGGAAGGCCCATATAATAAATCCATAATAGCCTTCAGTTGCTGAGGTGGCAAGCATATTAAGTAGGAAAGCAAAATGTAGCAATCGCATGTAACAATGAAAAGAATTTGAGTCGATGCTCCGAGTAATCTTCAAAATTCTTTGTGATGATCGCAAGCGTGCATTCAAAAATGGCTTCAAAAATACGAGGCACGACCTCAGTCATTACACCCTTGTACTTGTTAATAATTGTTGCAAACAAAGACAAAACCTTAGACTCTCTAGTATCGGGCAAGTTCTTAGCATAGTCACCAAGAACAGGGTTTATCCTTGGTGGCACATATTGTCTTCCAATCTAAGATTGATCCTCAGCCTTGCCCAAAAATGTCTCAATGAGCTTTAAAGTCTCCTTTTTAACTGATCTCAAAAGTTTTACCTAGGATGTTTTTAAGGCATGAGGGCCTCCTTCTGCAATGCTGCTTGATATAAGCTCACTATACATTCTGTAGACGTTAAGCACGTCCAAAAAGATCAAGGATATTTGTGTCAAGAAAAATGTACCCAGTGAACTTGCAACACTGGTATTCGTCTGTAATATGCTAAGTACAGTCCTGATCACGTTTTGATCCTTCAAATAGTCTACACTTAGCCATGCCTGGCCAATAATTTCAGCCAATTTATGATTAGGAATTTCCATCAACCTTTGTAGATACTTGTCTCTCTTTAATGGATCCGGTTCGGCTTGAATAATATGACCAACAGATTCGTAAAATGAATGAATTTGGTGAAGCTCGAGATCCATAACAGTCGTTGGAAGACCCGTTAAAAGTTCAGATACAAATGGTTCATGTTCCCCAACCTGTATGATAACAAATTTACGCTTGCACCTCTGAACAATTTTTAAGAATGTGTCACAGGCCATATCCTGAACACCAGGGTGGGACTCGTGCATGAACTCAAACAGCTTATTCACAACGATTTTCAAGAACTTCCAATGAGCTCTTAGAAATTTGGGATATTGTCCTACAACATACATAATGTTACTTGCGATGACAGCTTTGTTATCCTTTCCTTTCGTGATTTCACATAAATTCAGCAAATCGCGAAGGACCATAACAAGAAACCTGTTTTCTTGCTCTTCTGCCATTGACCCGGAAATAGAACCAATAGCCCAGCCTAACATGTTTAAGTTGTTCCACGACCAACCCTCACCATTCAATTGTTTAGTCAACTTGTTCAGCATCTGTTTTTCAGTATCATCGTGATCAAGTTGAGACAAGTAGCCAGTGTTTCCTTTACTACTTTGATAAGATTCACGAACTTGCATGCCAGGACATCTATTTCTAAAAGATATTCAAAATGGTCAGTTCATATTCTTTGGGAATGTTATGTCATGTACTTATGAGATGTTCTATGCGTCCTTGAAACTTGAAATAAGTTTAGCAACCAACCTGAAAACGACTATAATCTTCCCAATTCCAGAACTTGTATGTTCTTTCTCAAGCACTCTAGAAAAGGAAAGACTGAATCACACTCCGGGTTTTCTTCGAGTGAAAAAAACCCAAGAACAACATCAGCAAGGTACCTTAAAAATAAATAAATAAAGCATTAAGAGTAAGATTAAAAATTTAAACATTCAAATAATCGAATCTGCATTAAATAGGAAAATAAGAGAAATAGAGAGTTAGAAGAATTAGATAATTGAGAACATATGTGAAAGTCATTGAAGATTTTTGAGGGTCAAAACCTTTGTCCCAGGTAGGTAAATGTGGGTCATCCATAGTAATGATAGGAAAAATATAACCTTGGGAGGAATCTAAATTCAAAACCTAACTTGAATCACACAAATAAACTTCTCCAACCGAATTAGTACATCGGCTCATAAGCTAAACCCGAAAGGAGGTCGTGAACTATACTCGAACTTTCTGGTCATGTTAAGTGACCATAGTTCTTTATCATAAGTTCATGCACTTTGAAAATACAAGGAAATTGCTAAAGATAGTACCCTGGCCTTGACAATTACTGTATTTAATTTCTTTTCATAAGAGCACTAATTTAATATCAATGAATTACATAAAGAATCTACATACCTAGGTTCTTGAGATATTTTTTAACCCTTTGGTATCCAGTATAGGGGAGAGTAACTAATCAGGGCATATAATTTTCTCCTGCCATAGGGATTGACAAAAATGTAAAGAAGGAACCAACAAAGAAGGCATATATCAGTTTATGAAACTACAAGTTGAAGAAGGATGCTACGTACAGAGTGATAATAGGTACGTACGAAATAGAGTTAACATACCCGGGAATCTGCCATGTATTGAACACATCACTATAGATGGGTTGCTACTCAAAAATCTTTTCAATAGAGACAACTTGTGGGAATAATGTGCAAATTAGTTGTGATGGCGCAACAGAAAAATTTTTGAACTACAAAATTCAGACATAGATCTTAACAAATGTCCATATTGGTTCATTGAACAACCACTTCATAGGCTTATCAGATCATCTAACAATAACCGGGTATGTCTTATTCAAACCACCTAGTGCTGATCTTAGATTAAACCTACTCATGTTTCAACACTTACATTCGCTGAACTTATTACTTTGTGTAGATTACTAAAACTCTGCTAGTAGTACTTCAGACGCAAATATTGGAATAAACGAAGCTACCCCGCTTGATCCCAAAGTGACCAAACCAGAAAAACAATACACATTACCAATGTTACAATTCATGACATAAATAAAGAGAGACAAAGAGTAATAAATAGTACACCTAGTCTCCATGTTAATTTAACAAAGACGCTGATTACAAATACCCAAACTGATGCAACCAATTTACCCACATAGTAATTGCAAAATCAAGAGAAACAATAGTAAAAACACACTTAGTTTCATGTAACTAATTGCAAACACAACCTACAAGTAATTATGTATAAATTACAAACAAAAATAAGCAATGTGAAGGTGAGAGATTTACCTAATTTTACTTTAAAACCGCAAATCAACGAATTACAACAGAGCACTCCACCTCAAATCTGAAACCCCAAACAAATTGATTGTAATAGAAGAGATAGAAAGGTAAAATACCAATAATTTTGTAAGCGAAATAAAGGGAGAGTTAGATATGTGACCTCAAATCGCTCCTGAGTAAAAACTACTGATTGGATTGTAATCTATTTGGGAGAGGAAGAAAAGACAAAGATAATATAACTACAAAATTCTTCTGGAGAGTGATACTGTGATAATAACCCAAAACTCTAATTGAATCATAAACAAATAATTTAGGAGAGAATCATGGAAGGAGGAAAATGGATAGTGGGATGGAGGGAAACCAAAATTGAGAGTCGCGAGAAGGAAACTAGGCGGAGAGAAAGGTGCAAAAAAAACACCAGAGATTAAAAGTAGAAAAAATGATAAGAGCCTGGGAAAATATCTCTTTAAGTGGTATCCTTTTGTTATGTCTACAATCTTAGTCGTTTGGTTAAGTCATTTATTTCTCATTTTGGTGTAGTGTACGTAAAAGTGGATGATCAATTTTTTCTATAAATTACATACTTGGAGAAAATAGAGAGAGGCAGATGAGCAATGGAGATGAAACCATAGAAACAAAAATTCAAAAAAAGAAAGAGATGTAGCTGCTAATGACTAATTGAAATCAACAACTCTGAGAACTTGAACTGATGGATTGAAATCAACAACTCAGAGTACAACACAGCGATTAAAATCAAATTCTAAATACCTAAATTAATTGGAAACGAACAATAACCAAATAGAGATTAAAGTTTTGTTTACCAAATCGAGGAGAAAAGAGATTAAGGAGGTAAAGTTTTTATTTTTGTAAGATTAGTAACAAATCGAGGAGAAAAGAGGTGAAGGAGGTGAAGTTGTTGTTTAGGAAATACCAAGCAAAGAGAGAGGAGCGTGTAGGGACTTATCCCTCGAGTTAAGGACACTCGATCTCATCTGTACCTCGATCTCTATAAGACTCGATCTTATCCAGTACCAGACTCACGCAGTTACAAACACGTTAACAGTTACACATCGACCACGAGCTCAAGTAGAACGTGGATCATCCACAACAGATGTAAACAGAACAGATCAACATACACCTATCTCCCACGAGCTAACAGTTACATACTCAACTGCCCATGACTCCAACTTTTAGGAAAACGTGTTCGAGCACGATGTCAAGTTGAGAGCAGGGTCTATAAACGGGCATAGCTTATTGGGAATAAAGGAGGAGATATACATACAATTATCTGAGATCTAGTTGTTCGATCATTAGATTTTCTCTTGTAATTAGATTCTCCCACTCTCTCAAGCAATAATACAACTTTCACAAAATCCTCCACTCGAGGTCGTGGTTTTTACCTATTGACAGGTTTTCCACGCTAAATCCCATGTGTCAAGTGTTATCTCTTATTTAATTCTTGGCATAGTAGTTCTTGGTGTAAGGATCGATTTCAAGCCAGTTCGAGCTTTACGAAATCTGGTCCCTATATTTGGCGCCGTCTGTGGGAACGTACGATTTTTCCACGTACTTAAGGACCACAATTAATACTTATCGATCGAGTAGTATCCAATTATGGTTCAAACACGTCAATCTTCGAGAGCTCACCTAAAAGTTTGAGGGAACTTGATCGGGTTGCCGAGTTTCGGGAGAGCTTAATTATTGAAACCGAGAAACGGAGTCAACTCGAGCACCAGCAATTGAAAGATCGAGAACTCCGCGAGAAGGAATCAGATCGAGAGCGTCAAGCTCGAGTTCTGGAGACAAAGAAACAAGAAGCTTGGATGTTAGCCTTTCAAACATCTCTGAAAGCATTACAGAGCAGCCAACAACCACCAGCCCTGAGAGAGCGTGAAACAGTACCAACAATCTCAAGAGTTTCCGTTCACGAGAGGCTAGGGGCACATGAGGTACATAGTACAGACATTTCTAGGATTCATTGTGAGGATCTACCAACACCGATAGTCTCAATTCATTTGGGACAAGAGGCGCAAACAGATATCAGCAGAGATCGCAGACCTTCCAAGTAGCCCGAGGAAGCCTTGCGACCTCCTTACCAAGCCCCACTTTCTGAACGTGTGAGTGAGGAAACAGATGACCACGTTTCCAGATTCATACGTCATACAATTCCAATAATTCCAGCAGCTGCAGTAGTTCCAGCAGCTCTGGCAGTTCCAGTAGCTCCAACAGCTCCTATCCCTCAGCATTATATCTCTCAAGAACTCATGGACCAGCGTATCAGGGAAATCATCGAAGCAACAACTTTAAACGCAAAGGATGACTCGCAAAAATTACAAGGTAGCCCAATTGCTAAAGAATTATTTGATATAAATGTCCCAACAGGTTTTCATACATCCAAGAAACATCAAATACAAAGGAACCGATCCTGGTCAACACGTTCAACAATTCCGCGACTCATTGGGTATGTATTCTAATCTGAATCACATCTTTTGCCGGCTCTTCGCTACCAGTCTTCAGTACGAACCTCTCCGTTGGTTCCACTCTTTACCGGAAGGTTCGATTCATACCTTCGAGCAGTTATAGAAAATCTTCATCAAGGCTTATGCCCACAACAAAGACAAAGAAAAGAACTTATATTCTCTTATAAGTCTCAAACAAACACATGGGGAGAAGCTCGAGGAGTTCTCCAAGAAGTTTCTCGAACTTGCTCGGAAGGTCGACAATCTAGATCAGAAGACAGCCGTGTCCGCATTCACAAATGCTCTGCAGTTTAATTGCAAAGCTAAAGAGTATCTCTTCCTGAAGAAACCCAAGACCCTCGAAGATATGATCGAGAAAGTAAAAAATTACATCGATCTGGAGCGGATGATGTCCGAACCGAATAAACCTGTAAAGGCAGTCTACAACACCAAGGCTCCTTCTGCAGATTTCAACAACAACCGCAGCTCGAGGGAACCAGGCGATCCTAAATGAGCAAAAACAGAACCAAAAAAAGACAACAATTAGAGGTCGCAGAAACCATCCAGAACAGTCATACCGAAGTTGAATGTCAAGCTTTCTGAGATCTATCCTATTCTCCAGAAAGATAAATGTTTCCGCCCAGCTCGACATCTTGATCCAATAGCAGGTCGACCTTATTGCGAATATCACAAGATTAATCACCACAAAACCGACAATTGCTATGGTTTGAAAAAACTCCTGGAAATCATTTTTAAGGAAGGGAGGATGTACGAATACATCATCGATCTTCCAAGCTATAAAGACGGGAGCTATCTGAAAGAAGATGACGTGGCTCAAGCAACAAAACAAGCAGAGGAGAAGCATCTAAATCATCTCTACTGCAGCAATATGATCGAGATCAATCAGGTTTCAAATTCCAACAGAGTCAAGCGGAGGAGGTTGGGCGAGTGCTGTGATCTTGTCGTCCAAGACAAGAAAGCCAAACTCCTCCCAAAGTCTAGCAGTCATCGAAAGGGAATCTCTTTCGAAGACTGCGACACAGGACATGTAAAGTATCCTCATCATGACGCACTAGTAATTATACTCAAAATGAGGAACTTCATAATGCACACCATGATGGTAGACACAGGAAGTGGGGTTGAGATCCTATTCCAGAGTACAATTGACCAGATGGGACTCTCAGATCAGGTCGTTCAAAGTGAGACAAACATCAGTGGATTTAATGGGTCCGAAGAAGAACGAGTTGGGAAGATCACTCTCCCGATCACAGCAAGGCCTACCACTATCGATGTTACTTTTAAATTCATCAATGCCAAATCAAGGTATTTGGGGATATTTGGACGCTGTTGGCTGCACAATATGGAGGCTATCCCGTCCACTTTCTACCAAACACTCCGGTTCAAGCATAACAACGGTATTTATGAAATCAAAGGAAGCCAGAAACTCTCTCGAGCTTTCAAGAATACAGTCTCACCAGTTCTCGACCATTCAAAGCAGATTGCTGCATAGCAATCGCAGAAGGCTGATCACTCCGATGGTCAGTCTTCTCCAGCCGAGCCCGTGGAATACGTCAAGATCGATGGAGCTAACCGAAGTACTTACATTGGTACTAAATTAATTCAAGCAGAGAAAGAAGCTCTTATTTCTTTCCTTCAATCTAACAAAGATGTTTTCGCGTGGAACTTCTAAGAAATGTCAGGCGTAGACCCCTCAAAGTCTTGCCACATCTTAAACATCCGCGAAGGCGCCGCAGCAGTTAAACAAAAATAACACAGGTTATCTCCAAGACTCAGAAATGAGGTGAATAAGGAGATCGACAAACTTATCGAGGTCGGTTTCATCCGAGAAGCCAAGTACCCAGACTGGATTTCTAATATCGTTGTTGTTCCAAAAAAGAATGGGAAGGTCCGGGTCTGCGTAGATTTTACTGATCTCAATAAACACACGCCAAAGGACAGCTTCCCTCTTCTGATCATTCATCAGATCTTCGACTCTACAGCAGGTCACGAACTCTTGTCCATGATGGACGCCGCTTCGGGGTACAATCAAATTCCACTCTTGGAGGCAGATCAAGAAAAGACTACGTTAATAACGCTGGAGCCACTTACTAAAGGCTGGTCACGAGTATGTTCAAAGAACACTTGGGAAAAATAGTTGAAGTCTATATTGATGACATGCTTTGCAGGAGTCTAAAGAAAGAAGATCACATCTCTCACCTCTCCACAATATTCAGTATATTACGATCCTACAGAATGAAGCTTAATCCTGAAAAAAGTCAGTTCGGCGTTCACTCAGGCAAGTTCTTGGGACATCTTATCAGCAAGAAAGGGATAGAAGCAAATCCAGATCAAATTTGAGCTCTTCTAGACATGCCTTCACCATCAACAACAAAGGATGTACAAAAGCTCGTAGGAAAGATTGTAACAATCAACAGATTCGTATCCAAATCCTTGGACCGATGCAGATGGTTATTTATGCTGCTCAAAGGTTCTACTCAACGAGGCAAAGGCTCAAAGAACGACGATATCAACTTGACACTAGAATGCAAAGCAGCTTTTCAGGAACTTAAAACTTACCTAGGGAGGGCTCCAATCATGAGCACTCCAATAGGCAACGAGGAACTGATTATCTACCTCGCAGTTACTGATACATCTCTTAGCTCGGTTCTCATTCGGCTCGAAGGAAAAATTGAGAAATCGATCTTCTTCATTAGCAAGACACTCACTCCAGCGGAAATGAGGTACTCTAAAATTGAAAGATTACTTTTAACTCTCGCTTATACCACACAAAAACTCAAACACTATTTTCAAGCACATCCTGTCAAAGTCATGGCGAACTACCCACTTTGGGAAGTATTGTCTAAGAAAGAGAAATCAAGAAGAGTACAGCAGTGGTCCGTCAGTTTGGGGGAGCACGAAATCAAATTCGAACAACGAATTTCCGAAAAGGGTCAAACAGTCGTTGATTTTCTAGCAGACTTTCCAGTTTCAGATCCTGATTGGAAAGAACATGATCCAGATCTCTCCGAAGATGCAGTAGATGAGATTCCATCCTCCAAATCTTTTGATGATCGAACATCATGGATATCTCAAGAAGGGTGGAGGCTCCTCACCGATGGTTCAGTGGAACCCACAGGGTCAGGAATTGGGATTGTTCTCATTACACCTTCCAATGATGGAATCGAGAAATCCATCCGTCTCGACTTCGAAGCCTCGAACAATGTTACAGAATATGAGGCACTCATTCACGGCCTGGACATGGCCCTCAAACTCGGAATCACTGAAATCTCAGCCTATACAGACTCTCTTCTTACGTTCATCACTACTCAGAACATTACAAGAAAAACTGCATCATGGTCGATTATGCAGCTCTGGTTGTAGAAAAACTAAACAAATTTCACAAAGCTACACTCGAATACCTCCCTCGAGGAGAGAATCGCCACGCTGACTCCTTGGCTTACTTTGTCGGAGTATTGGGTACAAAATCATGGCACCTTCAAATCGAGGTTATTTCTAGCCCCAGTATTAATCGTACTACGATATATGCGATTAACACTGGGGGAGATGAGATGGCAGAAGATGATTGAAGGAAACCTTTCGTTATTTATCTCGGTCAGGATAACTCATGCAATGGACCACTGCCAGATGATCCACAGCAGCGCAGACACATCATCGAGAATTCAAAATGCTGCACAGTCCAACCAAATGGCGATCTCTACAAACGCTCAGTCATTGGTCCATACCTTAAGTGCCACTCTAAAGAACTTGCCGACAACATGCTTCGAGATCTACATGAAGGAATCTGCGGATCCCATACGGCAGAACGAACTCTTGCTAACAGAGCTATTACCTAAGGAGTGTTCTGGCCAGGGATGCGGACGCAAGCTGAAGAATACTCAAGGAAATGCGATGCATGTCAGCGTCATGGAAATCAAATTTGGGCCCCTGCCCTCGAACTCCATGCAAGTAAGGTGTACTGGCCATTCAAGCGATGGGCACTCGATCTAGTTGGTGAATTCCCCAATACTCTGGGTAATAGGAAATTTCTCCTTGTTGCCACAGATTAGTTCACCAAATGGGTCGAAGCAGTTCCTCTATGTAGAACTCGAGAAGAAGAGGTCATTTCTTTCATTTGGCAGTATATTATCATAAGATTTGGTTGTCCACATTTGATCCATATCGATAACGGTCCTCAGTTCGTTGGAGCAAAGGTCGTAGCATTTCTCAACAAACACAACATAATCCATTCTCTATCAAACCCATACTATCACCAGGGAAACGGACAGGCAGAGATCACAAAAAGATCATCGTGGATGGTCTCAAAAAGTGCCTTATGTTACAGAAGAAGGGCAACTGGATACGTGAATTACCTCTCGTCTTATGGGCTTATCGAACTACGCCCCGAAAGTCAACACAATGCTCTCCATTTCTGCTCGCCTATGGAACTGAAGCAGTCATCCCAACAAAGTACCACCATCCTGTGAGAGACCACGAGCTCACAGATGAAGAGAATGAGTTCGAATTGGCTTGTAACCTCAATTGGATCGATGAGACAAGAGATCGAGCTATCACGAATCTTAGTCGATATCATCAAACACTGGCAAGTTCATACAACAAACTAGTTCGCACTCGGGAGTTCGCCATCAACGACTGGGTCCTTAGAGAAATCCTAGATAACAGAAAAGATCCACATGCTGGGAAACTAGCGGAAAACTGGGAAGGTCCTTTCATGGTCATAGGTCGAACTGGTCTGGGTTCTTACTATCTCATGACGGAAGCTGGTAACAAAATTCCAAATCCATGGAATACGAGAAGATTGAAGTTATATCGACGTAGAACAGCTCCTTCATCACTCAGCAACGTTCAATCCACCTCGAGATTTCACCTCCAATGTATGTACAAACTCTTTTCAATCAATGAAATCTCATTTTATCGCAAATCCCTATCAATCAATGCAATCTCATCCAAGGGTAAAAATGCAGTTTATCCTAGCTCGATCCCTAAAGGTAAACAACATCCAACATTGGTAATGACATAGATAGTACTAGCCTAACTCCTACAGATTCTCATACATCCGAAGGTGGGGCCATAAAGAACCTCTTAGCCTGAAGATAACAAGCCTAAAACACGAGTGATTAATAAACTTGCTCGCTGCCGCTAAGCTTCAACATCCAACATTGGTATCAACGCATAGATAATACTAGCCGAACCCCTGAGGATACAAAACCTCCATGGCTGGGGACATAAAGAGCCTCAGCCTACGGATCAGGCCTAAAGCACAAGTGAGACGTTGCTCGCTGCCGATAAGCCCAACTCTCCAATATGGTATTAAGGCATAGATAATACTAGCCAAACTCCTGAGGAAACACAGATCCAAGGCGGGGGCCATAAAGAACCTCTTAGCCTGCGGTGACCGCCTAAAGTATGAGCAAAGATAATACTAGCTCGCTACCGCTAAGCCTTCCTGAAGTCCAAGGGTTGAAGCACAGATAATACTTACTTCTACACCCACAGACTTCTTCTAATTCAAGGGGTCAAACCAGAGAATAACTCTACTGCAGGTGTGGAAGTATTATTTTCTCATATCAGCATTTCAAATTACAACGCTCCTCTCAAAGTCTTACATCAAGCACTGAAGCATCAACATCTGCTACGTACAAAAGGTACTCGTTTTCAGAGTTCAATTCTATTTCTTTTTAACTCTATTGGATTTTCTTGATGGGAGAGCAGTCGATCTTCCTCCCACAACAGGAGTAGGTGAGACTACAATCGACCTTCCTCCCACAACAAGAGTAGGTGAGACTACACTTGAGCTTCCCCCTATTTCAGTCCTGGATGGCATATATTCTAGGGCTCGTTCAACAATAATTTATCTCCCTCGAGCTATATGTTCAGCCGTCGTGGTCCCGATACCACGATCCATGACACCAATTGGATCTATGCTCGAGATATCAAGTTTACATATGCAAGTCCTTCCAGAGAAGCAATCTTGCATCAAATCTCTCTCAACTTGCAAGAATTTTATTTCCTCGACAAAAAATACAACCAATGCGCTTAATTGCCGTTGATGCAAAACTTCCCCATCACATTTTTCTTGTTCATGAACTACTAGTTCCTTGAAGGCTTGGTGAATAACAGCAGCGTGCTTGTTATCCTTCCAGCGACGAGCTTTCAATTAAGCCAGTTTAGCTGTTAATTGATCAGTGCGTTCACTCATCTACCTTGTAACATCTATCGACTTCTGTTGAGAGTTTGCGAGATCAATACGCATATTCTCCACTAACACTTTTTTTCGACGAAGAAATTCCTTCATCTCTCGGCTCCCCTCACCAGAAGCAATTTCACAATCCCTTTTATCCAATTTAAATTTTAGATCTTTCTGATACTTCAATTCACGTACACGTAACTCCTGCTCCGGTTCGGAAATTCGCGCACAAAGTTGATTAATTCTTTTATTCACCTCTTTCTCACGTTACGTAGCCCTCCTCACATTTCCGCGAGCATGGGCCAAATCATCCACCAAATTTTAGTTCTTGGCTTGAATCTCTACTAAATCAGCCCTGCTCTGAGCCTCTTTCCCTTTTAAACGACGTAAATCAGCCTTCAAACGATCTAACCTGGCAATTAAACTATCACGTATTTGTTCAGAGTTACGCAATTCTCGATCTTTACCCACAATAATACTGCTAAAATTTTCAAAATCAGCCTCAGACATGACCAAGTTAGTTCGCACAGTATCCAGGCCAATCTCTCTCTTCAACAACAGCTCATTCAGAGCACGAATGTTACATTTCATATCAGATATCTTTTCATTTAATGCTCTAATACAGTATTTGGCTAACTCAGCCTCGTGTCGAGAACCTGACGCAGCCTTTTCCTTCAACTTTGCAAGTTCGCTGGTAAGCTGGTTCAAAGCCAAATCCCTGCTCAAAATTGTTGCAGTCTTTTCCTCGACATGTCTCTTAGCATTTTTGAGCTTTAAAGAAAGCTTCATATTATCATTTAATCGATCGTCATACTGGGAAATCAAAGCCTCTTATTCTTCTGCATACTCAACATTATACAAAAGAGTCTGCTCTTCTCTCTCCCTAGCAGTATCTAGCTCCTTCTGCATAACATTTAGCAGGGACTCATAACATCAGTACCTAATGGAGAAACAGGTCGACAAAAGCATATTGATAAACCTGCAGTACATACATCTACAAGCTCGAGACAACCAATTCCTCCTTAGCCTACTGACAATAACAAGTTTTGGGCACAAGTCAGAGGATACATACATAAACATTCTGAACTAGACTAAACATACAAGGTACATATCATTTTATTCTTGTTCATTTAGTTATTAATTTATCTTAATTATCTAACCTGCAATTTAGCAGAGGATTTTTTCTCCACTTCAAGCAGGCCCTCTAAGTCCACAACTCTGAGGCGTGAGTTTTCTATCTCCTACAATACGAAATTTCATAAGTAAAATGTTGTTGGCATCAAAAGGCAATAAAATTACAAAGCTCGATTTCATTTTTCACAACCAATGTTACATTACACGATTATCCTACCTAATTAATAGTTTCCTGATTATCGGCATCGGTCTTTTCTGCAGTATTCAGACTACCCTCCCTTTTCTCAACCTCCTCTTCATCCAAATTTTCCATCTCCTCATAATTCCCTTCGCTAAATGCCGTTATCTCCGCCTTCGTATACCTCAGCTGGTAGAGCTTCCCTGCGAGGTTGTTCTGGGAAATAGCTGACGCGGTAACCAATCGCTCCGCTTCAGCTTCACTTTCAGCCCTAACTTGCTTCAGTTTTAGGGCAGCAGCTTCCTTTTCTTTCTCCCGCTCCAACTGGAAATCTACCCTTTTCCGAATCAGCTTCTCTTCCAACTTGTTTTTCTCCCCCTTGAGCTGGGAGATCTTTTTTTCCAGCTCCATCGACCTATCCTGGGAACCAAGCTGAACGTCCCTCAGAGCGCGTGCAAACTGCAAAAAGAAATATGTCAGCTTGAGCAACAAAAAGGCTCGACAAAATCAACTTTTTACTAACCTTCTTAAACTCCTCATCCATAACAGCAACCATCTTCTCTCGAGCTTTAGTTCGGCATTGTTCCTCCATGAGATCTGCTTCGACCTCAAAGCGCGGCCTCAAGTCCGCTCCCTCAGTGATCTTATCGCTTTCCTCTAGCATCTCCTGTGACTTTGTGGGAGAAATTACCTTCCTCCTCTTACTGCTATCGTCCAATAACGACATAGAACGAGGAGGAGCCCCCCTTTTTACAGCCTTCCTCTTCGCCAGGTTCCGTGCAGTACTGCTAGAGACCGTGGCCATGTCCACTGGCCCATCCGGAATTTTATTGAGCCGCGCGAGCTTCAAGGGGAAATTAAGTTTAGAAGTTGTCAATTTCTCTTCCATTGAGCCTGGAGTTTTCCCTACCAGTCTCCTCTTCGCTTGCGTTATCCTGACCATGTCGTCCTTACTAGCTACCCTTTTGAACCAACTTATCTCTAACTCTTTGAGCACATCTTCGAGCTCAGTGCCTTCCCTGGAAACGACGTCTATAAAAGATTCCTTCCTCGACACTTTGCAATTAATTCCTGCATAAACATCGGCAACGTAAGATACAGATCAACTATAGCAGTATAGTTCAACATACAAATGTTAGTTCAATTTTCAATGGTATACTTACCCTTTGTTATAGTTATATTATTAAGTTGCAAGGGTTTCTCATCAGACCGCTGAAGACATTCACCAGACACCCATAAAAGGTTGTCGTTCCGCACTCGCCCTGCTGAAGACAGGTCGAAGAAGCGTGGTCTTGTAGAACTAGAACAGAGATATGCACCATTAGTTGCTGTGACATACTTCACAACATAATACTCTAGAAAATCCTTGGCAGTAATCCTCTTCTCACTACCAGATGCAGCCCATCTCCCATTCAGGGTTTTGCATACAAAAATAACTTTCCAAAAATTACAATTTAATTGCGCCGGACAAACCCCAATCAAATTCATCACACTCTTAGCCAAATTGCTCAAAGGCAGAGTCAACCTATAATCGAACTGTGCTAAATAGCAACAAAACCCATCAGTTCGACTATCCTTCACAACGCCTTGGACATACTCCAAGGATACTTCATCCCCAAATGCCTGCACTTCTTTTCTTTGGCCAAATCAGGCAGCAAATACAAGTAATCCCCTCATTGACTAACACTACAAGTCCTAAAGAAATTACCCCTATATGCAAAGGCGTGCCCCCAAATCCCATCTATGATACTTTTGGCCTTACAGAACTCCCTAAACCGACAAGAACCTGTTGGGCACTCAACACGAGAACCCTTCAGATGAGGCCATTCTATCAATTTGGCTACAATATCCTCCTTATCCCCTACTCTAATAATGGGAGATAAATGACCTACGAGGTCTGCTTCATCAGCCTTTGCACAACCAAAAATCGAAGCCATACTTATCTATAGTAAAAGGGTCTACTTTAAACCGCTGGTCCAACAAAACCTACAAATAGGTCAAGGTATATATATTAATTTTTATCTCGCACTATTAGATCACTTATACAATCACAAACTGTCTCAAAATAATTTTTATCGCCTCACAGTCTTTATTCCCATTGTTATTTTAATTTTATTTTCATGTTTGGTAGGGATTACATCCTTATCCCGACGCAATAAAGATATTTATACAAAAACACTTGTAAACCCAAATACAGACTTACCTTCAACACCCGAGTAAGAGTCTGCAGCGTTGGTCTGCACCAGTTTGCTTAATTTTTGCAACTTCTTCAAAACCTCCTCGATATCAGCCTCCTCTCGTGGTTTGCAATTGAGACTCTTAATCACCGCTTTCCTCTTATCCTTTCCTCCTTCGGTGGTAATGGAATCGTCAGTTGAGATCTTTCTCTCTCTAACCATTCTCTTCTTTTTTTGGTTTTTTGAATTCCGAGAGGGAGGAGAGGGGGTACTTATGCACTTTTCCCCGAACCGCTGGCGGTTTGGTGTTTTCCAGTAAGCAATCCTCGATTCCTGAGCTGAGCCGTCTGTTCGTTTGATCTTGTCAGACGTGTTGTACTGCTTCGGTAAAAACTCCTTCCCATCATTACACCACATATTATTCTTTAGCGTATCTCTCAGCCTCTTGGTCCCCCTTTTTTCACAATACCCCAAACTCATAACCCTGAACTTTCTACTTTAAAAATTTCACGTACATTTGTTTACCCTACTTATACACCTAGACTTTAACGTCAATAACAGTTAGCAACACAAATTCAAAAATTCAGTTTCAACAAACAATTCTAGTCATAGCCTATTTTCGTTAATATATTTTTTCTTCAAGTAAATTTGGGCAATTACATTTCAAAAATTCAAAAATACAACAGCCAATCACTCCAATCCCCGAGATACTTGCATTTGAAGCAACCGGTGTGCCCAACAACACCACAAGCCTTCAGCAGACCTGCGGCGATATCCATATCCTCATTAATGATCTCCTCCCTGGCCATCATCAGGACAAACTTTTTGCGATCTTCAACAGACCGCCAACAGATATGCATGGACTCGGACCAGTACATGGGATTCATTTCCTCGCCTCTTTCTACGTAAGTCTTACCCTCGTAGTTCGCTCGGGTTTCGAGCAGAACCGCATCATAGCCTTGCTGCCCGAAAATAGTTTTCCATATTTCATCAATCTTGAATGCTAAACGCAAGTCGTTCAACACACGCGCTTCAACAGCCCTTTGAGAATGAGTCTTCACCATTTTTAATGAATAACCATCTTAGAGAACAAGTCACACTTTTATACTGTTTTGTTAACAAGACTAATTTTTTGATTGACTATACGCAAGGTATTTCAGTTTCTGTAACCCACCCTTCCCGGGTTCGAGCTACTTACTATTATCATTTTGTACTTAATCGATCTCTCTAAAGATTATATTTCGGGCTTTATATTTACATATGCTCAGCTCAATTCCTTTACGAGGTAAAATTAGGTATGTTATACCACCAACTATTCCCTCCCATATTATGTACAGCTCGATGACATGTCGACCATTTCTGTCTTTCGCTAGTAAAAAGCAAACAAGATATTCTTTTATTACGCATGATTTTTATCTAACAAGCTGGTTACAGAACTATTCCTACAACGTTACTTTACAATTATAGAATCAATCTCTTCAAAGCTCGATATTGCAAATACTTTCACAAACACGTGGACAGGTCTCTAGTTCTTTTATCGTTGCCGAGATACTCCTGATCTTCCATTGAAATCTCTACCACAGATCGCAAAGTACAGGACTGCAACAGGTCAGAAACCTCTTTCCCCTTCATTCCCGTGCAGGAAGAATTAAAGAGAAAAGCGATGGCACCGAAAGAGGCGATACATCTTCTACCTCCACCACCGCCGTCTCTTCCTCCTTATCCACACTAACCCAGAGTTCGTAGATGTTGAGAAGGACTCTGACCTTCGAAACTGGAACATCAGTAGAGACCAGGGATTTTGCATCGCATACACCCCGGTCGCTAAAGCGATGCTGCATAATACCCAGTAATATTTCTAACAACCCTCCTTCAAAAAAATAATAAAGGGAGTCTCCCTACTCTGATAACCACAAAACCATATCCAGAATCCCTCCATGATAAAAGAAAACTGGGTATGATACACTTGATTCCTCATCTTAACCATGATTTTACAAAGATACGCTTCCAAAAAAACTCATATTTTTTTTCTCACTCTACAAAACAAGCATGTTTGTTTTTCTCAGCAGCAAAATGTATTAGAGGTTATTCGGCAATCAAATCTACTATTTATAGCGATACCACATTTAATGCACGTTGTTTCCCCAAACAGTCATCCACTCAGGAAAACTAACAGTCCACCCATGACACTCACGCGTCATAATGGCAAACCACTCTTCAATACAAACGTTCTATTTTTCAAGCGTTGCTTACGTCATCACAAGGTCCGAGTTTTAGGGTTTTTCACAACTAAAGCCACACGTGACTTCAGTTGCGAGGGGGCGAATGTAGGGACTTATCCCTCGAGTTAAGAACACTCGATCTCATATGTACCTCAATCTCTTTAAGACTCGATCTTATCCAGTACCAGACTCACGCAGTTACAAACACGTTAACAGGTACACATCGACCATGAACTCAAGCAGAACGTGGATCATCTACAACAGATGTAAACAGAATAGATCAACATACACCTGTCTCCCACAAGCTAACAGTTACACACACAACTGCCCATGACTCCCACTTTCAAGAAAACGTGTTCGAGCACGATGTCAAGCTGAGAGCGGGGTCTATAAAAGGGCAGAGCTCCTAGGGAAAAAAGGAAGAGATATACATGCAATTATCTGAGATCTAGCTGTTTGATCATTAGATTAACTCTTGTAATTAGATTCTCCCACTCTTTCAAGCAATGATACTACTTTCACAAAATCTTCTACTCGAGGTTGTGGTTTATACCTATTCACAAGTTTTCCGCGCTAAATCCCCTGTGTCAAGTGTTATCTCTTATTTAATTCTTGGCATAGTAGTTCTTGGAGTAAGGATCGATTTCAAGCCAGTCCGAGCTTTACGAAATCTGGTCCCTACAGAGCGAACAAAGGATTTATATTTTTTGATTTGTTAATTATAGATGGTAGATGAATAGTTTCTTCTGAATTGGTTCCAATCTATAACAATGTCGCTATCAATATAATTAATAAATATTTGTTTTAATTGAAAAAAATAAAATCAATCAAATTAGTGTTACCTCTAATAATGTCTTTGCAAACTTTGCACTGTCCAAGTTGATGTTGCTTAACCTCATGTTTTGCGATAATGAAAGAACTTTGACATGTCTCCATATATAAGATCTCCTTAAAGATGCAAAAATTATACCTTCACGAACACCTTTTGGTACAACTAGAAGAATTTATTGAAAATCCCACCCTAACACAATAGTGATGCCTCCAAACGGTCTCCTATTATTAAGTATATCTTGGAGGGTTCGATCTACCGCCTCAGCACAATTTTTATGCTGTATAGGTACTTCATCCCAAATAATAAGTTTTGTATCTTTGAATAACCCAGCATGTATGGATTGCTTTGAGAATCCGCACATTGTGTTTTCGAAGACCTCTATAGGTATTTTGAAAGTTGAGTGAGATGTACGACCTCCATTTAGTAGCAATGATGCAATACCGGATGAAGCAACCATTATACAGATTTTATCTTCGCTGTGACATTTAGCTGCTTTAGAGTTGTATACAAATGTTTTTCTATTCCAGCATCCCCATTTAAGAAAAAAATGGACCCTCTAGTATTTTCAACCTAATCCATTACAGCATCATAAGCCTTATGTTGTTGCTGGTTTAGGTGGATAACATTTTCAAGAGATTCCTTATGTCGATCGCCATTCTTTAATTACTCCTGCTCCCATATTAGTCAGTTCCTAGTGTTTGCAGACCACTTTCCAGTTACTGCTGGCATTGGTTTAAAATTTGCTAAAGTTTTATCTGACTTAAGGAGTAGCTTTTCTAACAAATATAGCCCATAGTCGGTAACCTGATCCTCAGTTGGTTTGGGAATTTTATATATATATTGAATTTTCTTCTTAAAATCATCACATATGTTGCCAGAGAATTTATCCCACAACTCTTCCGGGCTGACAAGATTACAGTTGATTAGGATGACGCTAAAAAGTCGACGGAGTTGATATCCAATTTTTATGATTGAAGCTTCTTCTAAACATTGTATCCATTCTTTGTCATCTTCAAGGATTTCCATTGCTGCACATGCAGCTTTAAACGTATTGTAGACAATACCATTTATAGTGCGCAAGTCTTCAAAAGATTGAGGTCCTTTTACAACGGTCAAAAGCATACGAAGGTAGAACCTCTCTTTGAATTTGGAGCTGCAAAATTAACTCTTCCTATTGCGTTACATTTGGATCGCGGCAGCCATATGCCTTGTTTATTATGCCAAACATGAGATTCTAGGAATTCTTGATAAGTATAAACTCTTGCATACTTATTTGTAGCACAATATGCAAAGAAGTCAGTAAGTGTTGATTTATACTTTGATGCCCTGGCAGCAATATTTTTGATTGGCTCCCTTTCGTCGAAGACTACTTTGTGCATACCAGATAAATGTAATACTAATCTAATGATTGATGCCATTTCTTCATGCAACTTATAACCAAATAAACGTGAGAATCCGTATCAAATTAGGTGTTGAAACATAGAGGGTTTCGTTATCAGAGATGCAAAGATTTAAAATCGTGAATTCTTTATTGATAAAAAAAAGGTTTACATCCAAAGCAAAAGAAGAACTACGGTAGATAAAAGGATAAACTTAAAAGATAACTCCTCCCCCTTTTTACAACTCTCCTCTTAACCTAACTAAAAGTCCTCATCTCCCTCAACCACTCCTGATTTTGTGGAGAGATTTTAGCCAGACTTGGATACTAAGTCTTCTAGTAGCTCCTGCAGCTCTTGGTAGAAAGTCATCTCTAAGAGTTCTTGATAGCAGATCATCTCTAGCAGCTCTTGACAACTGATCATCTTCAGCAGTTCTTTAGCTTGTAAGAGTTGGGCTTTAAGAAGGGTTTGATCACAAATGTCTCTTTACCTGCAATTGTCAAATATACTTCAATTAGGCCCAGTAAAACATAAAATAAGTTCCTAGATAATGTAAATTGAAGGACAAAAAATAGGCATTTTTCATGCCTATCAAATACCCCCAGACTAACATATTGCTAGTCCTTTAACAAAAGAAAAGAAAGCTAAACTCTTTCGTGGTTTCTTGCGATTATATTTAGCGTACCCAAATAGGACGAGTTGTGTCACGTGAGGGTTTTCAGTGAATATACCCATAAAATTCTATCACAGACGTTCTGGTATTATAAAAAACTAATAATCATTGCTCCTGGTATCTCTGAAAATAGATTGAATTAATCTCATAGATATAACACTTAAACAAGGGTTAACCATCAGATACGTTTAGAATTTATCAAGTCAATTATACTACAATCAGATTAGATCAAGTTTTCAAATTTCATCCTTTGTATAGTGAATTTAGTTTCTGGAATCAAGGTATTTGATAATCCTTCCAAATAACCTTAGCTTTATCTTGAGTGTGGTAGAAGAAATCTAGAAGTTTGTATGATAAGTGCCCTAGTTTATTCGCTCTCTTTTATTGATATTTCTGGAAAAATATATATCTTTACAAGTTTTTCAAGGTAGGACGTTGCATTTGAGTTTTCATTTTCTCTTTTTAAACTTGCAACTTGCCCTCCTTCACATAGTTTTCAACTATACTCGTTTTTTTTTTACTTTCACATTGATTCATGGCTTGCCTCGAGATTGGTAAAAATTATTCCTCTTTCAGCTCTAATCCTGCGAGGGGCCTTGAATTGTGAATGTTTATTTTATTTTATTTTTACGAGTATGTCAGCTTTGTGAAGGAGCCCAATAACTTGTGAAAATACATGCAAACCCTTAGTATGAATTTATGAGAAACAAAGTTTTCCTAGATAATTGTCTCTCTCGTTACAGATTCTTCCTAGCCTAAACCATTGATTAATCAAAAGGTGATAGTTAGTTTTATCAAAACCTTGATAACATAACTACGTAAAGTACAATTATAAGGGTGATTTTCTTCTGAAACACATCTAATAGGATGGTAGTACCAAAAACTTAAAAATTCTTAATGCACTTACAATTTATAGTTTAAAATAAACCATAACCTTATAATTTTATCCCAAGCGCAACTCTAAGAATATCCAAAGATCAGAGTATACTAAAGATGTGTCTGCAATACCAGAATGTTCTAGAATAACAACTTTTCTTAGAAAAAGTTATAAAAATCTTCGTTACCCCCACCCTTAAACTGAATCAGCATGTGTCCCACAGTTGCCAAAAATAAAAGGAATAGGAGAAAATCTTAAAATATTACCTGAACATGATAAGGGTTACCTCCCACAAGAGCTAAGTTTAACGTCTTCAGCCAGACGATGGTAGATACCCCCAAACTAGATAAGACTATGGGTAGAAATAAAGATACCTATGTTTCATATGATGGGTCCCGTAGATTCATATCCTTGCTTGAACCCGTAAAGTACTCGTGAAACGGTTTAGGTCTCTGCCCATTTACCTTATTAATGTGACCAGTACGAGGGTCAAGAATTTTAATAGCTCCATGTGGGAAAACAGCTTTGACAATGAACGGCCCGGTCCTATGGGATTGAAGTTTTCCGGGAAACAAATGAAGTCGCAAAGAATACAATAGAACTTTTTGATCTACTTCAAAGGGCTTTCGCAAATATTTTTATCATGGAAAGCTTGGTGGTTCTTTCTTTGTATATCTTTGCGGATTTATATGCATCTTTTCGGAGCTCATCCAACTCATTGAGTTGTAGCTTCCAGTGGGATCCAGCCGTTGAAATGACAAAGTTAAGCGTTTTTATTGCCCAAAAAGCTCTATGCTCAAGTTCGACAAGAAGATGGCATGCTTTACCGTAAACGAGTCGGTAAATTGACATTCCAATCGGAGTTTTATATGCAGTACGATAAGCCCAAAGTGTATCAATTAATCTAACAGACCAATCTTTGCGATTTAGGTTAACCGTCTTTTGGAGAATATTTTTGATCTCCCGATTTGAGACTTCGACTTGCCCACTCGTTTGCGGGTGATAAGGCGTTGCCACCTTATGGTTTACACCATACTTTTTGACAAGGGCAGCAAAATTTTTGTTGTTAAAATGTGATCCTCCATCGCTAATGATAGCCCGAGGTGTTCCAAATCGAGAAAAAATATTTTCTTTTAAAAAATTGAGAACAACTGCACTATTATTCATTTTCGAAGGGATGGCTTTAACCTATTTTGATACATAGTCCACTCTAACAAGGATGTACTCATATCTAAAAGATTTGGAAAAAGGGCCCATAAAATCAATGCCCCAAACATCAAAAGTTCAATAACTAAAATATGGTATAGGGGCAACATATTTCGTCGAGGAAGGGCTCCCATTTTCTGGCATCTTTCGCACACTTTGCAAAATGCATGCGCATCGTGAAATAAGGTGGGCCAATAGAAACCGCATTGCAAATTTTTTGCCGCGGTCTTCTTAGAGCTAAAGTGGCCTCCACATGCTTGGGTATAATAAAAAGATAAAATATTGGTAAACTCAGATTGGGGAACACATCTCCTAAGGATTTGGCCAGTACAATACTTAAACAAATCTGGATCATCCCAAAAGAAGTACTTCACTTGACTAAAGAAACGATCTTTGTCAGGTTTTGTCTAATGATCAGGAATGGTATCCGTGGCTAAATAATTAGCAATATCAGCAAACCATAGCAACTCAGGAACTAAATTCACAGCCATAAGCTGTTCATCAGGGAAGGATTCCCAAATTGGTAAGGACTCATCAAAAAACTCAATCACTATACGGGAAAGATGGTCGGCTACTACATTGTCTAACCCATTTTTGTTTCAGATTTCGAGGTCAAACTCCTGCAAAAATAATACCCACCGGATTAGCCGTGCCTTAGCATCTTTTTTTGACAAAAGATGTCGAAGCGCGGCATGATCCGTGTAAACAATCACTTTAGATCCTATAAGATAAGATCTAAATTTTTCTAGGAGATAAAAAATGGCCAGGAGTTCTTTCTCGGTGGTTGTGTAATTCAATTGGGCATCATTTAACGTTTTACTAGCGCAGTGGATGATATGGGGGCGTTTGTCAATCCGCTGTCCCCAAATAGCGTATTCAGAATAATCAGAGGCATCACACATTAACTCGAATGGTTAACTCCAAACTTGTGGTCTAATAATTGGTGATGCTGTAAGATGGGTCTTAAGCTTATCAAAAACTACAAGATAAGGTGCATCAAACTTATAGGCCACATCTTTGCTCAAAAGGCTGCTTAAAGGATGATTAATCTTACTAAAATCTTGGATAAAATGACGGTAGAAACCTCCATGTCCTAGAAAGGAACAGACGTCCTTGATATTTCATGGTGGGGGGAGGTTAGAAATGACATCTATTTTGGCTTGGCCAACTTCTATTCCATTTTCAGATATGATATGCCCCAAAACTATCACCATTTTTACCATAAAGTGACATTTCTCCCAATTAAAAATAAGATTCTTTTCTTGGCATCTGAGTAATACTAGAGAAAGATGATGAAGGCACTGGTCAAATGAGTTACCAAATAATGTGAAGTCATCCATGAAAACTTCAAGGAATCACTCTACCATGTCAGAAAAAATGCTTAACATGCAACGCTGAAACGTC
This sequence comes from Kingdonia uniflora, assembly GCA_014058105.1. Taxonomy (NCBI): domain Eukaryota; kingdom Viridiplantae; phylum Streptophyta; class Magnoliopsida; order Ranunculales; family Circaeasteraceae; genus Kingdonia; species Kingdonia uniflora. The sequence continues at coordinate 28,941 of JACGCM010000362.1, read as the reverse complement.
GCAGGAGCATTGCATAAGCCAAAAGACATGTGACGATAGGCAAATGTGCCGAAAGGACATGTTAAAGTCATTTTCTCTTGGTCCACGGGTGTGATGGGTATTTGGTTGTACCCAGAGTAGCCATCAAAAAAATAATAAAATTTGTTCCCAGCGAGTCGCTCGAGTATCTGGTCAATGAAAGGTAAGGGGAAGAGATATTTTCTAGTGACCGAGTTAAGCTTCCTGTAGTCTATGCAGACTCTCCATCCAGTGGTCGCTCTAGTGGGTACGAGGTCGTTATTATCATTTTTTACAATAGTGATTCCCGACTTTTTCAGGACAACATGGATCGGGCTAACCCATAGACTATCAAAAATGGGATAGATGATCCCAGCAACACGGAGTTTTAAAATCTCTTTCTGAACTACTTCGACCATAGTCGGGTTCAATCTCCGTTGTCCTTCCCTAGACATTTTGGCATTATCTTCCAAATTGATTTTATGCATACAAACCGAGGAACTAATTCTTTTAATGTCCTCAATACTCCAACCAATAGCTTTCGTATTTCCCTTAAGAACACGAATCAACTTCTCTTCGTGAAGGGGTTCTAGGTCAGCGGCAATAATGGCGGGCATAGTTTTTCAGGACCAAGAAAGACATACTTAAGGTGAGCGGGAAAAGGTTTAAGCTCTATCTTTGGGGAGGTTACTTAAGCCTCCGGAATGGGTTTCTTAACATCTAAGATTTCTTGCTCACCTTCAGGCTCAAAAATTTCTAAAGCCAAATCTAATAATATTTTCACCTCATTGATGTATGAATCGTCCTCACAATCTCCATCAAAGTGGGATAAAAATGCCTCTAAGGGATCTGAGGTACTTGACCTCTCAAAAATGTTACTCACAAGACTCTGGATCATATTGCACTCGAGTGGTTCAGAATTAGAAAGGGAATGCGACGCATTAAAAATATTCAATGCTGCTATCATGTTCTCGAAGGTCAACTTCATAATTCTATTGCGGCAATTGATTACCGCATTATCTGTTGCCAAAAAGGGGCGGCCAAGAATAACAGGGATCTCGTCCTCAGGTTTTGCAATTTGCTCAGTATCTAACACAACAAAGTCTACTGGATATACAAACTGCTTAATTTGGATCAGCACATCTTCAACTTCACCCATCAGAATCCTAATAGATCGGTCAGCTAGCTGCAGGGTCCTATTTGTGGGCTTAAGTACTCCGATATCCAATTGCTCATAGATAGAGTAAGGAATGAGGTTCACGGCGGCACCTAAATCAAGTAAAGCTCTTCCTATCTTACAGGTCCCAATCGAACATAAAATAGTAAGACATCCTGGATCCTTGTATTTAGGAAGGGATTTACGTAAAAGGACAGAACTAACATGTGCATCTAAAAGAATAGACGTGTCACTCTCGTGAACATGAAAAATCTTTTTCAGGACATGTATTCGATGCTTTAAATTGCAAAGATCTTTGAGGAATTTTCCGCAATTAGAAATATGCCTTATGGCTGTAAGAATAGAAATGTTAATCGCACAATGCTTAAAAATCCCTAAAATCTCTTTATAGGCATTGCCTTTCTTAGCGAGGGTTAACCGTGGAGGGAAAGGAGCCAGCGGCTGAATATGTGTTATCACACGGTTTCTTCCTTACTCACAGGTTCTTTTATGAGTTTACTTTGAATTTCCTTCTCAGGTTCCTTAGGCATTTTTACTAGATTATCCACTTTTGTACCACTCCGAAGAGAAATGATGGCGTTGACTCCATCACGATTAGAAGATCTAAGATGTTCAGTATTCCCTTTTGGATTAGCTTGAGTTTGACTATGGAACGTTCATTTGTCTCTCGTGCTAATCTCTGTTGCCATTTGTCCCTCAAGTTTGGCAATTGACGACTGGGTTACTTGCATAAATGCCTTAAGAGTATTTTCTAAGGACATGGTTGGTGTAGACAGATTCCTATTGTGTGGAGGAACATAAGGCATATTATGGGGAGCTTGGTATGATGGATTTTGTTGCCACGAGGAACTAGACTTGTGTTGGTTTACTTGGTTCTGCGGCTGATAAGGGGCACTACTAGAAGAACCTCCTTGGTAATTTCTATTTTCACAAGAATTGGAGTTGTTGGAATTATTATTCCATCCACCATTAAAAGGTTGGCTATTGGGACGTTGATACATGGCATTGGCCTGGTCTTTCCTACCCTCTTTTAAACTAAGCACTTCAGGGAAATCTTGGACCAGATGGTCCGAACTTTCACAAACCACACAAAGTGGCATCGCCACATGGTTAACAGAAGAAGTGGTAGGGAGTTGATCCTTTTTCCTGATCTCTAAGTTCTCAATTTTATTAAAAATAGTTCTAAGAGTGGCAGACTCTGAATTAGTGTCCATTTGGTGCACATTTGCACTGTGATAAGGTCTTTCCTCTCTCATAGTTTGCCATTGGTAGGTCTTATCAGCTACATCATTTAAAAATTTCCAAGCTTCGGCGTAAGTTTTCTCATCAAATGTACCTGCGCACATAGACTGAACACGAGCTCTGGTGTCATAATCTAGACCTTCATAGAGAGTTTGAACTATATCAATCAATTGAATCCCGTGATGTGGGCATCCTTGCTCTAAATCTCTAAACCATTGTAGGTAGTCATATAATGACTTTCCTCGATTTTGCGTGAAGCTATAGATACTCTGTCGTATCTTAGTAGTTCTATGGTTAGGGAAATATTTTTTCAAAAACTCCTTAACGAGTTGTTCAAACGTGTTTACAGAGTTCTCCTCAAGAGTGTATAACCAATCGCGTGTGTTTTCCATAAGTGAAAAAGGGAACACACGTAATTTGAGAGAATCCTCTGTAATACGTTCAAAGTTTAAAATAAGAAAATGATCCCTAAAGTCCCTAAGATGGTTATACAGGTTTTTAGTGGGACTACCATGAAATTTGGGAAGCATAGACAAGAGTCCCAGTTTTAACTCAAAGTTTCCTACATTTCTAGGAATCACAATACACGAAGGTTTACTCACAATTATAGGATGGATTCGATTGCGGAGAGTGATTCTCTCCGCAGTAGTAGGGTCGGGATCGTTCCTAGCAGCAGCGGGACCATTAATCCCATCAGTCCCACTCAAATTGATTCTAGCGGCGTTCTTAGTCCGAGCTCGGGTGTTACCCCAATCTAACATACAACTCAATCAATATATGCAAACACACTAAAAGACCTAAGAATGATGCAAGCACTCAAGAATGTTTTACTGGTTTCTTTTTTAATTTATGTTGTGAACCCGGTCTCAAGGTTTAATGCTCCTACTCCTGATAGTAGATCGGTTCGCACTGGAGTTGTTTTTACTCGCCTTGGCGATAGCTCGCATGCTATCTAGTCACCTAGATGTACCTGTGTTGGAAGGCAGGGTGAACTGCTTAAAGTTACCTATCCACACTAGCTATGTCAGGGAACGTACGTCCTCCAACAAACGTAGCCACTTATCAGGTTTTTCTATTGGGCGTATTGCTCCAGGTCCGGGCGAAGCCTTTTGATTAACTATATTTTTTATGGCTTCTTATCTGAAAATCTTTTAAAGAGGTCGGGACTGTCGATATCAAAAGATATAAAACCGGGTGATGAACTCCTGAGTTCCAAATGCGTGGGAACGCACGGGTGATGAAATCCCGTTTTGATTCACCCTTATCTAGGCGTTGTTGCAAAAATTAAACATTTTATCAATCAAACAATAGTTACACACGATGTACCGCAACAGGGAGGGTGCGGTAAAAAGATGATTACCAACAGGGCGGCCTTTATAGGGGCACGTTTGGTTACCCTGGTAAAGCTGTTGGGAAGGCCCACTCAGGATCGTTTACGAAGTACACGCTGAAACGATTTCTGGCCTGAGTAGGGGTTTCGAAGCTGTACCTGCAACAGATTACAATTTCCTCACCTTACAGAGCGTCACTAATTAAACTTTACATAAATATTTTCTCAATCCTTATGCTACCAAAAATACATAAAAAATAATAATAGAAAAAAACAACTAAAGGTCTTTTTGGCTTTGTCGCTTTTTTTCTTTGATGTTGGCTTTATGCTTTGCTTTAATCAAACATATCCATCTCCTTCAATAGCTGAAAATCAATGCAAAATTTAAACTTTAAATCACAGTTCACTAAAATTAATCCAAAAATAGAAACTAGAAACAAAGTAAAACCCAGAGTAAACAACTACTGTAGCAGCGTAGTAAACACAGTAGATTACTGCAGCGTAGTAAACACAGTAAATTACTATAGCAGAGTAAACAAGCAAAGTAAAACTAGAAATTTTGATACGATTTACCGCGTCGCAAGCACAATCAAAATCACAGTTACCAAGCTTCAAAGATTCGGCAGTAATTTTAGAGGTAAATCAACAAAACCCAAATCAATCAACAGCTTAATCTAACTGAAATGACCACATTAACGGTACGCCAGATTCTTCTACAATCACAGAAACCATTAACAACGGCCCCAAATCACAGCTGCAACACAAATCACAGCCCCAAATCACAACACAAATCAACGACAATTTTTTTTTTACGAATCACCAAGGATACATTCACTACAAAATAATTTCAATCATAGACTTCAAACAGAAATCCTCTTCTCTTCAGCCAAACGAACACCAAATAATCTGAGAAGCAATCACCACGATAAACAAATCATGAATTCAAATACACCCGTAATCCACGAATGGCAAGATGATGACCCAGAATTAATATAAAGAATACTAAGTCTAGTTTTTCAGAGATTAAAACTTCAATCAGAAATTGGTGACAAAAATTAAACAAAACAGAGGAAATTGAGCACAAATCAAAAAACTTCAATCAGAAACCCTTGTTTCTGCACAAATGGGAAAAAGGGAAACTTCAAACTTGGTCGAGCAACAATGGAGGTTAGGGTAAACAGAGCAAATCATAGCACAAAGGGGAAGAAGGGAAACAAATTGAAACTACTCAAAGACCCTAAATCAGTAAAAATCAGAGCAAATCAAAACTTAAAATCCCCAAATCAGAATTTTTACTGCGAATTCATCTAGTAATCTATAGGAAATAGATATGGGAAGAAAATTGTAAACTCCATTATATTTGAGATCCAGGTAGAGAGAGGGATAGAGAATTTTATGAGATCGATGTTTTGAGGGAGAGAGTTGGGGTCTGCTTAGAGTCGTGGGAGATTCAGTTTTATGGAGAGTTTAGAGAGAGAGAGAAATTTTGAGAAGTGAGAAAAACTAAACCAGAGAAATTTTTTGTTTAGATGGAGAAAGGGAGAGTCAAATAAACAAAAACACGCCTGATAAACAAATCAAAACAACACGCCTCAAATAAAACAAAAACACCAACAGAGAAGAAAAAATTAATACGAAGGTAAAACAAAAACTCGTCAAACGGAATACTAATTTAATAATAGAGACACGATTTTGTAAATCGATTGCATCCTTGGCAGCGGTGTCATTTGATAATCCATATCAAATCGGGTGTTGAAACATAGAGGGTTTCGTTCTCAGAGATGCAAGATTTAAAATCGTGAATTCTTTATTGATAAAAAAAGGTTTACATCCAAAACAAAAGACGAACTACGGTAAAAAAATGGATAAACTCAAAAGATAACTCCTCCCCCTCTTTATAGCTCTCCTTCTTAACCTAACTAGAAGTCCTCATCTCCCTCAACCACTCCTAATTTTGTGGAGAGATTTTAGCTACTCTTGGCTACTAAGTCTTCTAGCAACTCTAGCAGCTCTTGGCACAAAGTCATCTCTAACAGCTCTTGACAACAAATCATCTCCAACAGCTCTGACAACTGATCATCTCCAGCAGCTCTTTAGCTTGTAAAAGTTGGGCTTTAAGAAGGGTTTAATCACAAATGCCTCTTTACCTGCAATAGTCAAATATACTTCAATTAGGCACAGTGAAACATAAAATAAGTTCATAGATAATGTAAATTGAAGGACAAAAAATAGGCATTTTTCATGCTTATCATAACGCCATGCAACTTCTGGCGGTCCAATATATCTTGCATCAAGATATTGCTGAATTTCGTCCTCTCCTGTAAAAACCAGTGTCGTGCGGTCATGACCTTTGTAAATATATTTGTGAATATATTTTGCACATTGGACTCCTACACATACTTCCACATTAATATGACAATCGAACATCCTAGTCAAGTGTGGATTATGAAGAACTACATCTCTGTTGTCGATCCTTTTCCCATTTACCAATTCATGTACCTTTTCAGATTTCCAATGACCATACATAGGATATCCATCTGTAGCCATAGTGGTAATTTTAGCAAAATATCTCGGATACCATTTTCCATACATGATGACTTAGGATTTCGGTCTCCGCATAGACCATGAACCATGCACCTTGAAATATTTTCATTTGGGAATTCAGCTGATACTATCTTATCGACTTGATTACAAGTACGAATCTTGGATGATTGTTCCAAAAAGAATAGTGCATGCATATGTGGCAAACCTTATTTTTGGAACTCAATTGTGTAGACATAGGCAACAACTTTTCTGAAGACTTTTTTTTTCTTTATTTCTTTCATCAAGGCGCGTCTCTTTAGTTCAAAAATGCGTGTGACTAAATCAGGTTGGCCTGTAGCATTTTGGTGTGGCAGAAGTACATTTTGGATTTTGGGCCAATTTAAATTTGTAGCCATTGTTAAGAAAATATCTGGATGGCAATTGTGAAGCGTGATTGCCATTGAGTCTTGAAAGTTCTCGGACATGTGTCTTGGACCACCAATAAAAGATGAGGAAATAATTAATCTTTGGCCCACTTAATTAGAATTCAATCCAACCCCAACCAAATCAGCGAGTCCACCATATAACTCGAAACGAAGCTTTCGTTGATGTAGTTTATGATAAGTCAATCGATTTTGTTTGGTTGATGCCCAAGCATCCACCAAAAATTCTTAAAATGACCTTCCTCCTCGTATAATAGAAGAATATTCAGTAAGACGTTGGAAGAGTTGATACGAATAGAACTCCTTTTGGGTTAGACGATCTTCTGAAGGTTTGTTGTACTTAACATCCCAATGCAATAGATTGGGTGCCCAACCAAGTTGTCCACGAGGGAACAGAAGCACATAGTGTAATGGAAAATAAGTTTGGTGACATTCACTTATCCTTATTAGCTTCTGGCCTGCCTTAAGGTATATAACGATATCTCTCATACTACATGGTTCATGGCCATTCCCTGGAAGTATAACTGCTATTTCATTTATTGATGGGAGGTTATAGCGTCGACGATCTGTTCTTGAGGCATAATGAAGATGTGCTTGAATATTCATATCTTGATCAGTTACCATGGATGCTTCTTTAAGAACTTCGTATGCCTGACGATAAATTTGAGCAAAAGGATTATGTTATAATAAATTCTCCTGAATAATATCCAAGAAATCAATTCTCAATTGCGGGTTTCGTTCCACACGTTCATTTAGAGCCGCAGAAGAGTCATAGATATAAAGTTGGGCATATTTTGCATGTTCATTTGGATCGGGTAATACTGATCCGATTCGATGTCGCAACTCTCCATGGATAGTAAATGGCAGCGGGAATCGTCCATTTATAACCCGGTCATTCAACCTTACTCCAAGACTCGTGAAAGCATTGGAGGCATTATACTGATGGATATGTTTACGAAAGGAATTTGCTTGGGTAGAGGCACCATCGAACAATGTTTGTATCGCAGGTGGAAACGGCTCAAGAAGTGATAATCTTATTTTTCCTTGAAGGCAACATGTTCTAAACAGAGGTTGATTCTTCGGTGACTTCATCAATTATTCATCCATCCAATGTAGCGCACTACACGAAGGACACTCGATATCCATTACTCCCAGATTATGTCGTGCTCCTTGGATTAAATGATCAATCATATAATCAATGCCTAAGTTGTAGTCGTCATCATTCCAGAATATGTCCTCAATAAATGGCTATTGTGGCACTGGGTTTGATCTGCAAATGGGACGTAGATTACAATTGTGAACAAAAAAGATATATATCATTATGGAGGAGAACCTTACATGCCATCTTTTCCCTTTGAAAATTCTCCAATCTCGAATTTATGTCTATAATGCTCAGCAAGGTTAACACTGAAAAGAAAATGTTGGATGGGATATTCAGGTATGGTCGGGCTATAAAATGTTTTAAAAAATTTAAAGTGTTGGACTTACGTGGTATTTAGTGTAGATACACAAACTTCAGGGAATGTATGTGTATTAACTCCATCCAATTTCGAGCTCAGGAACCGCCAATGCTGGGGTGCTTGAGCTTGAGATGTATAAGTTATGTGTTTTTCAACGGGAGTTCTTTCCTTTCTCTCCCTTTCTCGTCTTGTACATTGTGCCAATTCACGCTTAGACGGCATTTGCTCCACCACGACCTGTATTCCATTTGCTGTAACGTTGTCAACTTCTATAGATTTTGAAGTTGATTGAGATATCTGTCATTTTCACCTTTTCTAAATTTCTCCCTATTTTTTACTCTCTCTTATACACTGCGGTAATGGAACATGTTTTGGGAAGCCATCTTTCCCCAAACTTTCAAGAATTGCAGTAGATGTATTTTTGTTTGGTGAGGGACATTCGGGTTCTGGTCCAATTGAAGGGGTAATTTCCGTTGATTGAAGTCGAGTGTTTCTTTCTATTTCTCGTCTTGCACATTGTGCCAATGCACGAAAGTTGTAAAGAGTATCATATTAAATAAGATTCATATGTAATGCATTAAAAGCTTGAATATATAAACGGAAAATGTCTCACCACACGTAGACTTGGCAAAATAACATGTATAAATGTCAAATAGTTGAAATAAGGCATCTACTCGTATACATTCTCAAGTACCTTAGTCATAAGATTTTTTCCATTATGTATTTGGGCCAATTCTCTCGTACCATCTTGAAGGCCCTGAAAAGGTTCATTGGCTTCACTGAGTCCATTTTGATGTTGTTGTATATTAAAAGAAGGGTTATTTCCATCAACAAAAAAATATCATATATTCAAGACTGTGGAGATTAGCGGGATAAGGAGTAAGTATACTTTCTTCTTGAGGCATTGTTTCTTGAGAAGGAATCTGTATTGAGCATTGTTCGCTTTGTTGCATCGTACGTCGATTATGATCGGTGGAGTGAAAAACTTCTGACGCATTTTGTGTTATTTCCTAAATGAGAAATTTTGTTCACATCATTATTATTATTTTTGCAAACGTATTTGGTGAATTTATGCGAAGTAGTTTTAAATCGCCTATTTCTTTCATACTTGAGCCAATAGCTTTGTTGTCCTTTTCATCTCGTCTACATATGGGTGAGTAGGCTCATTTCCCATAGATTGATACGGAATAGATTGATTTTGTATTATACAAAAAGAAAACAACATACACAACAAATAACGATTGAGTCGGTATAGGTTATTAATTGCAATGGCTGGACGCCATATTAGCTCGGTTTTTGTTGTGGTGCTCACCTGAAAACTACGATTGGAGTAAAAGCTATAAAATGGCAAAAGTTATAGTATAAGGCAAAACAAGATTGGGTATTCATGAAGTGTCCCTCCTAGCTTTAACTACTATGAGAAATTAAGCTTAGATTCTTGCTATTATTAGGCTAATGGGGGTCTAATCATTTGATCAACATTAATAAGTTTGAAGTTTTATGGCAACAAAATATAAAAATCGATCAAAATAACTTCGAGCAAGCAAGAATAAAAATCAAATGCCATTCACTCTAAATGGAATTAACAATAAAAGGAAAAGTAATGTGCCTAAAGTTAGATGCAAACCTGATTGGGTTCAAAATCGAAACTGGATATAGCTGATTCACTTCTTTAACTCTAAATGGGAATTAACAGCTTACAAAAATTCAACGCTCAATTTACAATAGAACAGACTCATCTGATGACATCATCACATGGTTCATCCTCATTACTTCATTTATGACCAATTTTTTCCCCATCAAAGTTTTTCCTTGTCTCGCAACATAAAACTGAGAATAATAAAAGAATAATTAGCATTCTAGGAAAAGTAAAAAATCGTTACATAAAAAAAAATTATAACTTAGGTGCAAATAAATAATAAGAAATGTTTGGCCAAAACTAAAGAACGCAAAATAAAATAAGATTCAAAAATCTAATGTTAGCCAAAACTGAGGCAAATCGTGGATTAAATTTTTTTTTTGTGTAGTTTAATTGCGTGCAGTTTATACATATTTGTTGGGGGTGTATCTTTATCAAAAATGAAATGAGTTGTATGCAGGTAAGGGTAAGTTGAGCTAAATCCTTTAACCCAAAAAGGTAGATATATTCCATTCTGTAATTTGGTAGAATTATTTCTCTTTCAAGTACAAATGTATTATAGTTTGCTCTTTATTGGATTATATATATTATGAAATGCAGTGTTATTAATTTAACTAATTTATTAAAAAGTACCATTATTTACAAAATTTTCCATGCATTTTGCATAGGTTTATGTGAGAAATTTTCTATTTCTCTACAAAGATTATATTTCCAACCTGAAAGTCCATTATACATGTCAATAACATGTAAAAGCTCCCATTGCAATTTTGTTCCCATGTTAATCTCATACGCGACTATCGTTGGCTCCGCTGTTGGGAACTCCTGGTCATAACATGTGAGCATATTTGCACCTAAAGTTGTACATGGAAATAAAGAGGTACAATACATTTTTCCATGAATACATTCAGCGTTAATTTTGGTAAAATCCCATCGTACTTCGCGATCACAAAATGTACTGGACCTACAATAATCAGAAGCAAAGGCCACGACCACCTTATGGACCTTAAATATCAATTTCTTTCGTGATGCTTATAAAGTTGAATTTAACGCCTTCCTACATTTTCCATCAAATGTTTTAAACATCACCAAATGGTTTGCCTTTCCATGATATAACTATTTTTAGTTCCTATCCTAACTAAAGAATTGCACGCTCTTATTAGACTTCTATTAGCCTAAGATATATATTAGACCAAACTTTTTCGCAAATTATAGTTTGTAGTAGCTTACAAACCTCAATATATATATATATATATTTATGACTAATAAAGAAAGAATCAAAGAAGAGAGAGAGAGTAACCTATTTCATAAACAAATCCACTGAAACCAGAGCAAGTAGGACCTTCAGTGAGCCAAAGAAGAACAGGATCCTCTTTGGGGTTGTTATAGGACTTGACAAAATAATCAAACAGTGCACATCTTTCACTTCATCCTCCCTAACATACCTAAAACATCATCAACAATATATATTAAGCTAAGAACCTCAAACTACAAATGATTAAGAAAAAAAGTATGGACTCAGCCAGTTTCTAGCTTAAATGGTAGAAGACCCTGTAATCCTGGAAGCTCAAATGTCTGCCATAACCAAATTGAGGTAGAAAGTGTTGGGGAAACCAGTAGGATTAAAAGCATATATATATGCAGATGCTCTCTGGACATTTTTGATGCAAAATAGATACTCTTGAGATGAGTTTGTGATGCATTAGATATAAGTATATAACAGATATATGTCCCCAACAATATTTTCCTTGAGCATAGTTGTGTGACTTGTGTCCAAGACTTCATCATCTTTGATTTTATTACTTGTTATTTAATGTTTTTTTTACACACACAAAATGTTGGAAAAAATTTGATGAGAGCTGTGAGATAAAATCTCTTCTTAATAAATTCAGTTGGACCAATACCATAGTGATTTTGATAGGTTTTAGGCTTATCTTCTTCATTTGGAAAATCAACTACTGACCAAAAAAAGTGACCTGCCCCTCTACATGAGGACCTTGTGAGAAGTATCTAGTACATTTTTTCCCATGACGGAGAACATAAGAAATCGTTACTGTTTATGCAGAAAAAGACTTGAAGGTAATGCAAGTCTACCTTTTACAGGCTAGGTACAATAATTGGTTTGTAACACCATGAAGCTTAAGTAATTACTTTCAGGAATACATTTCCTACTCGGAACGGCAGCTCTTTGTGCTGATATCTGATGATTATAATCCCCAACAGGATCCATAGAACTCGACTGGTCAATGCAACAAATATAATTTAAAGCATCAATAATATAGTCTAAATTCATTTATCATTTAACTGCTTAAAAGAAATGTGCATGTTGAGGAATTTTCTAGCTCTTTCTTACCTATATTGAATTGCATTATAAAAACCCAAGTCAGATTAGGATGAAATCATGCTCACATCATTTCTTGGGAGTGAGCACCCTTATGCATCCTAGAAGACATCAAAAAAGCATGGAACTTGTTAGAGGGGAAGAAAGAAATACTACAGATATAAATGAATAGCCCTATGCTTTTACACAACGTCTATGTATATTCAAAAGCATCACATAGACCAAATCTAAGTAAGAACAAAGGAAAAATGTCTAGAAAACTCACAACACAATAGGAGAACTTCAAATATCACTTAGCAAAAGCAAAACAAACGCAAACCGTGATAATAATAATAATAAATTGTTAAGGAAGTTATATCTGTAATCGTGCAGGTTAGGAAGTTCTATTACTTGTGTATTCAGTGTATTGTCACTATGAATTCATATATATTTTTATATATGTAATTAGGTATATAATATGATTATGCAAAGGATATGTTGTGTTGTGTAGGCAGCTCTTCCTCAAAGGATTGTGCCCTTTGTCTTTGCGAAGGAGTACAATATATATCCAGCGATGTTAAGCACGGGGTAAAAAATAATTTTACTATTTATGTACCTCAAAGAATAGATCTAAATGTAAGGCTGAAGGTATGTGTTCTTTGTGAATACAGGGTAATCTTTGGTATGCTCATCACATTACCAGTAACATTGGCCTATTACTCATTGCTAGGATTGTAGCTGAACTGTCTACAGTCCTGACCAAGAACTCGAAACCAGGAATTACGGAGAAGAGACTCGATTATTCATATATATTTGAAATGTAATATAGCAAAACTACACCAAGAAAGCAAGAGCAATGTAATGCACCATTAATATTAAGGGTACACTTAATTCGTAGAGAATGACGGAAATAGTATTTCTACATTATAGTCAGTGTTCCCTCTGACTTAAATACCATAAAGTTAAGCTAAAAATATTACGACAATGCCATAATGTTCTCAAACAACTCTTTAACTCATTCCTTAGCTCATGAACATGATAATAAATACCCTAAAAACCCCATCTTGAAAACATCAACCCCTCTGAAAAAACAAATATTTTAGTAGAAATAATTTTCAGTGAGGCTGAGATTAAAAGTAGAGGATGGAAGGCAAGTGATGGTGGGGATAAAGAAGAAAGACTAGCAAAGGTATGTTTGTATGTATTGTGTGAGCCATGTGAGATGATCCTAATCTCTTCTTCAATAGCTGTAAAGCTTTGCACTTATTGTGGAGGTGAAAGAAGAAGAGCCAAACCAAATGGGTTTGTTGCTTCTCTCATAAGTTTGAGGATGATGATGCACTACTTGTCAACATCAAGGAAGAAACTCCAAAATCTTGTGTTGTTATTTTTAGAAATTGCAATCTATATGTGTTCTTTTAAGCTATGTAGTTTTGCACTTTGTATTTTAGGAAGAGAATTCTTAGATTTGTTTTAATTAAATACAGTTTGTTTCAAAATTTGTTATTTTTAAATTAATTGTCACTTTGCTAAATGTAACTGATACCTGAATTATTTAAATAGGGACTTGGTTGCCTTATGCGCAAAATGTCGAAAGATATGTCGACTATGACTCCAAATCCGTAGTTTAGCTTGAAAACCATGGTTCTTGCACAATTATGTTTGTGATAATGATGAAAATCATTACACAGGGAAAAGGTTTTTGATGACATATACTTGATAGCTTAATTTAGCCTAATCTGGATCCTAGCAGTTCATGATTGATAATATGACAATAGGCACAATGAAACCACTAATAATTTAAACAACCTTCATTACCTTGTTGTGTAAGTGAATATATTTTTATAGACAGATTGGTTTCATATTTTTTTTGGAGTATCTATTGGCCCCAATCAAGCTAAAGTTAGGTTGTTTTCAGTTTGATTAGTTTTTTCCTATTTTTACTTTAATCACGGTAACTACCTGAAAAAAATAGATGGATGTCCTTGGATGATTCACCCTGATTGCTAGCATCCATGTTGACATCTTTAGTAGAACCCAATATAGAAAGTAAAAAGTTGTTATTTATCAATGCCACATCACCTTGTCCCAATCAGCTCTTTCGCACCACGTAGGACAATCGTTGAGATTTATAATATAGATAAAAGATTAACAGTTCTATATTTGGAGAACAATTGAGAAAGAGAGAGATTTCTTATTGATATCTGGAGAACTATAAAATTGTACGTAATACAAAAGGAGATAACCCTATTGAATTGGTTACCAAACCAACTAAAACTCTCCCCATAACCCTAAAGGGCATATGGGCTTGTTAAGATTCCTATAGAATAACCCAACCTTGTTAGGCTCCTAGCTTGAGCTGGACCCAACTTCTTATACTCCCCCTCAAGATGTTCCATACTAGGACGACTTGCCTCATCAAAACCTCTACCTAGCAAAGCGCCCTTGGGCAAAGAACTGTGCAAGAAAAGAGACAATCCTATGCCCTGTATGGGTTGTGGACGCGTATACGTTGCCTCATCAAAACCTCCAGTTAGTAAAACCTCATAGGATAAAAGCTGTGCTATCAGGAAATAGAGTACAACACGCATGTATCCACGTCAGGCTGGGACTACTCCCCCTGACGTCGATCTCCCTGAGATATTGATAAATAAATCTTCTACATGTCGATTCCATATACTAGTTGCTTGAACGTAATTGGTGTGAGAGTCTTCGTGAATAGATTTTCAAAGATGTCTTCTGAAATATCTTCAGCAACGCCAATCTCATTCGTCTTTTATAATTCATAAGGATGGAATGGTTTATGTAAAATGTGTTCCATTCTGTCACCATTGATAAATCACCATTGACTTGAATGATGTAAGCTGAATTGTCTTTATACATAGTCGATGATATATTTTGGATAGAATATGCCACAACTTCAGTTGATGTATCTTGGAGTATAGCCATCATTCTCTACCAGCTTCATGAAGTGTAAGAATCTCCTCGAGATTCGAGGATATAGCTACCACTGTCTGCTTCATCGATCTCTAAGAATCTTTATGTATCCCCGTACATAAACACATAATCCATTTGACAATGGCCTCTATGTGGGTCTGAGAAGTATTATGTATTGGTGTACTCTATACTTTTACGTTTACCATTTTGATTTGAACAGACCCTAGTCTTTCATAGCGATCAGATACCTCAGAATGTGCCTGATCTCATTACAGTGCCTTTGGGTAGGAATAAAACTATGGCAAGCCAAATAGTTCACTGCGAATGAGTCATCGGGTCTAGTATACCCAACTAACTATAGCAAAACACCTCCTAGCTATGGCATCACGGCCCTAGGAGTTCACCCCACCCCATTTAGGATAGTGGAAGATGTCGTTTTCCACACACCCAAGTGATAGACGTGCAATAAACGACTTAGCACCGTGTCATACATTCAAACCGAAGTGTTGGATAACTCTTCCGTATGACACTATCAAGATGTTCGATCTACAAATCGAGACACTACTTGATTTCCCAAGGTCATGTATTTTAAATTCTTTCCCAAAGTATTCGGTGGCTCTCACGATCTCCCCCGGAGGTCTAATGATATCCAAATCATTTAGTATACTGTTATGATGACACTGAAGCTAGCTTCTATATTTTAAATAAGAACGCATGGACAGATAATAATATTTACAAAGTCCCCGACCTTTAAGTACTCAGCCAAGTTACTATGTCTTATGGGCCCTGATTGCTTCAAATCAACAATAACTTTTCCAGATTTATTATGTACACACATCGAGTGTCGGCTTAGTTGCTTCCAAAAGCTTATACCTCCCCAAGTAGCTTCATGTATATATCCATATCAAGTTTCTTATAAAGATATCCAATATTTTCATCAGATGCATGTCTAGCTTGTCCTCTACAACTTGACAGACTGATTAGTACCGAAACGTTATAACGTCCATAACCGGGTAATAGGTCATATTGCAACCGATGCCAGATCTCTTAAAGATTTTATGGGAAACTAGTCTTACTTTGACCAAATTATAGCTCCGAGTTAATTATATTTTTGTACCTTTCCCATTTATAACCGACAGGTTCAATTGTATCACTTCGCATTATGCTAGCAAGCTGAGCTCCGCTTGGATTCCATATGCCCACTTTGGCCAATGTATAACAACACACAATTATTAACAATAAGAGGTTCTAAATCCTCATCCGTGATGGTAAGCACAACATCGAATATGAATGCCTTGTCGACAAATCTCTACTAAATGATTATATGTTGTGCTTATTACAGATTTTTAATAGATCGAGATCTCATTATTATCATACGTATGTGCCACCCTGGGATAGTCTCGTAATGCATCAACTAGTCGCATAACTTCTATTATCTCGTCGATGGGTGGTTTCATCCTCGATGAACTGACTACACCATTAGTCATATTTGTCCCTTATTCTGCAGCTCACCGGCCAAGAATACTTTATTCCAACGGTGCTCCGAATTAAACGTGAGCCACAAATTTGTTTACGGTACTAATTCCCCTGGAATGTTCAGCTGCGGTACTAGTTCCCCCAAAATGTTCAGCTGTGTAAGTGTATTACTTGCAGGTACATACACTTATGGTACTTCAATAGTATCTATGAATGTATCTAGCAATTCATTTACGACCTATTGGAGGTTTGTAATTTGTTGAACCTTATTGTCACCTAACTTATGTATAGGGATCTAGATTAGACAACGATGGTATTTTTCAAGACCTTGTGGAAACATACTCAACATTGACTATCATATCTCCCTCCAATACTAGGAATATCATCTCATCAAAGTAATAATTATCTGCTCTATAGTATATACATCGCCAATGGGTTTTAAATATCCAATGATAAATGTGAATCATAACTCACATATTACTAGGCTGACATTGAGGGTATCATCTTCATACATTGTGATGTGATTGGCACCTGCACAGAATATCCAAATGTTTGTCGATGGGCGATGGTAGTGAGTTGGAGCAAGCTGGACTTGAAAGTTTTGAAGTTTTAGTTACCTGTTGATAATCATTTCAAATCTCTTTAGATTATTCTTCCGCTGCGTAGTTTCATAGTGTTGTAGATGTATTTACGATTTGTTTTAAATTGTAGTACGTAATTTTGGGGGTTCATCATTGGGATGCCCGACGTTACACCTCAGAATTCGTATTCTTAATAGTTTATTATGAAGCCAATTTTGAGGGAGTGACAAGTTGGTATCAGAGCGCTAGGTTCAGTCCTGCAGTTCATACTTTTAGGATTGGGAGTTGATCTCGCACTAGTTTGTAATCTTTCCTTTCTTAGGTTTCTTTAGAGGTGTTGATGGAAAGTGAATGGCTTTGAGTAATATTCATTAGTAGTCTCCTCAATTGTGCATGGCTTCAACTTTTTGTTGGATCTCCAGATATTGGTGTTGATTGGTTGGTTTGGCTCTTAGTATCCTTATGGCGGTTAGTTGCTTCGAGTAGATGTTATCTTCTTTTGTCTAGGAATGGTTTCATTAGTTTTCTATATTTAGGATTAGTGGTTCTTTGATTATGCTGGTTCATATGGAGCTTTGATTAGTGTATTTATCGATAGACTTACTCATGCGAAGGAATACATGTTTGGAGTGCAAGATTGGTGTTAGCGATAAAGGTTGGTTGTTGTCGCTTGTTTGATTTTTTTCATTGAGGTATAACATACAAGAGTAGCTTTGGTGATTATTTTACTATCTTATGCGATTACGTTTTTTGAGGACTTATTATCGTGGTAGTCGAGGTATATCAAATTTCGAGGATGAAATTTCTTTTAAGAGGATAGAATGTAGCAACCCATATTTTTAGCTCATGCTTGTTACGTCATTAATGTTTGGTCTTAGTTTACTTAAGTTGCAACTACCTTATTGAACCTAAGCTTTTAAAGCCTTCTGCTTTCAACTTGAATCCCAACGTGGAGAGTCCAGGAGAAATGGGGTTGCTCATTCTTCTCTAATTTCCCTAATACTTCTCATATTTAACATAAACTAAAACCCTTTTTATTCCTTTGTTTCTCCCTGGAAACCAGCCACATTATACCAATTTTCTTCTCTCCTCTCCTCGCTGCAAATAGCCAATTGTACTAGCTTAGGAAACTCAACTTCTCGGCTTGTAAAGTCCGGCACCTAAATATCATTAATCGTCAAAACCTTCACCATTAAATTGGGTTCATCCTTCTTCTCCATTGTTAATCCTAGAGAGAGAGATACCAATCCCTTTGACGTCTTCTATAACTTGAAGATGATGCACTGTTGTTGCTGTTCGTTCTTTGTTTCCACCTCTTTGCTTTTATCAGGTCCGATTAAAAGGCAAGTGCTTTTATCCTCCATATGATTTGATTTGAACACAGTAATTACTGATTTTTAGCATGGTTACATATTCGTTTAGGCTTCGGTATTTGTGCCAATTTTATAATGGAATTTCATATATAAGCCAGTATCATCACGAAATTGTATTGACGGGTTTAGAAGGCATTGTAGAACTATTTCAGTTATCTTCTATTCGATAGAAATTTTATGAATTAAGGGCAACTGGTATTTTCATAGTTTAGCAAACATTATATATATGATTTGGGTATAGTTAACTATAGCTTTGTAATTAGCCAGGCTTTTATTTAAAGGGTTTCCATGAAGGAAGTCGTCTTAATTATTTATATCAATGTTCACCAACAGCAAGCTGAACCTTATTTAGTATGTGGGTGGATTTAGTTTGTATACTGGACCAGATTCTATGTTGTAGCCTTCAAGCATGTTTACCTTAAGCTGTACATTGATGACTAGTTAGTTAAAATAGACATAGGTCATATATCTTTTGTTATGTGGGAAGTTGCCTTGAATCAAGGGGTTGATGATGCTGACATGGTTTTTATAGCAATCCTTATACTTTTATGGATATAGTATAGTCTGCATTTTGGCGTTTTCACAATGATGTATTTTCCATATGTTTTATTTAGTTTATAGGCGATGATGATTTTTACCCAGGACTTAAATATCATCCTCTTGACCTTGATTCATTAATAAGTATACATGTTGTGATTTATAGACTCATGAACTATCAGTAGTGAACTTATGGTCAGAATGTATAACATGTTTAGTTATGCCTAGATTTGAGTTTTGAGATTATACAGGTGGGATATCATTAAGAAACCTTGGTAGTTAAGGTGGGCAATTATGGTTATTGCTGGACATCTTAGTATGGTTGGACTATTTAGTTTCATGTTAGTTTCTTGAGGATATTGATGGTGCATAGTCTTTGTGGGCAGTGTTGTTTGCGGGTTATTTCATTTGGTTGGTTTAGTGGTTGGGCACCATTAATCTTCTTACTATATAAATTGTTATACGAGGGGGTCTAATAATAGTTGTTAGACATTATGTTAGTATAAGTATCAACGAGTCTAGGCTGGATACTGTAGCGTAGTGATGGCATCATTCTTCATTAGATTAGTATTCTAAGTTTGAGTTGTTTAAGTGATTCCGTCGATCCTTTCTAGCATTTGGGTAAATCTTTTAGTTTAGAGAAACTTAGGTAATCCCTTGGCTTGTCTTTTGTGACAAACATTTAAGAGAATAAATTTTCCATGATTCAGTAGTATACGACTTAGATTTTCTTTGACGCTTAGGGTTTCCCTTTGATATAGTCACACTTATTGAGCGTGATATGGCAGATAGCATTGGATGTTGGAGCTGTACTTCATTAGATAGAGTCCCCACTTGTTATTTTAAGTGTGGGTAGATAGATCATCTGGTCGTAAGAGCGGTAGGTCTATGGATTTAGTCCCATATGCTGATTAGGCAGGGGCAGACAGATCATTTGATTCTTATAGGATTCAAACTTCTTCCCTTCCATTCTATTAGGATAACTTCGAGTTAATGTATACAGTAGGGCTATGTTGCTACTGTCCGTGGGTTTGAGTCCCTAAATAAAATATGCGGTGACTGTTTATCAGTGTCCCGGGTTGCAAGTTCTAAAATTATACCCCAGTTACATTTTGGCTTTGTTATTCTTTGTGAATACTCCCCGTGGGAATAGATCCTAAAAGTTGAAAATAAACCAGTCTTTAGACCTGTGGGTTGAAACTCCTTGAACACCCTGATCAGGTGCATTACCCGCTAATTTCTGGCTCAATAAAAAGGAATCCGCCCATCCCTGGCTCGATAATAAGGGATATGTTTCTGTTAATTACGGAAAGGTGCGAAAGTGTAGTCCCACTGAATTTAAAGTGGCCCTGTGTACTTGACCTCCTAATTCTCTTTCCACATCTACCGTACTTCTTAGGTTGTAGTAGTTAGATCTAAGGTTAGGCTTTTGTTGGTACCAAATTGGGATTTCTAGTTTTACTTAGACTGCCTTCTTTAAGACTCGTAGCTTGGTTGATATTCTTCTATAATTTTTGTTAGATTCTTCATGTCTCTTTTATGTAATTATCTTGGTCTATCATGTCTTATGACCTAGGATATTTGTACTTGTTGGGCGCTGCTTGCTGATGCCTTGCACATATATTTTTTCAGGTAAATAGTTGCAGCAGCGATGGTAGTGAGATGGAACAAGCTGGACTTGCCAATTTTGGAGTTTTAGTTACTTGTTGGTAATCATTTCTATCTCTTTTTAGATTATTCTTCCGCTGCGTAGTTTCATAGTGTTATAGATGTATTTACGATTTGTTTTAAATTGTAGTACATCTTTTGGAGGTTCATCTTCTGGATGCCCGACGTTACACCTCAGAATTCGCGTTCTTAATAATTTATTAAGAAGCCAATTTTGGGAGTGTGACATCGTTTGTGACCATAGATATTCAAGTAGGCCACAATATGGATGAAAAGGTCTACATGTGTCTTTATGGATGCGTTTGGAATAAAGATTGGAAATCCCACTCCACATTGGTCATACTAGTATGAAATAATAGACTTTCCTTGAAAGCAATCATTATACGTACATTCTCTAGATATTTTCTCTTTTTAAGGAAAGTTGAGATGTAATCCTAATAATCCTTCTCACTATCTGAGCACTGAGGAGTGTATTAGAAATCGTTCCAATAACATGTTCTAACATTTAGACATGGAGTGAATGCACCGAACCTTGTCTGTCATTTTCTCCGATAGTCATTACGTGATAAGTATTATCATGTATCTCCCTAAACTTAATAAAATCTGGCTGAATTTACTAGTTTATAAAATGGACTAGATACCCCTTATCATTCTGTTAGAGAGTAATAGCGTGACGCACTCAGTGCATTCTATCGTGTTGGCCGTGCCAATAATATTCGTGTCATCCCCGATGTACAAGGCTAGACAATAAATATATTCATATCTCAAAAGGATTGAGTGTGTGGTAATAATGTCTCTTAGACATGTGCCGCCACTCATCCGATTATCGATCATGCTCAATGAGCAGATAGATCCATAGGCGGGTTATATATAGTAGATCAACTATCATATATAGAATTTAACTACTTCCCAAGAAATAAATTCACTAAAGAAAATCAAAGAACAATCTCACATAGATGGGATACCAAACTAGTGCATGTCACGAATATTTTATTAAACTAAACACTGAAGAGTTCCCAACTCAGTCAATGATAGAACTAATAAAGCAAAACTACTACTATGCAATAAGTAAAGTTATTACTTAACAATGCTCTCTAGGTGACATCATTTATCTATTAAGAATATACTACTGTTCATTCTTAGAACTTGATCCAATGTTGCATTGGTATCATGGGAGGAATCTAAAGCTGCAGACTTTGTCGTAGCATGGTCTGTGCTAGCTGCGATTACGTGAAAAGTTCGGGGATAATTTTTCTGGATCGTCTGAGGTGCCTTGCAATCCCATACCCAACTATCTCGTATCCATTTTAAAATTCTTCATATTTTATTTTGGTCTATTGGTAAACTTCTTGTTCCCCTTGCCTCAGGTTACTGATGGCTAGAATTTAATCTTGCCATTACTACCATCTCTCGTCTATCCATGGCTGTGACCCTGTCCGCAACTTCACCTGTCATTAGACCCAACATTATGCAACCCTGTCACATGTTTACTCTTAGCAGGCATATATAAGCTTCAGGTTCCTAACTAGTAGCTCATTGTTTTGTTTATAAATGAGGAAAACTTGAATTAGTTCTGTGTGCACAGTGATCTATTAAATGTTGCCTCAGAAGCACAATATTTGAAGAGTAGAAAATGTAATAGAATATTTCCAATATCTCTATTTACCTCAACTATTTCTCCATGTGAGATTATAATGGAGTTCCACTGTCGAATAAAAATTCTACTACAGTCGTATAATATTATCATAGTATAAGGTAATCTATTATCAGGCCTTCCTAAATATGGAGGCAAGGGTGTCAAACAAAGCTCCTACTTTGTTATTTAGAAACTCATTGTTCTCAGCAATAGTCTTTTCTAGATTGTACAATTGCAAATGGATTTTAGTATCCATACAGGTCAAGTTTATTGGCACCTGAAATAGAAATTGTAGTATGGGAAGTACTCAATATTTTGAGTGTTACCAACATCGATCTATTATGCATGTAGATCAATACCAGTAGTAGTACTTGATAAATATTCCTTGCATAAAGGCAATTCATAGTATATAAGTCAGTGATTCCCAATAATTACTTGTAGGTGAACCTTGTTCATATCTTATTACTTATGAAATCATTTTTAAGTACATGATTTCCAATCATTACTTGTGGTTCATAGTATATAGCGCAATGAAGTACATAATTCCCAATCATTACTTACAAGTAAACCATGTTGAAGGCTTTATAATTATGAGATCTTATTAAGCGTCAAATCCTAATTTTATTCCGTAAAATGGTGATCTTAACCTTAAAGTATGTTTTAATAGAGTCTTAGCTAAGAGACAGCTATTCAAAACCACTATATATTACAAAACAAATAGGGTGCTTTAAGCCCTAAAGTTTTGTAATGGCCTGTATATTCTAGCCAAAATGACCCATTTGCTACGATATGAGAGGTATTAGATGTTTAGCTAACAAGTGTCCCACCCCAGTCCTGCTAGGTTCACAAGATAGGTTGATTATGCTTGTCTTTGAACTATATTTTAGGGTACTATAGGCTACTATCACTGCCTATATACCTTTAAAATTATCATGTAACATCTAATTGCACCAGATACGAAAATTAGTTCCTTAGATACCAGTTTTTAGAAATAAGACTATCAATTCCCATTGAGCTCTAATTATTTGTGTTTTACAATTAACTGTGATTAGATACTATTAGTCGTATTCTAAATTAGTTTTGATTTTGTATTATCTTTGATCCTCTTATCATGATAATTAATATCTTAAGGGCATACCATTAATATCTATTAGCTATCGTAAGATACTTAAATAAGTATTAATCCATTTTCTTATATCATATATAAGTGAGCCATCATTCCTATATAAGGCACTCGTTCCCAAAAAAGATTTTAAAAAAATTTAAAATGGGACCCCCACGGGTAATGTCCAGTCAATAAGATTTTTTAAAAAATTGGACTCAATTTGACAAGAAAGATCTTTTTATAACCGTTGTGTCGAAAAACTGGTCCGGACCGTTCGGACTTCAGTCTGGATCAAGCGCTTGGACCGCGTAAACCGTTCTGGACTGGGTTACCCGTCAACGGTCATGCACTGTGTCTGTTCCCCACAGCACACGTGCCACACGTCTCCCATTGTCACTCTGGTCACCGTTCTAAAACTTGGCCACTGTCACAGCCTGTGCCACGGACATGTCAGTCTTGTTCCCAGCACGTGTCATGCTGCGTCACATGCCCCATGTCCTTACCACAAATGTCACTGCCTAACTTAACAATGGATAATGAGGACACATCAGCCGACATAAAAAAATACAATAATTAAAAAAAATATTATTTATTTGCTAACATCATCATCGTGAAACTGTCTATTTCAATGTGAGCTTTTTCAATCGATTGGAATTCTCCCTGAGATTTGTCAATATGCCTTTTGGAAAGCTCTTGGGATAGACCTTCCTAACCAAAGGAGTCTCTCCTATCTAATGTCCATAAAGAATGTAATTTTGTTGAATACAGCATATTTCTAGTGTAAAAAAACACCAAAAAACGGCATTTTTTAATCCGAAAAAATAGAAAAATGCTACTAAATCCTATTGAGATGTCAAAAGCCTTGATACGCCTCGAAATTTGGAATCTAAATTCATAAGCTGTAAAATCCTCTCTGATTGATCGCACGGTTTTCCCTGAAAATCTGATTGCAGTTGTGATTTTTTTTTTCTCTTCTTACGTGCTGTAACCTGTTTAGTAATATAATATAGAAGATTAACAATTCTAATATTGGAGTGCCAATTGGAGAGAGAGGGAAGAGAGAGAGAGAGAGAAGAGAAGAGAGAGAGGATTTCTTATGATCCTGGAAAACTATAAAACTGTACGTATACAAAGGAGATTACCTATTGAATAGGTTTACCAAACAACTCAAACTCTTCCCATAACCTAAATGGGCGATGGGCATGTTAGGGCGTCTATAGGCCACCCAACCTTGCTGGACTCCTAGCTTTGGCTGGACCCAACTCCTAACACATCTTCTTATTCCTCTCTCCTTTCTAAGGAAGCAACTTAGGGGTGTCATGGACCAGATTGGACTACTATAGGAGTCTGCTATGATTCTAGTCCGATTCATTAAGACAACAGTCTTGAATCCTACCTGATCTGAATCCCATATAAATCATTCAACTGTTCTCTTAATCTGGTCCGCTAGTAAGGTGGCCGTCCAACCTGATCCAACCGGAGCCTTAAACAAAAGTACATTTTCTGAAGAGTTTAATATCTTAAGAATCGTTCTAATATTTTTATTTTTATTTTTCTGAACACTCATTCTAAGCAAAACCCTAAACCTACTTTACACTTAAAGATTTTATTCTTTTGGCCTTACGACATTGCAAAACAAAAAGAAAAGAAAAACCGCTTTGTTTAAGGGGGGAAAATACTCTATATTGGTCAGGGGGTGTACTATTCAAAAAACATAGAGACCAAATTAATATTTTTTTATTACGAAGATAATTATCATATTAGCACCCTAATATGTCCTTATGATCGGATGAGAACCTTAACCGGACCGGTTTCCTAATAGTCTAAAAAACATGGTCATAAACCTTTTACCAATAGACTGAATCGAACCAGGTACGAATTTATCCTTACCATGACAGCCCTAGGAACAACACACAAGGGCATACATAACTATTTAAGTATTGTAAGCATTATTATTAGTTTCACTTGAAAAAATACTTTATGTATCGATAAAACGTGCATTCATTTTTTAGATTTCATATTCTTTTTGGATTTCATTTTTCTGAAATTCCAGTTTTTTCCAATTTGGAATAGTTTGACCCAATTTCCGAAAAAACATGAAACGAAATTGTACAAAAAATTTTTTGAGAAAAAATTAGAAATTTCTCAATATTCATTTTTTCGGCTCCGTTCCATTCCAAAAGCAGCCCTACCTAAGACAGGCGAATAACAAGAGAAGGATGGCCCTTAGCCTCTGAAAATTATAAGTACACCTAAACTCGCACAGTACATCAAATCGATTTTTTTTTGTGAATTGGCCTAATCAGCAGGGTACATCAAGTGGATAAAGGTTTGTTTAACTCAGGGAAAAAAATGTCATTTGAGATGCGACTCAATGAACCCCTGAATACTATCACACTCGCTCTGTTCAAGATGTAGTTCTAGAGTTATTATATTGTTCCTTATGTTCCGTGAATCCTATTGCGTAATCGTTGTTGATTAGCCGCATGAAAAGTTTAAACCGCCATCCTTAAAGCATCTCCAACAGGTTTTGTTGGGTTTGTCAACTCAAACTCAGCTGAAAAATAGGTGTGGTTGGCTTACACTGACTGTGTCATAACCTACTGGGTTTGTAGCTCCGCAACTCAAAAACATAAGTTGCATACTATTGATTAATTACTGGCGCAGTGTTTTGATTACCGTCGAGTTTTAAATATAATATAATTTGTTTTATTATTGATGTGTGAGAGAGATGAATGTTTGGCGGAGTAATGCATAACCACGCAACTAAAAAAAAAACACTCAAACTCCTGTGGTTTGGGTGGGTTTTTTTGTGGGCCCACTTGTCAGAGCCCACAACCCAAACCCGCCCTACTGTTGGAGATGCTCTATATTAAATTTGTGCTTAAAAAGAAGAGATACATTTTTAATATATATTGAAAATGCACATACCCACTAGAAGTTATTGAGGTGACAGTTGCACCTTCTTCTTTTTTCTTCTTCCAATCAAAGCGGCTATACGAACATCTCCAAGACGGCTCAAATTCATTCCCCAAACGTAATTGGAAAAGTCTCTTTTGGCATCTTTTCTCATCAAGTCTCACATCTCTGCTAAGTGTAAACAGGTTTAAGCTTTCCAATTAAACGCTTGCTTTGCTTGAATTTATAGGATACTGCAGGTTGTACCTTTATGGCTTTAACATTGAATCTAGAAAAAGATTTCCACGCGTCTGGCTTTGTTGCTTTCACACACTTTGCAACTTCAGCTATAGATTTTTAACTTGTGGATGGCTCAAAATATCTTTTGAAAATTAATCTTGTAGGGAGGGCTGAATCCTGATTTAAACTGTCTGGCTTTTGCTTTTCCCTTTTCTTGGCCTTCTCATCAAAGTGGAGCATTCTTTTTAGTCCTTCCCAAACAGAAACCTCCCCCTCCCTACCTAGTACAAACTGGAAGGATCCGATATGATTTTCCCATTTCCCACATGCTCCCACTAGCCTACTAACTATAAGCCTGCCACCCACGCCAAGTCCTCTTTTAAGAACATTATTGATTCCATATTTAGGAAACTGCCCTTCTTC
This sequence comes from Kingdonia uniflora, assembly GCA_014058105.1. Classification (NCBI taxonomy): domain Eukaryota; kingdom Viridiplantae; phylum Streptophyta; class Magnoliopsida; order Ranunculales; family Circaeasteraceae; genus Kingdonia; species Kingdonia uniflora. The sequence goes on along the minus strand of JACGCM010000362.1, from coordinate 1,939 downwards.
CCATAAGTAAGGATGGTGGTCTGATGAACATGCACAAAGCAAGCATCCCCCCGTGTTAATAGATATTTGTACTTGAACAAGGTACATGGCATACTGCTGGGAAATACCTAGAGGTTAAGAAATGGATCCTTACTGATGTTGATGTAAACAATAAGTCAATTGCAATTGGGTTCAGTCACAGAAACATTACTGTAAGCCTCGGGCATTAGCTATGTTGCTATCACATGAAACCCCAATTAGGCTACAGAAACTGTTTCCAGAATGTCATTTGCAAAAGTCTGTAATTGAAACCCACTTGACAACATCCTACTCCTCATCTATGCTAGTGGAAGGAGATGGTGTCCTTGAAAGGAAGTTAATGTTAATTCCTTGGGTAGCTACCCCTGATTTGAAGTATGAGTGTTTTTGGGTACTACTCAAATACCTGTAGAAAAGCCAGGTTTAAGGAGCAACAGGAAAACAAAACCAATCCTCAATGTAAACAAGAGAACAAGATGAAACATGGAACAAAAGGAGGGGAGGAAAGAGTAAGAGAAGCTAATCTGTCTAGATAAGGACGGGAAGGAAAAAGCCATAAGACACTATGTGTCCTAAATAAGTATGCAGACTATCTATAAAGAAAAAAAGAACAAGAGGAAAAATGGACCAGCTACCAATCTAAAAGTAGCAGGCAAAAAGGAAAAGGGAATACAATGGTGCACAAAATTCTGATAGGAATAAATTCTCTGCAAGAGAGTTGAAGAAAAGGAAAAATTTCTATCATAACCCCATTTGATACCTTTAAATCTATCTAAACACCAAAGATGAATACATAATAAGAAATAAGGCAGAGATTACTAGAATTTACCAAAGGATTTCAGACGACCCCTCCTAAAAGAGTAAAGTGCTAAGAGAATCTGAAACGTGCAAGAAAAGAAAGGAGAAAAAACCACCAGAGCTAGGCCTAATCTCCTAATCGGAATGTTAGAGTCTTAGCATGCCTCAGATGCAGAGACAGAGTGCAGAGTGCAGGTAGAACTTAAAAAGACTATTATCACAAAATATATTGGTACCATTCGCTTTTTAGAGATTACATCAAAGAGGAGAATTTTGAGAAAGTGAAGAGAACATGTACCACAATGGGGCAGTTTAAACACGACTTACTTGCATCTGTGGGAGGATCCTTGTTTTTCTGGAATCAGGATAATACGCAGTATTTTGTTGCCTTCACTGAGTAATCAGTAATATCCTAAAGGTTAGTATTCACACTGATAAGAGTTCTTATTGTGCATCAAATTGTATCTAAAGAGAAAGTATTGTGTGATTGTCTATGATACTTAAAAACTCATTCAGCAACTTGGATCCTTGCTGTGACTACAGTTGTACCCTTATGTTATGAGAGAAAAGCAAAGAACCTCCAAATGAATCAGGATGACCCTCTTCATAAAATTTGATTGATGATATGGCCTTAAGTGGAAAGGCTTAGAACATCATGGACCCATTAACCAAAAGGAGAGAATAGAGTATATACCAAGCTAGATAGGAGTTCTAGTTAGTCAAAGCTCGATTATAACTTCATATGTTCAGAGTTAACTTCATGACATACATTTTATAAGGACCTTTCCCCTCTGGTCCAATTACCATTGTTCTGAACTTACAAGAGGTAATCGCTCCTTTGAGATTCTCAAATGTGTGGCTTTCTAAACCCTCTTTTCGGAGTTTTTGGTGAAGAGAATCTGGAGACTGACTTCTTTGCTCATAGATTTTTTGTACTCACTCAAAGCTAAACCTTTGTCAGGTAGAAATTAAATGGTGGAAATAGATACTTTTGGGGACATTGGAGAGAATATTGATGATACAAGGAAACACTTAGGAGAATCAAGAAACATGGTTCTAATTGGTGATGAAACCTTGAGGCCTGAAGAAAAAGAATACAAAAACGTGGAACTAATCTCTCAGG